>JAPQRQ010000022.1:8637563-8649406 GCA_037367365.1 Apogon talboti | reverse complement strand
TAACCACTTTATATAATACCAACTCTAATTTTATCAGTCTGAGTCCAAACATAGCAGAAGAGTGGGAATGTGAAATATGTATTTTTCTTGGATCTTTATGTGTTAGAAGAAGTTGTGCAGCACTTAAAATAAACACAATTTGACTTGAAATTAAAATCTCTAGGTTATTTGTTTAATAAGATTTTTAATCCATTCACTTCCATTTAAAGTTAAATTTACTGTGTTTGACTTTAATATATCAGGAGTTTGCATATTCTTTGAGTCACCCCTCAGATGTTGATGTGCTCTTTGACTTCTGAGAAGAACTGTGCATTTCCAGTGGTTGCATACATAAACCGCCCTATGGCATATCTCTGAAACAGGCAAACATAAAAAAAATACATGAAGAAATACACACAAACTGGAAACGGCAGTATCATCCTGCATCTATATACAGTACACCCACACTGAGACATTTCAGACATTCCTTATACAGCCCTCTAGTTCAGCTGCTTATGTGCAGGACCAGCTCCAGCCTTGATCTGATACAAAGCAGAGGTTGTCTTGGGGGCCCTCACTGACTCCGCACTGTAAATACTATTGACTGTCTAGGGGTTTAATACACAGTAGGAGCATGATGAATACAACAAACACATGTGTCATTCAGATGGACTCAGTCACACAACAGCTGTTCTGGTATGTTTGTAACACTCCAGTCCAGCAGGTGGCGGTATATCACCACTGCTGCAGAAGTCACCACCACTCTATAGCAGGCAAAAACACACAAGAGAGTGAAACAACACTCTAATGATCGTTTTGGTCAGTTTTTAAAAAATATTATAAGGTATAAATAATACAAATTACTGATTTAATGTTTGTTAAAGTGTGATCATCCACATGAGACCACCTCTGATAGAGACCGTTGGAACTAATCAGCAAAACCTTTATGGTATGTACTATTTGTATTATTACTATTATTTTAAAACACATACATAAAAAATAAATAAAAATTAAAGTTCTTCCACTGCATACGAATATCTTAATGCTCTTATGCAGTGGTCCAGCTCTGCTCATATTTACTCTGACATGCGCACACATCCCATGTTTAGGACTCCCACACACACACACTAACCTGCATATCTCTGTCATTATGTGTGTTTGTCATGTTTGTGTCCAGATTGTGGTGAAGAAGGGTGAGGAGGTGAACGGCTACCTGAAGGTCAGCACAGGACGAAAGCTCGGCTTCTTTCCTGCCGACCTGCTGCAGGAGATCTGAGGAGGGGCATCAGGAATCACACCACCTGCTGTAACTGACAAGGCTGAAGCAGCAGTAACACTTGATACTTGAATTTATTGTCAGCACATTCATTTTTAGGTGTGTTTTTCCATTGACCACAGTATATTCTATGCACAGACTAGCCAGATAAAACTAATGTTCACAGTGTTTTTACTTAGAAAATATTGTGCAAATGCTACGTTCAGCGCTTTTGATTTTAAGCACCTTTAGCACCTACTATATTAGACTACTGTGAGTTGTCTTTACTGTTTTCATAATGTTGCAGAATGCAGTCTAGTTTTAGAAGCTCTGCTTTTCAATGATTTATTTGGGAATTCATTAACCTTGTTGAAATGCAATATATGTGGTGTACTGAGCATGCACTGGAGTTATGATTAAAATTAAACAGTGGGATTTTGGGGAAATTATTCAGTGTGTTATTTCTTGTACTAATGTTATTTGAAAATGTCTTAGAACAACATCTCTGGACTAGGTTTAGTGAAGTTGCAGATTGCAACCAAATGAATATCCAACCACCCTCCACTATGGCAGTCACAAAAAAACACAACAGTCCCTAGTTACAGCCAGTGTTTGTTTGGTCTGATCTGGAATTTTTAGTCAAGGGGATAATAATTCTGGTCCACACTCAGACATGATGGTGATGATAATGCATCGTATTATAGGATGCCACCCACTGTAAAAAGAAAAAAAAAATGGACGTCTATTCAGAACTATTGTATTAAAATGATGAATTGGTTTAACAGTGGCCTGATTTCTGTCTAGATATAAAAGCCTCAGCCTGACCGCTGACCGGTGCTCTGACCGCTGACCGGTGCTCTGACCGCTGACCCACCGGTCACCGCTGACCGGTGCTTTCACATGTATCTCATTTGATCCAGACTTTCAGTTTGATGTCTTTGATGCGACTAAAACAGGCGGACTCATTCTGGATCAAACTGATCTGGTTTGGATCATGTACAGTAAGAAAATAGTTTCTAAAAAGTTCAGACTTTCAGACAAACATGAGGGTTATACAAGGCTATCATCACATGATGAAAAAATAAAAAGAAAAATAACAAAGATGGAAGAAGTAAAAAAGTTACTGAATTAAATGGTACCTGTAGTGAATTTTCATTGTTAACCATTTCAAAAGATCACACATAATACTAGCGGTTCCATCAGGTAACTTGCGTCACAGCCCGTTGTGTCGTATGTGTGGCAACCCGTGTTTTTCCAACCTTCTACTGGTGAAAGTGCACTAGAATGGCAGTCAAACCTCTGACTTCCCACCTGTAAACTTGTACTAGATCAATGTACTCCCAGTTCCGTGCTTTGTCGTCACATAGCCCACGACAAAACAACGGCAGCCCCCATGGATGTGATGTTTATGTAACATTTAACGTTAGAGAAGGGCCAGATTGTTTATTAAAACAAGGTATAGCTCTAACCTTATTTATGCATAATCATCAGGTACTCTAGCGTTAGCTAGTTTTCAGTCCATTAAGTGAAAGAATAAATTAATACCAAATACCTATCCAAATATACAAATAACATTAAAGGTATAGCAGTGCCTTATGTGCCGTTTTGACTTGGATGATCAGTCATCCCTTCTACAACTGTACAACAATTACAGAGGTAATGACACTACCTCTGTAATTAGTAACCTATCAGTAACCTATCTGACACTACCATAGTGTCAGATAGGTTACTGATTACAGAGGTAATGACACTACCTCTGTAACAGTAACCTGTCTGACACTACCATAGTGTCAGATAGGTTACCGATTACAGAGGTAATGACACTACCTCTGTAACAGTAACCTATCTGACACTACCATAGTGTCAGATAGGTTACTGTTACAGCAGATTCCCTGGAAAACATCAAACTTCAAATTTTTTCCATCCTGTTAATCAACAAATGTGAATAAAATATTACCTGCATGTTCTGTAGATAAACATGAGAGTGTTTGATGGGTGTATTGTTTACGTGTAAAAGACATGTCAAGAAACAGACGGTTACAGACATCATTAGTCTTAGTTATTGGCGTCAAAGTGAAACAGGACATTTATTTTTCCAATGAGGAATCGAGAGATTAGAATGAGACTCAAGTATTTCCAAAGGATTCTGAAGGATTCAGAGTTATTCTGTCTATGTATTTTAAGTGCAGTGTAATTAGCTGTGGGAGCACACACACGGCAGGGCTGGTCTGCTATGTAAAGGAACAGCTCACTGATCAGGAATGTGGGGAATGGCATGTGGAGGTCTGAAGAGAAATTTCACTGACTGCAGCACTGAATACCACTAATAGACAGACAGAGACACGAACTGTGGATTCTTTTCCTCATTTCCTCTTGTACCCTTCATTTCAGTTGTTGTTAGAAATAACATTTCCTTTCATCCGCTGCTGAAGTTTTTAACATTTCGTTGTTTTCCGAATTTTGCACATTTGAGGCAGAATTTGGCTCATATTGTCAAAGCAAAACTCAGTCGATCAATGTTGCTATTTGATGAAAGAGGGGATGATATTACAGTACAGCTTTGTATTCCAGAGATATATCTATGCTGTGTTCAAAGCAGAACGACTGGCATGCAGCACTCATTAACCCCTTTATAGACTGGAGACTTGACTTGGACTTACAGACTTGTGAGCATCTCTGTCCATCACTCATTTCAGTCTCATACATGATCCAGTGGTTGATTTTTATATTTTTCCTCCATTAATCTGATCTCAGATTAAATACAAGACTCGACTTGGTTGATAGGTCTGTATAACAGCTCGCTCACTCACTCGTTGGCCCACTGGAGTTTCTTTTTATCTAATAAAACACATTTTTTCACTGACAGACAGCTCCAGGCAGGTCCACCAAGACTGTAAAATGACATTGTTTTGAAAAGCTTGATGAAGTTTTCCATTTTACTGAGTCAGTAAGCTAGTGTTTAGCATTAGCTGACCTCATTAACGTAACATAACACAAACATAACATAATATGAACATAACATAACATGAACATAACACAAACATAACATAATATGAACATAACATTAACATAACATTAACATTAACATAACATTATGGAAAATGGATGGAAAATATTACCTCAAAAACAGTCCTAGACTCCCCCCACTTCAGTGTTTCCACATGCCTGTGTGTGTGTGTGTGTGTTTCCCAACTTTAGGTATGTTTTTTGTATTGTGAATACCTGGATGTTTACAGTCAGTGTCACTGACTGTAAAGTGTTTTTTGTCCATTGTAGAGAACATTGTAGAATGTTTTGCAAGAAGTGGATGCAGTCACAAAAACAAAGCAGAAAATGTGTTTCTACTTTTGGTTCCTTATAATGTGCATGATGTAATTTATTTTTTCCTTTTTGCACTTCTAGACTTTGTTTTTAAGTTTTCTTAGACATTTGTTGAGGTTTTTGGCTCATTGTTTCAAAGCTCCGCTGTAAAAAATGAAATTCAGTAATCAAAATGAAATTTTTGGAACAAAATTAGACAAGCATGCATCATCTGAGTGATTCTTTTAAAGCTGCAAGTACACGCTGAGTGTTGATTTGAATGTCAGGACAAAGTGAGACAGTCATATCCTCCTGACTACCCAGGAAAGTACAAGTTTTGGCTTTTTTACATTACATAACTGCCTTTATTGGAAACAGCATGATGCAATAGTTTTTTCAGATGCAGTTTTAAAATTTTTGTGGAATGTCCTTTGCAGTGGACAGTGTTGATTTAATTATTATTATTATTTTTTAATAAAGCTGTGATACTCTTGTCCACTACAGAGGACAAAAATACATTGCTGGTTGTCAGGAGGATATCATATTGGTGTTATGGAAACTCTGACATGTGCATGTTGTCAGTATCAGGTATGTTTTGAAGTATTTTATTGACGTTACAAAGGTTTTTGTCGTTGAATGACGTGTCTAATGTCAGAAGCTGTGTGGATTGAATTGAAATAGGTGTGAAGCAGAATCGCAAGGTACAAAGCAGAAAATGTGTTTGCACTTATAAAAGTTCAAAAGCTACAAAGGGTTGTCATGCTGTCAGTGTGTAAGCAAAAACTGCAGGATATCATTGATTTTTTATTATTCGTTCCCTATTTCTCTGTTTTTTCTCTCAGTTTTCAGTTTCCTCTTCTTCACGTTCAGATGCAGATGATGAGTAGTGTGGTCATGCCTTCTTCCCCTCTGTTGTCTGTCAGAGGGAAAAACTCACACATACAGCGAGGCTTGAGCAGGTAAAGTGCTGGCAGGCTTCAGCAGTCTTCTGATTGGACAGCAGAGGACCCCTTCAGACATGGGTCACCTCTTCCTGAGAAACAGCCTCCGCTTCACGCCGCTTCTGACTGAGGGACTGCATGGAGGAGATCAAAGCTGCCATGTTGTCATCCCTGACCTCCTGACCCTGCCACTTCAGACAGGCAGGATGGAAGGAGGGCTGCCAAAATGTTTGTGCACATGCGTGGGTGGATTTTAGTGGTGTGTGTGAGTGTATGCATGAGGGAGAGGGCATGGGGTGGGAGACGACGTGATGCTGGAGCGATGAATCTGTTCAAATCAATGGAATTTCTGTTTTGCGGGGAAACTGTGCACAAAATATAAATAGAGTCCAAGTGGAGGAAAAACGGAATATTTGTGTTTTAGGGATTATCATGATTTTAAAGTGAAAAGAGACATTTTTGGGTGGGGTAGGGTGACAAATTTATTCTGTCATACTGTATTTGTCATTAGATCAATTCCTAAGAAAAGTTGCAAAACCCAGAAAAAATGAATGGATTCATTTTGTGTTCCTCCATACAATTTTTATGTTATAAGAATATTCATATTCATACAATTACATATGATACAATTCTTCAGCATGGAACTCTTTCTGTTTTACCGGTTGTATGTTTAACTATTCAACAGTTTTGATATAAAGTGGAGTACAGTAGAGCCTGCAGTGCCAGTGCACCATTATACGAGTCAATGGCTCGTGCGTTTTTGTCTCGAAATAAGAGTGGAAATCCGCAGTACGAGCCGCGCCTAGTCAGCACTGAGCTTGCACATGCTCCCCCCAACAGGAGCAGCCTCCACTAACTAAGTTCACAAATTGTCTCGTTGAGGCAATAATGTGAGCGCATCTCATGCCAGAGAAATCACCATCGCAATTCTCCTTCCAAACAATCCTCCTCCTCCTCCTCCTCCTCCTCCTCCCCACTCCTTCGTCTTCCTCACACAGATCGGCTCATCTTTAAGACAAATAAGTTAATAAGACCATTTAATTTGCATTCTCTTTTATTATGGTTTCAGAAATGTTTTTTTTTTCTAACTGCACTTTTTCTGCACTGTGTTAAAAACCCTTAAAGAAGGAGTTTTGGGTGTTTTTTGGATGGTTTTTGGGGGCTGGAACAAATAGATTGCATTTCAATTAATTTTAATGGGGAAAACTAATTTGTGAAATGAGTAAATGGAATTAGTTAAACTCCTACTGTGAGGTTCTACTGTAAATATCTCCCAAAAAAAGTATATGTTTACAAAACTTTCATCCCCATGAAAATGAGTTCAAAACCAAAAAATAAGTTAATAAGTTATACTGTATTTCCTGCACTTCTGTCTTTGATAATAATAATAATAATAATAATAATAGTGCTGCCAAACTGTTACAATTTTTAATCAGATTAATCACAGGGTTGCTGTGGATTAATTTTGATTAATCACGATTAAGTACCAGTCATTTTTAATCTACTGTATAGTAATCATTTTGCATGAGCAAACAGACTCAAGAAAGAAGGGAACATATATGCACTGAAGTGTTTATTAAACACCTTCAACAGTTTCAACAAAACAACTGTTCTGTCTTGGGGATTTTGTACTTGAATTTCTCATCGAGAGGGCCAGCCTGCTGTTCAGCATCTTCCATCTTTATCGGTTGGTTCTGCTGCTTGTCACTATTGGATCAACTGCCCATTTGTGCATGTGCGATGGTAACTCTACTTGGACAAACTGCCCGAAATGCATTGGCAGAGACGTTCAGAGTCATTCTGCACTGCATATGGGTTAATTGCATAATTTTTTTTAATCAGATTAATCATGATGATGGATTAATCTGCATTAACCCTTTAATTTTGACAGCCCTAAACAATAATAATAATAATAATAATAATAATAATAATAATGAAGTTGAAAAAAAAACAGCTAAGTTTATTCCTTCATTGAAAAGAAGTCAGATATTAAATTAGGGTGGTATGATGTGGTTTCAGTATGTAAGTAAAGGTCTCCTTAAGCACTTTTCACAAGTATAAATGATCAAGTTGTAAAAAGACAGTATACAAAGAATATAACAACAGCATACCTTATAAACACACTAATGAACAGGGTCACAAGGTCATTAAAGTGTTTCACAAGAATAAAAAATAATGATGGTTAAAACATACATAATATAAACATAGAAAATGTAAAATAATAACAGTAGTAATAGAACCAGTTAATACCAGACTGGATCATTGTTTCCATCATACATGGTCAGTCTAGAGCCGTCTCCTTTTCATAATCCATTTGTCTATTTCTGCCCGTCACAACCACACTGGATGATCCTCCTGTGTAGATCGAGCAGCTGTAAATCATAAACTGTGGCTCCAGCAGCTCAGTGTAAAAGCATGTTCTTAGTGGACAGAGGACAGGCTTCATCCCTGCAGACTACATCACCCTAGTGCAAACAGGAGAGACTGTCTACAAGGTGACACCATCCTTTGTTGGAGAGATGAGCCTCTACATACTGTATATATACTGACCTCCTAGCTTAAAACTGTGATATTAACAAAGCTTTATGAAAAATTGAATATTATTAGGAAATTGAATGCCAAAGAAAAAAAAATGGATAAAACACATCATAATGAAATAGTTGGCCTTCCCCCATAGGTAGCCAGGGTTATGGTACCCCCAAGACAAGGAATAAGCGGTTCAGGAAATGGATGGATGAATCAACTAGCTGAGATTGCGTACTTCTGCCAAGGACTCAATTCAACACAGCCTCCTGTTCTTTGTAAACAGATCTCTCATCTCCTGAACCCTAGATTCAGTTTATTACTCAGCCTTAACATTACATTACGATGACAGTTTACTCATCATTACGTCTTCTGTGAAAGGGTTGAGTGGGCATTGGTAACATAAAAGATGTGACAGGCATTGGTTAGTATTTATTTATAAAGCACTTAATGTCAAAATGCATTTATCCCTTCCTTAATTCAACACTGGCTCCGTAGTTACTACTATATGTGACAAGTGATTGGCCAGAGCTCATAGTCCTGCATGTAAACACAGGGTAGGAGAACTGGTGTTTAGTGTATTCACTGCACATTTGGAACATTTTACAACTGTGTTTTAACTGTGTTCTTATCGACTATCAGTCATAACATCCTTGAAAATCTGGATGCAACTTTCACAACTCTTTGAGATTTAAATAAATGTTAAATGAACCAAAAATTTCACATTATAAGGAAAAAATGCTCAGGTTTTTTTTTTTTTTTTTTTTAATGGATCTGCTTCAGAATTGACATAATTTGTTGTCGTTGCTGTCTGTCTGCTTTCATCGAATTCGGTGCAGTAGTTTTTGTGTGTGAGTTGTGCGGTCACATTCCCTCCTCAGTGAAGATGATTACAACTCTGACACACAGTTGACATGTAACGACGTTTTTTAACCAACAGAGGTCGTTGTTGCACCAGATTTGGGACACCCCATACTGTTATTGTCACACCTCATAGGGAGCCAGACCGTGTTGGCTGTAAATAACAGGCCAAAGTGTTCCAACACAAAGCTCTCATTCCTGACAGTTTTAATTCTGCTACTTAACCATTAATTATTCATTTTCGATGTCTGGAATCATTCTTTCTACAATGGCTCGTTTTACGGTGCATGTTTTAACCTATTATTTGGAGTGTGTGTGGTTTTTTTTTTGTTTTTACTTTGAGATATGTTTTTCCTTGTCTCCTGTTGTTGCCTTTTATGGTAAATTTCCGATAAAGCAGGACTGTAAAGTGAATCTTGAATCTTTAATTAAACATCTGTTAATCCTCTCCTCTTAACCTGTGATTCCTAAGTGTCAGAGATCACACCTATGGGTGCAGTGTTACTTTCTCAGCAGAACAGTAGCCTCCCTGAACGTGTGCCATGTCATTGGCAACACATGTCATCCCAGCATTACACAGAGCTTAAAAGTAACACAACATGGGGAGGTGTCAAACTACACAGCGGTGCGCAGACAGCAAAAGCAGAGTCTGCATTATCTCATTGACCCACCACGTTCAGAATCACATTTAGCATCCAGTCCAAGAGAAAATCCATCCTCCCTTGCCAGACGCTGAGAAATGTAGCAACGTGTGAGCAAAAATAATAACACAAAACTATATTAGAGATCCTCTTTGCCTAGCAGAGAGGTATTGATTTTTAGAAAAATGTTTCACAAAGTCTCTTCCACTGGCCAGTGCTAATGTTGCCTCTCTTCCATGAGCTCAAAGCAACAAAATAACATTTAGACCTCTGAAATATTTATTGTCACTAAATTTTATTTCACTCTGTCGATCTTGGCTACCTTTCTTTTCATGTACATGGGTGTGCAAACAAATGCACACGTGTGCCGTATCCCATATTTCCTGACAGAACCTCTGAAGCGATAGATTAAAGCTCTGACATGATTCTTTTAATAACTGTTGTGGAATAACACCCCTTTTATTTCCTTCCATTTTTCATCCAGGCGCCAAAATTCAATTATCTAATCTGATTTGTACGAGTATTAATCTCCATTACTCATACATTCAGAATGACTTTGCAATCTTGTGAATTACAAAATGGTGTGTTCTTTTTTAAAGTGGAAATGTAATGAGGTATAGTGAAGGCTGCTCAACACGGGGCAGGGGTCGGAGTTGAGGATTCAACAGACAGAAAGATGGAAAGATGTTCCTGTCTGGAACCATTAAAACATTTCAAGGTGTTTATATGCACCGGCTGCCAAATAGGCACCGTGGGAGGTGGTGGGGTTGGTGGGGGGCAGTGGCAAGATATTGGCAACCTGTTACCACAGTACAGTACATGTCTATGTGAGAGTACTTCTGTTTTCCCCCACGTCTGTCCATCCATCTGTTTGTGGAGACAGAAGGCGGCGGCGGCGGCGGCGGCATAAACGTGTGGTTTTCACACAGAAATGAATTAAAGATGGTGATGACGTTCACAAATAGACAAGTTTACTGAGTCAGTCCTGAGGCTCAGAGGGAGGGAGGGAGGGAAGGAGGGAGAAAGGGCTGGAGAGAAGACTGCAGGGTTGGAACCAATTAGGCCAGGAGAGGCTCTCTCCACCTGCAATGAGGCCCCCAGGGGAGAGCCCCAGTGACAAGATGAGGGATCATCATCATTACCATTATTTATTTGCTAAGCAGAGGCCGACTCTGGGGCCAATCCTAATAGGATTCACGAATTACAATGAGTGTCTCGCTTGTGGGGCAGGTAAGATGCTCGGGGAGGAGGGGAGGGTTAATGCATGGATAAAAAGCAAGCATACATTTGGAAATGTCGGCTGTGAGTACCTGGCGTATGCTAAAATGAATGCCTTTTAACAAGTGCAAATGCAGACCTACTATAGGCTCACAATCAATAATGTATGTGGTATAGTGGTACAGGAGACCGGTGTGTTAGGTGAAGGAGTCAGGTTAAACCTAGGTGACGTGTTTTAATTGTCTGGAAACTGTTGGGAAATGTATACAATGTTTTGACACTTAATTAATCATAGGCTATCATCAATATGTTAAGTTAAACATAGACTGTATGATTTAAACTGATAAAACTGATTGAGCCTCATTCAGGACACAGTTTACCATGGCAGGAAATGCAGAAAAGATAAACAATACATTGATAATACCAAGATAAACATAAATTAAACATGGGTTACCAAAGAGTAGAACTGGAAAGCAGACTCCTTTAAATGTCTACGTCATTAGCCTCCCAATCTTTGTCATTGCTGTGACGGTAGAAGACATAGTATCAGCCGTGTTTTTTTGTGGTAAATTCATCTCAAGGAGGATCTGAAAATGACAAAGTTTATTTATTTATTTATTTTTTAATGTTATTCAGGTTATTTCTATATTTATTTATTTATTTATTTGTATGTATGTATGTATGCATGTATTTGTTCATCACAGATACTGCTGCTGATGACTCCGGAAGAGAAAGACATGTCGACCAACCATGGAACAGTATGAGAGGCCCTTTAGGCAGTAAATCATACTTGGTTTCACACATAGCATCATACTCTCATATATGTACAACTATACTCTCTCACACACACTATTATACTTTTACACACAAGCTCATATACCCTTATACATTTACAATCATGCTTTCTTTTATTTACTATTAACATACCATACAGAATGATAGGGTGTGTGAATGACTATAGTTGTTTATGTGTGAGAGTTTTATTGAAACAGAAGTGAGTTTGATTGAAACTGAAACTAAATTCTCAGGTCCTGATTGGTTGTCCCTGCAGATAGGGTTAGGATTAGGGTTAGTAGGGTTAGGGGTTAGGGTTAGTAGGGTTAGAGTTAGGGTTAGTAGGGTTAG
>JAPQRQ010000022.1:8541897-8558672 GCA_037367365.1 Apogon talboti | reverse complement strand
AATGTGAGAGCGAAAGAATAATGCATCAATAATGTAAAGCGCTTTGGGTGACTTGAAAAGCGCTATAGAAATCTAATACATTATTATAATGACAACATATAATTACAAAAAAAGTACCTGTTTATTCAGTTTGATTGAACCAGCGATCCAGAACCAACACACACTCTGTTTATTATTACAACCCCATATCAAAAATTTTTTAAATATAAAACAGAAACTGGAACAGAAAGCACTGATAGTAAAAGTTCTTTGACTTGTATTTAACTGTAGATGGTATGAGACAACGTATGTGATGTGTTTTCTGGGTGACTTCAATTCATTTGTAAATATACATTTTTTCCTCCCATTCAGACTGCAACACATTCATGAATAAGTTGGAATTCAAGTAATTTAGGAAGAATAATGAGTTAAAATAATGGAATACCAGAGTGATTTGAAAACAGGTGACGTGAGGATGTGATTGTAAACATGATTTGATACAAAAGAAGTAAAGATGAGGACCACCAGTTTGATGAGATTGGTGAGAACATTTTTTAGATGTTTAAAAGCAATGTTCCTCAGAGGACAATAGGTAGGGATTTGCATATTTCAGCAAAATCAGCTAAAATCCATCCAGATTCCTTAGTGTGTAAAGGGTTCAAGTGTTAGATGAACATGATGATCTCTGATCCCTGCATCTAGAACCATCATTCATCTAGAACCACATGGGTCAGGATTACTGCAGAGAACCATTGTCTGGTGCTATGCAGTTACAGCCACAAATGACAGTTTAAACTTTACCAAGCAAAAAGGAAACTTCAGTTAAGAGTACACACAAGCATCACCAACTCCTCTGGACTCAGAGGCATCTGAGACAGACCATCATTCAGTGGAAACATGGCTGAACAGTATCCAGGCCTTTTTGGAAGAAATGGACACTGTATGTTCTGGATGAAAATGACCATACAGACCAGTGGTGGATCCAGAAACAATAGAAGGGGGGTGCGCAGGAGAATAGTGGGGTCCAGGGTCGGAGCCCCTGTGGGGTTTAAGGGGGTGAAACAAAGCAAAAATAACTTTAGAAATGCTTCAAATCACATAAAACTGTATATTTTTTTAGTATTATACACTAATAAAATGAATACAATTTAACCTCCTTCAGTGTCGAGGGCGCCGGTTGGTAAATCCGCCATTGCAGACTATTAGCAACAAGTCCAGTAGCCAGAGTCTGGACTGTCATTGTGTCAGTAACCACCATTAATGCAGAAAAGTACATTGACTTTCTGGAGCAACACACACTGCCACCAAGACAAAAAAAAATTCAGAGACACTCATAAATATGTCAACATCACAACACAACAGAATCCAGTCATCTTTTGTGACTGACAGTAAGTGTGTAAACACTGGATGACATTTGACCTGTGTGGGATGGCTGCAGGGGCTTACATTAAACCTCACCCAAGAATTATTGGGTGACGAGGTGGGGATGCTTAGCTCATTATTTTTTGGCTTTTACTGAGTGTCATCAATTCACCAGTGAAGACAAAAATATAGGAGACAGAGTACGGCAGTAATTTTTCAGGGACGTAGATTGAGCGGGAGTATAGAGAACATTATATCTTATTGTGTGAGAAAGCGTCACACAGAGTAAGAAAAGAGGATTGTGATGGTTGAGGGAAAAGGGAAGGAGTGTGTGGGAGTCAGAGAGGTGAGAGATGGTGTGACAGACAGACTCACTCTGCCTCTAGGATCTGGAGAGAACAGGTGGTGTTATGATATCAGTGTGCCGCTTTAGAGGCTGCCTAGCACAAATGTTCATCTAAGCGGCCAGTTTGTGGTTACCTCAGCATCTGCTTCCAGGGAAGAGCCTTACAGCGCTGGATCTGAAACCATCAATAATGCTGTAAACATGTAGGGTCACCACACAGTATTATAGGAGTACCTGTCCAAAAGTAGTGGAACTAAGTACCAATACTTTGTTCCTCTACATTTCAAGTTTGAGTATTTGCTTTTGTCACAACCTTTCAATCTCCCTAGTTTAACAAAAATATCTGGCGTTTCTACTGTTTTCAGAACAACCTTATGATAGTTTTTTTAAAATGCATTTGAGTGGAATTATCAATTATTTATATTATTATAACCATCGCCTCCCCAATGCTGACACCTACTTCAGCTTAACCCATAAAGACCCAGTGCTACTTTTCTGGCAGCTCCCAAATGAATTTTTCTCTCTATTTAACATTTCTTATGTGATTTATCAACATTTATTATAATATCATCCTCTGTAGTTTACAATTTTCAGTGTAAATCATGTATTTTTTCCTGTATTTAATTAGCTGATCATGTAGATGTTCATGAAAACTCAGAGTAAATTCGAAGGTTATTATATCAAAACAGAAAACATAAGAAAAAGGGACTTTTTCAGCAAATTCTTGTCAATAACTAATCATAAAACATGTGTCTCCCTGCACTGTCATTTATTAAACTCCATGGGTTTTACTGAATCAATGTTGTAGAAGATGACGGTGTTTCCATGGTAACTACAGAGCCTCTGAACGTCCAAATGGGTCATATCTGACGACCAACTGCATTTTACACCAATTATTTACATTTATTGATAGGATTAGTGGATCAACAGGTATTAAATATTTTAGATCAGTAGATACTTTTGGTTGCCAGTGGATGTTTGGATTTTTATGAGTTAAATGAATGGAAGTAGCACGTAGAAAAGATGATGCAGTGGTGTATCCATATATGCATACCACACTCAACAAACACAACAAGACAAAAACTGTGTACAGTCATAATGTTTTGAGCTCTGGTGTCATTAAAATGGATTTGCATTGTGGAGCAAGGGCTGTGATAAATATTCATTTTAATTATGAAAAAAATAAATCTGAAGGGTGTCCATCATTTTACAGGAATCTAGCCTAACTAACAATTTCCATATACAGTAGTTATGAGTAATAGTCTACATCTCTGTGTACGTACAGTCACTGTATTGAAGACATGCTGACTGGAGGCCTTGGAGCATCTGTGACCACTGGAGGTCATGGAGCTACCGCGAATCTGTGGCCGGTGTGGGCTGACACTTTACTGATACTTTTGCATTGTGTTAGTGGACGATGGGGAATGAGATGAGAACAACTTCTGCCTTGCCAACGGGAGGATTTATTCTCTATATGAAACACATGAAAATCAATGCAGCAACTTCTCCTGAACAGTTTTCCACAAGTACACCGTCAAAAACAAGGAAACATTCATAGTTCTTACTTCTCCTCACAGGGTCTGGAAACTGATTGAGGAGGGTCACGCAACTCTACAGGAAATGACAACACTAAAATGTCAGAGATAACACAATGAAAATACAAATAAAAGCTCCTTGGAATAAACACAGAAATAAGTAACAAAAAAAAAGAACAAAGATAAAAAATAGTTTTGGTGAAATATAAACTTAACACAATTATACATTCATTGTTTGCATGTGGCAGGTGTCTCAATGCACTGCTGTGTATGTGTGTGTGTGTGTATGTGTGTGTGTGTGTGTGTGTTAGTCAGGTTTTAGTGCACTTGTTGAGACCCTGGGTAGAACACTCCTCTTATAACATCAGTTTTCAACATGTGGAGTCATCTGATAGTGACTGCAGCTCTGTTGTGAACACACTGGCGGATTTCTCCTCCTAAAGTGACCGCTCTAGTAAACAAACATTCGGAGAGTTTTGCCAGTTTTTAGAACTTCTCAGGAGAAATGTGCCCTGACTTCAAAACTGTGTCTGAATTGATGCTGGTAATTCCTTTCACCAGTTTGGTAAAAGGTTCAGCATTAACAGCAAACGCAGTAAAATCAAAACAACCCTGACAAGTCTTCTGCCTTAGACAACAACACCAACAAAACCTTTGATAGTCACCTAATTATATGGTTTTGTAAAACTGAGTAGTTAATACTTGTCTTTTTAGACAATGTGACCGCAGTGTTTCAGTTTTTCTGTTGTATTTCCCCTTTGAGTAGTGTAAAAAAGTGTTCCACTCTCTTTCTTTCTTTTTTTTATTTGTTTTTATATACTAATTGATATGGAACTATTTTATGTGCGGGTGTAAAAAGACACTGAGGTTTAAGGAACACTTAGAAGACTCTCTGGATGCAGGAAACATTATTATAACAAGCCTGTGAAAACAAATTGCTCAGTAAAGGAGGCTGAAAAATCTAGTTCTGAACGCATTTCCTGTCATGAAGTGAATGATAGGACTCAAATGCACAGTGCTGAAGGGAAAAACGGATTTATTAACAGGATAACAAAGAAAAGAAACAAGTCAAGTCGGTCAGTGTCCGTAGAGCAGGAAGGTGGAGTTAAATGTCCAGGTTACGGTGCGGTAATCCCCACACATATGCATTTAGCTTCTGTATTAAGATCCAATCTGGATATATGTGAAGTATGTGCAGCAGCAAAAAACTAAAGTTTCATGAAAAAAACAGCTTCTATAAACCACAGTGGTAGTATTTAGTGTGACATTCTTTTGCGCTTAACATGTCTTAAACCCTGGTGTTCCTGACGTTTTATACCAAGTTTCATTCAACACATGTCAGATGCATCTAACTGTTTGTGCTGTTTCTTATCATAGGGTCAGGGGTCACACTAAATAGTGACTTTAACCTTTAGAACCCATTTAGTTCAGTTTTTTATGTCTTTAAAGGCTGTACACATATTTCCTGTATTTTTTTGTTGCATCTGAAGAAAAGACAATGAGAAATAAATATGTATTCTCATTTCAACCCCATAAAAACAACAAATCTAAAGGTGGCCTCTGATGTTTGAACGTCACTGTACATAGATGTTAGAAGTAGTGTATGTTGATTAATTTATATCCTGGTGCACACATTTCAGCCATAGTGCTACCATCATCCACTGATATGATATTTATATTACACAAAAATCTTCAGACCAATAATGAGCTTTTCAATCTATATGATGAATTATATGTAATTAACAATCTACATTCTGCAGGTTTCATTACATTGATTCAGTCTGTGGAAGCACATGAAACTGTTTCTTTTTTATTCTGCCAATGCTTGTATAGTATATGCCCCCATTCCCCCTTTTTTTCTCTCCGGTTATTCACTGGGTCATCGCCAATAGCTCCTGGTAACTTATATCGATAACTCCTAATGTGCTACGAACAGTGATCCATACGTCTATTTCATCAGCATCATTAATTATCCGCAATACCATTAAAGTCTGTGGAAAGGTTTATTACAGTAGTTCTGGATTTTTTTTTTTTTTATCTGCCAAACACTGAACATAGATAAGACATCACTGATTATCTCCCTGATTAACACAAGTTTCTATAGCAACCACTCAATTGCTGCTGCGAAAGCCATGCCTTATGGAAATTCATGACACTGTTGGAAATAACTTTGAACTATAACTGCTTGGGTGGAAATTTGTTGAAGGCATTTAGGATGGTTTAATTTCCCTCATCAGTTCAATTCAGTTCAGTTCAGTTTATTGCCATTCGAAGTAGAAAATCACATTGGAAAAAAAGGTGCAATAAGCTCAAAGTGCACAGTCAACACAATACACAGATCTGAAAGACACGCATGAAACATGATAAAAACACAATAAAAGAGGAAATAAATGAATATACAATAATAGATAGATACAACTAAAGTGCATTGTTGAAAGCTGATATAGCCTGTGGGAAAAAGCCCTTGGCATGGCGAGATGTTGTACACTTAATAGAGTGGTTGTGTTTTCCGGAGGGAAGAAGTTCAAACATGTCACTGGCAGGATGGTGAGTGGGGTCAATTATGATACATAATAACCCGAGAAAGAAGTCTCTGTTCATTCATGCAGGTGGCAGTTGTCATTTATAGAGACAAAGCAGGTGCATTGAATTTACTGTACAGCGTTTCTGTGTTTGTGAAATGTAGTCAGCACTGATCTGAATGTAAATGTGTGCTCTGTACCTAATGCCTGTAACAGCACCATGCCCGCCCTGATGGATGGATAACTGTTTATGATTTTAATCATAGAATCCGACATTTGGTCAACTTCAAATTGTCTCTCCAGTAGTTTGTTCAAATGGACCACTGCTGCGACCACAATTTTCACTGCTTTGCCAAAACCACTCAATTGTATCTCTCAATCATAGGCATCTATAAACCATCCTGCACTCACCAACTGGCCCGTCAGCATAAAACGCCAGCTGCACTAAACTAAACACAACTGGTATTAATAAAATCTTGATTGTGTGTCCTACTTGTACATCATAAAAAACTTAGTTTCCTATGGCTTGATGAAAGATGTTTCCAAGTATTTAACATTGCATTTCAAACACAAAGACTGGCTCAAATAATCATCTCTCTCAGTTTGTGTTGGTTTTGTTTGTTTTTCATCATCAGTCTGGTTGATAAATTACAGGGCCTTTAACTCGCTACCGGACCTCCAGGGAGGACTCCAAGGACTCCATCTTGTCTGTCAAGCTTCAAGGACTTTGTGGATTGCTTTTACACTCATAGATTACTTTAAAACTTGATTTAAAGCTAAACTAAAGTCTCTGCATGTAGTTCTGAAGTGTTAGTGTGACGTGGCAATCAAAATGACATCAAGTTGGAGGTCATACAACAAATAAAACACATTTCAATGCTGTATTTTGCATTAAAGTTTGATGAAGAAGGCCAGGATTAATAAGTAACTGATAGTAGCCATTCACTTAGGTTTGAAAATTGACTTCATTATGTTTAAATTGTAAAATTAAGACTGTTTCTCAGAGGTGGGTGGTTTTAACCCTCAACTGGCCATCAGCCACAGGGGTATCGTCATACCCTACGGTGACTGTGTGTGTGTGTGTGTGTGTGTGTGCGCGCGTCTGTCTGTCCATCAGTGTCAACGTGATTACTCTTCACTCTTATTCACTCATTCATTCATTTGTCAGGGACAATGCAGTGAAACATAATGGACATATAGAACATCCAATCTGCAGTATCACTCATTTAGCTAATTTGTGAATCCTGCCCCTTTTGGACTTTTCAAGAAGGAATGGATTTGCCAACAAAAATGTAAAAACAGAATAAACAATAGTATAAACAAACCTAGAGACAGTCCAACCTCACCAACATGATACATTTTAGAGGTGGATACACTCTTGTTTTGTTTTCAGCCACTTCCAAATCCCTCCTCCACTCGTGGTAATTGTTGGATATTTGCACACTAGTTGTCCACTTTTGATAGTTTCATGGTAATTCAGACATACGTGGAAGTCAAAGCTGTCCTTTTCATCCAGTTGTTCACAACCTCAGTCTGTCCCACCCCATTTAGCACATTTTACTACTCAGACTATGCTCACTCATTCTTCATTCATACAGCCTCTACTCATTGATCTACACATCTGTGAATATTTTTCTTGTGCATAATAGTTGCTCATTTTTCATTTCCTTCAACAAGGTGGAATTCCCATTGACATTAAAACATCTTTTTCAAGAGTGGCCTGGCCAAGAGAGCAACATAGACATGAATACAACAGTAAGTAATGACAGAACTAACAACTTCTGCACATTACAAAGGAACAAATGCAATACAATAAAATAATCAAGATTAATTTAAAGACAAGTTCAACAGTTTTCATGCACCTTTAGAAGCAATTACACAGACCAAAAAGATTCTTTTTACAATCCTTTAAAGGGGAATTAAGCAACATTTTTACCTTAATTAAACAGTTTCAGAGTAATTGTGATGGTTAAATGGCTTGTTAGGGGGAGAATAGAAGCCTTCCGCCTTCCCACCAGCGCCTCTAAGGCTGAATATGCCACTTGCAACTTCTCAGTGCCGTCCCTGTTTCCTTGAGATCTCCACTTGGTGGTCCAAGATCTCGTCTTTCGCGAGAAATGGCACCGTTTACGGCACTACGGCACAAACACACCCTAGGTGTTTACTGTAGCAGAGCCAGCAGAGAAAAGGAAGAGGTGGCCGTTGTCAGAGGATGGAGGAATAAGAAAAGAGTGAGCGACCAAACCAGGAACAAGACAACAGTCTGCCCAGGGGTTCCTGTCTGCACTATTTTTTGTCTTCTCGTCGCCGGCTAACAAGGCAGTAGAAGCAACACATTACTACTTATACTACTACTACTACTATTACTATTACTACTACTACAACCTCTACTACTGCAGAAGATAAAGGACAGCTGTGGATTAACTTATCAACAAACATTAAACACATGCCTCTGTTAACATTACAGTAACATAATTAGTTATAAAAAGAGCATCTTAGAGACAGTCTCTCAGAAGTAGACATAAGTAGAGGTTCACCAACCTGTAAAAAACTGTACCTATGATCTGTGGAACAATTTCAGAATAATAGTACATAATATAGTCAAAAGACTGAAGAGAACTGCAGCAAACTCAGCAGCAAGGCTGAAAATCAATATTGAGTGCCTGTGATCTGAGAGCCTCCAGACATTATTCTGTAGTGGAAATCACTGCATGGGATTCAGAACACTTCCAGAAATCATTGTCTACGAACATAGTTCACTGTGCCATCCACAACTACAGGTTAAAGCTCTGTCATGTAAAGAAGAAATCATATGTGAGCATTATCCACAAATGAAACTCTTCTTTGTTCAAAAGATAATTAAAAATGGACTAATAAAATTGTAAAACTGTCAAAGCATTGGAAATTATTATTATCATTATTATTATTATTATTTATTTGTATTTATTTAACCATTATTTAACCAGATAAAATCCCATTGAGATCGAGATCTCTTTTACAAGGCCAACCTTGCAAAAGGTCAAGCAGCACACACCATACCATAATGAAAAACAGGTTCAAAGATCAGTGATAACAATATATAAAATTAAAAAACAGACAATAATTTACCAATAACACAAAATAATAACAATAGTTTGAAAACATTTTTAATGTGCAATATAGTTTATTTATGGAAACTATGAGCCCGCATCCTTTTAGTGTATAAAATGTACATATGGGCACAAATATGTAAACGGCTGTCTCCGGCTACATCTTATGGAAACTGAGTGAATCCTGTTGTGGAATTTTTTTCTCGGCTGCTGGTGAATAATGAAATAGAGACTTCTGCTGGCTGACGAGGTTTTTATTACTTTGCAAAGAAAGGTTAGTCTACACACGAGCGGTGTTAATGAAGAAAGAGCCCGAGCTTATGGCAAAATCCACCGTTATAGGGTGGATACCATTTCTCTGGTGACATCTACAGGGGTCTTCAAAGGGGCCCTTGTGGTTCAGTGGTGAGCCCCAGGTTTTACACCTAGTCAGGAACTGGCAGTCACCTTTTGTTGCTTCGTCTTTACATATGCAATAAGACACCTCAGTATGGTTTCATTGAAAAGCAACAGTGGGTGGTGTTGGGGAAGGAGATGAGACAAGGAAGCTAAAACTCCATTACAATCCCCATTTGGATCTTTTACCCGAATCCATAAAATGACTCACAGCTCATAGATCTGTGTTTCCATTTACTCAGATCAGTTGAGTCAAACCACATTTAAATTCCAAATGGTGTTACTCTCCAACCTCTTACAACTTAATAACACTAAACACTCCTACAGAGGCTGCCAAAAGGCCCATGAATTACAGTCAGGAGTTGATTTGTAGAGAGGAAAGGGACTGATTGAGTCACATCCATCTGTGAGCCCAACAGCCTGAGCTAGAGAGAGACGGTCGAGTGAATCACACTCAGACCTTTTACCCAACATCCACTCACAGAGGACCCACTAACACAGAGAGTCAGTCAGCCACAGGGTCCGCTACACTGTAAGTCCTCTGCTCCAGATCAGTTCTTTGGGTGTAATCAGGAAATTTTGGCTCAAGTGATTCCTGCAGCCCGGATCCTGTCAGTAGCCACTTTTACACAGAGATCCCGGAAAAAAGGCGAGATGGTGATCCCACCTTTTTTCCATCGTTGACCGATTTCCAGAGCCAAGCCAAAGGAGTAACAGAGCTGATACAGGCTGGACTTATACACAGCGGACCTGCGTTCCGGAATCAAAGGGACGGTGACACAGCGCAGCGTATAGTGTGACGTATAACTTTTGCGTTGGAAATACCCGGAGCATAGCGGTGTTGGCTCTCAAAACAACCACACCGTTCCACAAATGTTAGCATGGATAGAGTCCTCCGCCCGAAGTCACAACAGCTCGTGGATCTCGGCGTCTCCTCAGTTTGATGTCTTTCTGATCGTGTTGATATGTTTGTTTACTGTACACGGCCCGTGCTCATTTTTAAATCCTCCCGGCGTGGGGGTTGGACACACAATAAGTGATCCAAACGTCACACCTTGGTCGCGGAACAAGAGGTGTTCCTTTTACATAGCGTTCCGGAATCATGGCCTCCCCTTAATCATGGCTCTGTTACTACCTCCAGAGCCGTGACAGAGGTGGGACCAAATGATCCCACCATTTTATTTACACAGACGTTGCTCTGGAATAAAGGCGAAATATTCCTGTGACAGAAGTGCTGTGTAAAAGAGGCTAGTGAGTGATTCAGAATGGAGTTTCTCATCACTGTATACAGGCTGCTGATCATCCAATCAAATCCTCCTGTAGATTATTTTTCTGTGAAGACGTGATTTTTAAAAATTTTTTATAAAGCCTTGTTCATTCAAGTTAAAGAAGTTCATTTTTCATATCTAATTGTTGCTCTTCTGTTAGTTTTTGATAAAAATGACCATGTTATGGAAACAAACTCGCACAACACCACACAACAGACCACACTAGCATCTGAATGAAACAATCATTTTTCCATGAGCCTCAACTTTACAGGAGTTTTCAAATTGTTGCCGTGTTTCTTATTGGACTGTAAATTAGCACGGGAAAAAAATATTTCATACCAAAGAACAGGTCACTTCACAGTGTCAAGACAATGATTGAGGAAAAAATAACCATAAAAAGGAGAAAAGTGGAAAAACTGTAAGACTAGAGTCTAAAACGTGCTGCTGTCGGACAGTCAGTGACATCTACAGCAGCAGGTGAGAGTGAGAGAAGGGAAAAGAGACGGAGAAAGAGGAGCCCTGAGAGAAGGAAAAGGTTAATTGTATCTAAGAATACGAACATCGGTTTGCATTTTCCATCATTCACGAAGGCCCACCGTAAGGTTCCCTGACCTTTTGTTTGCTGCCTAATGAAACCTGTGTAATAAATCACACTGTGACACACCTATTCCTTCTCTCTTAGTCCTATTTGTGTATTTACTGCTGCTGGAAGCCTATGTGGCGCAGAAGTCTATGAGCCTGTCTCTCTCTAGTCCTTCTCTTTTCCTCTCTCTCTCTCTCTCTGCATTGCTGTGTCTCTCTCCCTTACGTGGACCCTGGGCCTGCATTAATAACACTGACACTCCAAACGGGGGAGATAAAGGGAAATGAAGATGGGAACCAGAGTCTCTCAATATGTGCACTTCATCATATACCAGACAGCGCTTCAAACAAGGGGAGGGGGCTGCAAAGGATTAGGGGGACAGAGCAGAGGGTAGTGTTGAAGGAGATGAAGAAGCTGAATGATAGAGGGAAACAAGAAGGGAAGGGCTGAGGTCAAAGTGTGGGTCTGTTGGCTCGAAAGCAGAGAGGAATAGGACATATGAGGATGGAGATACTAAAAGGTTTATTCTAAGAAATGGTAGGTTAATAAAAATTACCACTAAAACCAAAAGCTTAACAGTGAACATTAAAGGAAGAATAACATGTTACTTCAGCTTCATCATCACAAGGCGTGCAACATGTGAGGGAGCAACGATTAACTTCTTGATAGAAATGGAAGACTTGCAGAGTTCTCATTTACCAACCTGTCAACAGGAGATGTCTGTCTGGTAGAACACGAGTTATTCCCTTGGAAGAGTTTTTGGGTAGTGCTTGTGGGTAAATTGTCACATCACATTAATAAAAATAAAAATAAACATAAAAAGGCCAATAAACATTGTAAACAGCCACATTAACGTAAATAAACATTATCACAAAACCCCCATTGAACCCCTGCACATGAAATAGAACACAATGAGTAAAATGTCCAGTACCCACAATGCAATGCGGCAAATATACCTCATGTATATGTATTATTGCGTGAGTCCTGTGCGCACGTTTCAGTCACTTCGGGGATAGTGCTAGCTAGCGTTACAAGCAGGTTTGAAGTGGCTAACTCATAAGCATGGCCACTGAACTACAAGTTTTGTCATTAAACACTACACAACCAAAACACCCTTTACAAAATTAACTTTCGAATATGAAGGTGCACTTGGAGAGGATCGATCAAACGCCACTGACACGTTCACAATCAAGGTGGTAGTCGGTGATAAACTTCCAACTGAAGTGGAAAACCCCTGAAAGTAATGCCTCAAAAACTCAATATGAGCATGTGCAAAATAGTTGACCTGGCCTCAGCTAGGGTTCAACTACAGTTTCTCTGTTGGGACAATTTAGATAATGAATGCAAAAATCACTGTAAGGCAGAGAATTTTAAGTTGGAGTTTTTACAGTGTGCAGATAGTAATAGTAATAGTAAAATAGCGGTGAAAGTTTTCATAACACTACGTCATATAAGTCATTTTCATCTTTTTTTTTTATTTTACATTATTTCTATGCACATGCACATCCATATCAAATCACCTTTATCATCTAGAATGATTCATTCTCTCCAAGTACAAGTACAGATAACCAACATATCTGAAGAACATTCCTATATTTTTCAATACATATCACAGAAAACACTGTAATATCTTTTTTTTTTGTTTTTTTTGTTTTTTGCACTATTGCACAACTCTAATTAGTAAACCATACTGTCTACATTCACACAAACCGGACTCAGTAACTAAAAAGATATTTAAGAGATGAAATATACATCTTTTAGGTTTCCATGTAAGTAGTGTTTTTAATCATCATCAGATGCTGAGGTCTAATTCTAATCTTCATCATCTTATCCTGACATTAGCCGGAGTTACTTTTGTGTAATTGGCACCATCTCTGCACTGTCAACAGATGGTAGTAAAGATTAATGATGGTGTACTGTTAACAGGCGTAAAAATAACTACTGTTAGACAAATGTCATTTTACCGTGTAGAGACATGAGTGGAGCTTATGAACCGTCAAGTACTGAGTCATACAGAACAGAACATGCTAGTACAGTACATGGCAGTGCTACAAACCACCGATTTCTAAAATGTCAGCTTTACATGAACAAGAGAAGACAGACTTTTTTTACGATTATCCACTGAAATATTGAGGGTGTTTGATGAATAATTTTCTCCATCTCTATTCTTTGATAATAAAAATTAACAATGCATTTTAGGTGAAATCCCTTTTAATCACAAACTTACAGAAAAATCTGTACACTCACTTGCTGCTTCCCTCCATTCTAGATGGTTTTACAGTTTCTTTCAGTTCCCTGTTAGGATCCTAAATATATGACCTCAGTGGTTTCATCATATTCTATTTCACTTGTATACTCTATTACTGCTTCTATATCTGGCCAGTATTTTTACTCAAGTGTTGCACAAAAATACAAAATTGAAGGACTTATACTGAAGTTAAGTATTTCCATTTTAAGTAAATTAATATTTCTACTCCACTCGATTTGTCTGACAGCTGTGGTTACTCTTCAGATCGCAGCTTTTCATTCAGGAAGGGAATGAAAAGTGGGTGTCTCCACATGTGCTGATTTTTAGACACTTGTGATAAACTGTAGGATAAAGTGTTTAAGTGTTGACCTTTAAATTCCTCTCCTTCATAAGCTGAATTGAATGAATACAATCCTCTTGAATTCACTGGAAAAAGCAGTGTACAGATATGTGGTTTTCACAGGTCAGAGACGCTACATATATATATATATATATATATATATATTGAATATGGTTAAAGCAACAACACTACATTAAGAGTACAGCTTCTGTTGTAAAATGTAACACATGCATTAATGCAGAAGTAATGAATCTAGAAACATCATAGATAATAGTAAAACACTGACAGAGACCATTTTATTGCACAGTGACTACTTTGACCTTTCACCCTAATGTACACTTACATACAATACTGAAATGTTTTTTATTCAAGTAATGTTTTGAATGCAGACCTTTAACTTGGCAGTGGAGGATTTTCACAGTGTGTATTTGTACTTTTAAAGGACCTGGGTACTTCTTGGTAGAGACTGGAACCTACGATCAACAACAAGTGTGTGCATTGAGATAGAACTGTTATCAACGGTTTGATCATCACGTCTCCACAATAATACAAAGGATGATGCATGATATTTAGAAGTGCATAAAAGTTTAAGTCCTGTTTAAAATGTTAATAAAAACAGAATGCATTGATTTAAAGGGAAAATACTCAACACATTTTTGCATTTGATGGCTTTTTATGGAGCGACTGTGGCTCAGTTGGTAGAGCGGGTCGTCCAATGACCGAGGGGTTGGTGGTTTGAATCCTGGCTCCAACAGTCTGCATGTTGAAGTGTCCTTGAGCAAGACACTGAACCCTAAATTGCTCCCAGTGGAGCCTGGCAGCGCCTTGCATGGCAGCAGCCGCCCACTGGTGTGTGAATGTGTGTGTGAATGGGTGAATATGTGCAGTGTAAAGCGCTTTGGGCACCATTACAGTGCAAAAAAGCACTATATAAGTGTACCCCATTTACCATTTGTTGATTGTAGACCTCATTGATTGTAACTGAAGCCACTCGACTTCAGGCCAGAAACTAGATTATTGACACAAGAACAAGTGTATCTAAAGTAGTATAAAACATCCTCATTTAACAGTGCTTCAAAAAGTTCTTGTCACCGAGCACATTTAACACATTGATTTACATTTAGTCTGTAAATAGTTTTACAAGAGATGAATGTTGCTCAGAACACGGCGCTCCACTGCAGGTTATCCGGTAATTGTTGCAATGATGGTTCAGTCTCGGTTTTCTTAGGATCTCATATTGATCTACCGTTCATGGACAAAACAACTAACCCCGAGTAGCTCCCAGTGGTTAGGCAGCACCTTGAGTAGGAGCTTGTTGCCATCTGTGTGTGAGTGTTATATGAATGTGTTAATGAGAGGCTAATTATAAAGTGCTATCCATACAAGTGCAATAGTTACATCGCATTGTATTCACCATATCAGCTTTAAAGGTGATAACATATTAGCATTACATTTACAGCTTTTCTTCTGCTTCAAACTAGTGTTATTGCACGTTTTAAAGAAATAATTCAACTTGGAGAACAAAATGCTGCAAAATTAAGGAAAAGGCTAAAGTCAGCAATGAATTCTTCCCGCAAATGTACTGTCCGTTTATCAGTGACATGATTTAACTATTGTTTATGCTATGGGGCTTCGCTGTTTTCCACAAATTAGATTAGACAAATTAAATACTCATATCTCACCTCTGTTGTTGCAGTAGGTAACATGTTTCTTCTTTACAGAATATCTGACCCTCATTGATGTCTTTCAATATTATTTATTCAGAATGAGAAGAGTGTAGAAAATAAGAGGAATAAGTATGTATTGTCAGTGTTCATAGAACTGTAGCTGACAAATTGGATCCGGATGTTTTCCCTCTGACGATGGGTCAGGGCTGAATGAATGACAACAGCATCCTCTGTTGACCTCTTTCCTCTATAGACAAACTGCAGATGGTCAGGCAGTGGGACGCTGCTTTGATATGACCCAGGACTACTGAGTTATTATGTGATCATTTAGTGAAGTCATCCTAGCTGTTTTGACAAAATTGTTTGTATTCTAAAACAGGTTGGGACCAGGGGAATCGATGGATGGAAAATGTGGGTGAACACTTCTGCCAGCTCATCAGAATCATCAGTACTTTTTGACTTCTGAAGAACTCCCGTGTCCTTTCCTGACCACTTTTCCTTGAGATCGATGGAAAACAATTTGTGGTCAAGGAAGGATTACACATTTTATAGACACCTTGGGGTGTCTATAAAATGTGTTAGGAAAGCAATCAATTGTAGGAAAGCAATCAATGATGCAAAATTTAAAAAAAAAAAATCAATAATGCTCTGTATTGACAACAATGTATTGAGCTTGTTTTGAGGGTGCAAATATTTCTGCCAAAATGTAGGGAGTTAGTAAAAAGTATCAGAAAAAAATAAAGACATCTGCTTAATTCTGGTAAAAAGGACTTGTACTCAACTCATGTTGACTGTTTTCATGAACTGTCAGATGTTGTACAGTATTATCCCCTTTTCCTTTAATAAAGTATAGTACAGCATATCCCACATGCTAAAAGAGAACCTGAAGCATGCACAGAAGCACAATGCTCTTCATGTCATGTCCTTAACATTTAGAGCATTCTCTTAACATGATGTTGATACTTTCGCATCATTTCCTTTTTACATCTCAAAGCAGACGACTCAACCACAGCCTTCTGGTGGACTGGCTGCTCTGTCAGCTGCTGAGTTTGTCAGGTAGTGAAGTATCTTTTGTTGATGAAGGTCAGCTCTTGGAGCTCTCCAGTGTGTGATAGCTTTTACGTTTCATCATGTACAGGGGAGGTTTTTGTTCTTCAAGTAGTGTTCAGTGCATTGCTTGTTAGTTGCTCTTTTGATTCTTAATGTCTACCTCATTTTTTTCCCGGTAGCCCAAACCACTTCAACAGACCCAGGTTTTTAAATTTTTTTTATTAGTAGTCACGCGAATTAGTATCATGGCAGTTGTTACCAGTTCAGTTACAGCCAAGACTGTATCTGACTGTAGTTATGATTGTATGTTCATATAAAATAAGTAGTGTCTCTGCACCAGGTGACCAGTCACACTCAGGGAGCTGCTTAATTGGCATGAGAAGAACAAAG
>JAPQRQ010000022.1:8524482-8535076 GCA_037367365.1 Apogon talboti | reverse complement strand
TATCTGTCTATCTGTCTGTCTGTCTGTCTGTCTGTCTGTCTGTCTGTCTGTCTGTCTGTCTGTCTGTCATCAATAAATGATGATCAATCACTTAAGAGAAGTTAAATATAGAGAAAAAATATTTTGAAACTGCCACAGAAGTAGCACTGGGTCTCTATGGGTTAAATCATACAGCTCCAAATAAACAGATGATGAAGTAACAGATGAAAAACTGTCAGCTGGTGTTATATAAGCTTTCAGAAAAGGTTAGAGGTTAAGCAAAATATGAGTTAAAAGTTGCAGCTGTCAGTGAGGTGTTTCCACACAACTGTGAAATGATAAAAATAAGGTGGGAACTGTCTAACATGAAAAAAAAAGAAATGTGGTAGGAGTATATTTCACTCTATTAACATTAATAATATTACACTGTAGTCTTATTCACACAGGGCTAATATAACATGTGGACCGCCAGTAACTGGGAAAATAAACCTCACATCTGTGTTTCATGTGGCACATTCACACAGGATGTTTTACTCAGATCTACTGACATCACTCACCCGCCACGACCAAACCACTAACGAATTAATGCTCCATCTCCCTAAACTGTATCACTCACTGAATAAAGTATAAAGCTCATTGATCCCACACATCTGTATTATTATATATCATCAAGTTTACGCCGTAAAACTCAAATCAGCACTTCATGTGTTGCAACAGCTGATAGTTTACATTATAGCTCTGTTAGCTTAGCTCTGTTTTCAGACAGAAAACAGCCGCAGTAAAACCACAAATCCCATATGTTTTCTGTGCGGTTTGTGTTATCAGTCGCTAAAGATCTTTTTGGAATCATCCAAACAACATCAAACTTGTCACAGTTTACAACATAACATAAGAACTTTATATGTTCATGAACTCACCAGTAGCAACAAATACTGTCATTTCAGTAACAAACTTCAATCGTCTGCTTTTGTTGTGTGTCTGTTGGGGAAAACAATTATAAAACACATCAGTTACAGTCATTCTTAGGTCATTCTTGAAACTTTTAAAGGACAAATACTACATATAGCTCATTTGACAGATATTTACAGATATTTTAGAACATCATTTACATTATCATTACACATTATTACATTATGATTGCATTCCATCATGGCCAGTAATTATGAAGTGCTGCAGATTAAATTCCTTTTGTATATTAAGTGCAGCTGCACCAGGTATTTTAGGAACATCCATTAAGTAATCACACCAGCAAAATCCAATAAAACACAGTGAGTCTTTTTTTACATACTTTAGTAACAGATAGAGGCTGTAAACTTGTTCTCAGTGATGCAGCAC
Source organism: Apogon talboti (assembly GCA_037367365.1). NCBI lineage: Eukaryota > Metazoa > Chordata > Actinopteri > Kurtiformes > Apogonidae > Apogon > Apogon talboti. The sequence continues at coordinate 8,533,762 of JAPQRQ010000022.1, read as the reverse complement.
AGAATACAACTTTGGAACGATTTAAACAACAAGCAGCTGTTTGACTAATTAAACGGGACTCACGAGTATATTTGGATGTGCAAGTAACAGATGACAAAAAGCACAAACACACTCCACAACTTCAGCAGCACTAGGCTTAGAATAATATCCAGAAGCAACAGCTCACCAAGAAAATCATCAACAAATCTGCACCACATGGCACAAAATCAGTGACAGTTTTTGTCACAGTTGTGAACTTTTATGTCTTGGTAGGGATGGTGGGAGAAGTAGAACATGTATTTTAAATATAAATCAGCTGGGAGTTTATACAACACACATTTTTGCCATTTTAACATTGCCCTCTACAATACACTATGTTCAATTGGTTTCATCAAAGATATCATCATTAAAACATAAAACTGAAGGTGTGAAACAGTGTTAGGTATCAGGACTGACTGGTGTTAATTAAATTCTCCAATTTCTTGCCAATATACTGTATGCATTTTACATTTGCATTAACAGTTAGCAATGAAAGCGGCCAAAATTAAATTAAATGTAAGTTAAATGCAGTTAAATATTGTACTTGCAAAATTCTGTTGTCTACTTAGTGATTTAAATTTAATTTATGGTTAGGTTATTTAAAGAAAACATCCCCGTTATCACTCCGTCTGTGCTGTACTCGACCCCATTCTGACATTATGGATGCACAGGCTTGCAGCAAGTTTTCTGAGCTCATATATCACAAGATAAAGGTTAAGAAACAGCACAGTGTGTAGACAATAGGCCCAGCTAAAGCCACATGTAACAAACAGATTTTTTTTTTTTTTTTTACAATAAAAAGTGTTCACTAGAAGTGGTCAGACATTGCAGCACGGCTCATTAAATAAGACATCTGTGTCATTTAACCTATTTAAGATAAACAGGTTGATGAACAGACAAACTGTTGAAATCCACACAAATATTTGGATTATTTCACCGTATCTTCAGGTCAGCCTTGAGAAAAGAGAAGAGAAGAGAAGAGAAGAAAAGAAAAGAAAAGAAAAGAAAAGAAAAGAAAAAAGAGAAAGAAAAGAGAAGAGAAGAGAAGAGAAGAGAAGAGAAGAGAAGAGAAGAGAAGAGAAGAGAAGAGAAGAGAAGAGAAGAGAAGAAAAAATAGAAAGAAAAGAGAGCAAGGGTAACAGGATGGCATGGTAACAGCTCATTATTCAAATTTGCTTTAAAAATGTAACTAGATGGCAGGTGACATGTCTTTTGAAATCAGTATATTTTCTTTGATGAACTCTGCAGCTAAACCTGGAGAATCAGTGGAAGTCGGGAAGCAAACTCTCGGGTACCAAAGTCCTGGATTTGTCAGACACCTTCTGCCTTTTTAGGAAAAAACAAAAAAGGGATGCTTTAATGACACGTCGCATTAGGATTACACCCATATATATATGCTTTGTACAATGACGGCATAATATTCTGGAGACTGGTTTGAAAGCTCATTGAATTTATGTTGAGTTTATCATTTTACTGCCGTACATGAGACAAAACACACCACAGAATGCCCCTCACCTCACCTTCCTAAAAACACAGAGGCTCCCGCTGTAATTTAATGGTTCATCCTAAGGTAAGGAAAAACACAAGAGTTCACATTTTCAGGTGATAAATCTTACACAGTGAGCCTTTAAAGGTTTGCTTTTCACAGCTACATTTGACAGTACTTGGAGCAACACATTCACCTTAACTTCACCGTTCAGCTCTTTTGACGTGTGCTTGTATTTGACCCAGGTCTTATCTCCAAATGTAACAGGGTCAGTGTGCTTTATCCCCAGTCGCTTAAAGGACTGTGGGGATTTGGGCTCCAATGCCCCTTTGATGTCTTCACCACTAGAGCCTCCAGCATCAGCTGCCAGACCCCAGAAAAAGAATAATTACATTTTTATGGATGACTTTATCGCACAGAGTAAAGAGCCTCTCACACTAACAATGGCGTGCAGGTATGATGCTTAAATCCCTATCCTGCTGAAATCAGCAGACCTTACCATTGGTGTTTTCCTTAAGCAGGTTCCTGACATTGAAAAATGTCCGTATTCTCAAGTTCAGACTGTGTGTGTGCAAGTGTGTACGTGTGTGTGCATGTGTGTGCGTGTGTGTGTGTGGATGTGTGTGTGGATGTGTGTGCATGTGTGCATGTGTGTGCATGTGTGTACGTGTGTGTGTGTACGTGTGTGTGTGTTAATTTATGAGAGAAAGAAAGAGACTTAGAGACAGTTACACAGAGAGTGGGGAGGGTGTAGATAAATAGCATCAGTATTTATGCATGAGCTTTAAGCAGGTACACATTGCATGAACCGTGCACTGCTGCTTACTGTTGTGTAAAGGCCTCACATAGTGAATTTGTCCAGTTAGTGAGCTCCCTGCCTCTGTTATCCTTGATCAATGACTTGTGGTGACTGGATGGGCCCCCCATGTGTTGGGGGGACAATCTTCTGCCCCTAACCAGCTGGCCTTTCCAAGCCCACCGAAGATAGATAGGAAATGGCAACACAGAAGGGTGCATATTTACCTGCATGCACACACAAACTGCTGGCTCCACCGATCCCAGACAGGCTTTTAACAGATGGGGAGGAAAAGGGTAAAGCCTCCTGCAACCATTCAGTAGCCACTCAATTGGGGAAAGAGTCATAAGATTTATGGCTGACAGGGTCTTAGTAGATGTTTTTATGCATTCCTTCACCATCTTTCTCCTCTTCTTCTTCTCCTCAGTCTCCGTGTTTTCTGTTGATTGTGCTGACATAAGCCGAAAAACCTCATTGTGGTGTTGAGGTTTCTCACAGGTCCACGTTGGGGTCCTGATTAAACTCTCCCCATGAGAAGCTGTGACCTCCACAGAAACTAATGTGGGGAGAGGCGAGGTGCATCCTGGAAGCGTTTTAATAATGTATTTAATACGCCTGGAAATAAAAATGAGACACAGTGGTTTAAGAAGCAGAGCAAGAGGTTGGAATTATTTCTTGATGATGAACAACCATTTTACTCATCTTCCCAGTTCTTCCGAGCAGTAATACAAGCTATAGCAGATGTTCATACGCTTTATGAGTATTAAAGAGCAGTATGTTACTGTGTGTAAGAAATGTGACTCAATAAACTAGCTTAAAGCCGCATTTCCATACATCATATATACACAGACGCATACATTTCAGACAATATATAATTCTACAACTGGAAGTGCAGGTGTGCTGAAAAAAACTTGTGGCAGTCAGCTTTTCAGTAAGGTTTTAATATTAGTAGGAGGATGAAAACCTCAAATAAAGGTAGGTAATACATGTTATATTTGTATAACCTTTCAGTTCAATTCCGTTCAGTTCAAAGTGTTCTTAAAAATTAAAATACACGCCTCACATACTGAAACAAGCCCTATTTGCAAAAGAGGTGATTAAAATGTAGTTTTATGATAATATATTAATTATTAAACATTGATAAATGTAAATAGTTTTGCAACAGAAAATAGATGTGGACAGATTTTTGAGAGACAGCAGTTCATTTTGTCCTTTCTTCAATGTCTGATTAACAAACAGCGTTAGATTTTACTGGGACTGTGATAAATGCAAAGGCAGAAGCCACTTTTATATTAAAAAGATTTTTTTTCCCATTACACAGACTGTATTCATATACAGACGTGTCATTTATACAAAGATATTATTTTAATCCCGTATATTACCTTGTGGTAGCTCTCAATGTATTACATTATAGTGCATGTTATCATGACACGTATGGCATTACTCAAGCAGCACATTTGCACAGGAGGAGCTGGTTAATGTTGTACTCAGATTTACTGACAATGTTCCTTGGATGTGAAGTCACGGCTCTGCATAACACGAACCAGGAACTGTTGAAAGACAGAAAAATTAAACATGGAATGAACAAAAAAAAACAAAACAAGGAAAAAGGACTTAAAATCATGGAGACACCAACGCACACAGGACTAAAATGATCACGTGACATCCGCTTTTGCCAAAATATGGTCGGTAATTTGTGGTGGAATTTTTATTTTACAATTTACAGACATGGCAGACTGGTACTAGATTAAGATCACAGATGGCCTCTACAATTCTCACAAATTATTAGAGCCCCCCCAGGTAATGCCATTCCAGAGCGAAAGAGAGTGAACATAAAAACAGAGATAAAAGGTTATAATTAACAAAATATACTGAAAATAAAACCCACTTTATCACATAAAATCAACATGCTGAATCAAGGTACCTAAGCCTTGTGCATCTGTAGGTCTGCACTCCATCATTTCACAACACACAAACTCACAAACGCTCTTCATCAAACTGAGAACATTTCTCAGCTGTCAAATGTCAGATTTTCTCTTTAAACCTGTCGTAGTGCACATTCCCAACTTGGCTTCTCCCAGAAACGAGTTACATCGCTCAAGTTTGGGTTCACATTAACTTTGTTTTCTTTCCCGTGTGCCTCTCTGAATACACCACCAAGGTGACATTTTACTAAGAATTTCATGTAATAATGAAGTACATTGTTACTTTCACTTAATCAATAGGGAGGGAAATTGCTTATAGATTTGGAGACAAAGTAATCCAGTGGTAACAGAGTAGATTACCTCAAAGGAAGACAGAGGAGGCCATTGAATTATTTTAAAGTTGCAGTGAGCTGCTAATCACGGATAGATTGTAGAGCAATAATCGCAACTCTCCCAACTCTGATTACCAGCTAGATGACAAAGGTAAAATCTCAAGGGCAGTAAAAATGGACAGAAGAATGATGATGATGAGATAATATCTGTCTGGTACGGCAGATGAGACAGAGGAATATAGTGTTATGGGTCCGGTCCCCCTGGCGCTGGTAGGTGCAGAGATGATCGTCCACTCCTGTCTGTTCGTGTCTGCCAGTCACTGCTGTTTCTGATTCACCTCTGCCTCGACTCTCGGGCTTTAATTATGCCTTAGGCACTACTAGGCAGCCTCTCTCTGAGCATAAATACATAAATACATGAATACAAGCAGGAAAAACATACAGACAGGTAGAGACACACGAAGCAACACGACGCACACATCTCACACATAAACACAATAAGATGTGCAAAGCACATTAGCACAAGTCATTTGAATGTAACACAGGAACTTTCAGCTCAGGTCCCAAGGTTCCACAGTCCAGCCAGTCAGTTAGACGTTGTCTGAGCTCCACCGCCTCTGAATATAAAGCGTTATAGTGTATAGTGTCGTGCTTCTCTATTATTTGTCCGGCAACACGTGTAGCATACTTATAGAGGAGGGCTGGGGGTGTGGGGGGGTTACTGTATGTATAGACCATTAACCAGGGAGAAGGATCAGAGTATGATTTCATGGGCGGTGTGTGGGAAACACGATTTCAACACAGGCATGCAGTGTTATACAATAAATTTTAGATAGCAGGTATTGTGCCAGCGCAACGCTCACTGACTAGCAGAGGGAGGTATGCTAGAGGACTACATTATAACCCCCCGATCAGACACAGCCAGTGTTTCCACCACCCTTAGACTTCATCATTACCTATTCAGAGCCTATTCCACCGGACTGTCATGGGACTCATTACTCCATTGCTTTGTAAGGCTGCAGACAGTCGCATGGCTGCGTGGTGGGTAAGAGAGAAAGGAGAACGCTGACCCAGGGCACTGACGCTGACATGGAATGTCTATCAACACACACGTTGAGTACACAGGGTTTGACCGCACTGAGGGAGATTTAGAGGTAGAATACTACTGCGGACAGTCCACCAACTGCTCAGGGCCCTGCTGCAGTCCATGCTGCAGAGTGCAGGATATGTATCATTGTGATTTTTTGAGCCAAAAATAAACAACATTTCATATCAAATGTTTCTATATCACTGTTATAGTGTTTTTACTGCTCGATGTTCTTCAGTGGTTTTTCAAGGATTAGAATGAGGATGCCATAACAACCATGTTCCTTAGAAATTATGCTCAACTGTAACTTTTTTTAATGAAAATAAAGCTGCTCATTTTACATTCTATTACACAAAAATAATGTATTCTTAAATGTGCAGGAACTCAAATCATGGGACAAAAATACGCCCATCCCTTCTGCAGCTCTCTCCTCTCAATCCAAATCAAAACACTAATATAAACATAGATGACCTGAGGTGTTTCATACCGTTATGGGAAAGACAAGCCTCTTTTCCAAATGTCTGTGTTGAGACATGGAGTAGAGCACTTAAGTCCCATCCAGGTCATGTCTAACAAACATGATGTGTCTGATCAGTGATTGGTAATTACAGCTGTCAATCATGTACTTAACCACTTATCTGTCTGAAAATATCTGTGACCATACAAAATCACGGAATCATTTAATAGTAAGACAAAGTCTTCATGTCTTCTCAGGCCAGTTGTCTTGAATTACCAATGTGATGTCATGAATTAGCATTAATATACACACCACTTTTAACTGGCGTGTTATATGGACATATTTTAAGATTTCCACGTGTATTTGAACGCACCACGGCTTAGGGTTAGGGTGCTGTTTCCGGTTAGGTTTAGGCCTAGGTTTAGGTTTAGGTTTAGGCCTAGGTTTAGGTTTAGGGCTAGGGCAAGCTTAGGGTTTGGGGAACCGGAAACGGAGGCAAAAATAGACCCGCGATCAAACGGCATCCACTGACAAGCCAAAACTCACATATACATACCTATAGCACGCCAGGTGTGATAGATTACCAGGTGTGTGTTTTTGTTTTTTTTTTAGTCCATTCTAATCCACAGTTCAACACAGGAGATTCAGCCTGTTTTATTAGCTTTTGTAACCGGCACCAAACTGACATGTCATACAACACATTTTCATGAGATCAGTCTTAATTACAGTATCCAAAAAGACAAGACGCTTTTAGTGATAAAAATGCTGTTTTCTGCAAAAACAACTGCCAATTCAATTAACAACATCACCATTTTGTGATGACAGTAATTAAATATTTTACAGTTTGATTTAGCCACTTAAAGTACGTGGTTGAATTCAGGAAGGATACAAGAAATTGGTTTAAAACTGAAAAACAATGAAAAAAAAGTGATTAAAAAACTTAATCTTCTCAGTAATATTTAAACCAAACCACTATCTTTTGCACCAAATCTCTTTTATTGTGTAGTGGGATGGTCAGTTTTCCCACTGCCTCTGAAGTGCTCCTGTTGGCTCTGCCACCTTGGTCCACCTCCTAGTTAGGAGGCTTGTTTAAACCACCTGCTTTCAATATGGCAGCCTCTTTACTGCTGCTATCGGCTCTGCTGTATGTGCCGTGTGGTTTTCTGTTTGCTGCTGTTCAGGTAGTAAAAAGGTTCTCCTTTCAAAACCAGAATTTGGAATAAGTCAGTAAAAGGTACTTTCTTTGTAGTGCTGGTTCTGGTCCAACTTATTGGTTCCTGTTGACTGTTAAGGGAGGTAAGTTTGGTGCCATGAAAACCACAAATTATTAAGGTGAGCCTTTTTCAGGCTTTTTCATTCTTTTTCAGGCTACCCTGCTGCTGTTTTTGCTGTGGTTATATTTTTGCCTATTTTAGTTTGAATTTATTTTTGGTTAATCCTATTTTCTGTCTTCTCTTTTGCGTTTGTGACTTCTCTTTTGCAGTTGTGTTTTCTCTTTTGCAGTTGTGTTTTGAACTTCAGGGCCACCGTAGTTTTGCTTTACTTGATTGTTGCGTATAGTTAATACTGTTTTGCAGTTATCTGGCCTTTAGTTAAAATTTATTTTTCTTTTTTCTCCTACCGCTCAATAAGTTTATTTTTGTTTGACTTTAAGGTAATTTTGATTTGAAAGTCCTGTTGATTTTGCTTTTGAGTACCTTGTTGTACCTTTGTTGTTATTGGGTCATTACATTGTAATTACCACGACTGCTAGCCAACTGGGTCTGCCTTTTAATTAATTTTGTTTCCCTTTATTTCAGCGATGCTGGGTGCCTCCTGGTGGTTAGGCTAGGCGCCTGGGTGAAGTTTCCCCACCCATGCATGCGAGTCAGTGCACTGGTTCACAAGTTTAGTTTGCACTTTCCATTTGCTTTGCTGTCTGCTGTGTCCACGAAGGTGAGTATGAGGTAGCACTCCCTGGGCATCCCCCTCTATGTAGTCTGCTCAACACACGTGGCCCAAGCTAACTGCTCTTAGTTGAACTTTGGTTATTTTTAATTTAGTATTTTAGCTAACTTAGGTCTATTTTAAAAATAGTATTACTACGTTTTACACCCGGTAGTTTGTAATAAAGTTCATACTTTTTAAATTTTTAGTCTGATTATTTAGTGTAATATAATTAATAAATTGATTTCCCTTAAATTACAACTTCTCTTGTCCTAACTTTCGTTTTTTGCAAATTTTGAAGGCCTCATTATTAAATACAATTTTTCAATAAACACTAGTTGAAATTAGAAAACTACCTCTCTGTCCTCTTATCAGAAGTCTACATGTGTGTGCTTTTACCTGGTGTTAATTTGTAATAACTTGTGGGTTTCAACCCCCCCACCCTCAGTGTACCACAATCACCTAAACCTAAAAAACAAAGGGAGTGCAATCTCCATTATCTAGTGGCGAAGGAAGGACATTTCTTTGCAGACAGTGACAAAATCTAGTAATGCAATGTTTTCTGACCTTAAATGGCACAAAAACAATATAACATTCAAATCGGTCTTCCTCTTTCAGCTCATGAATCAGTATTGTTATGGAATATCCCTGATTCTCAGCTACAGAGGTCAAGGGTCATACGCTTCACCAGTCTTTGGTTCTTTAGGCCACTCCTGCAAAAATGTAAGCAGCTTGTCTTGTCCTCTGCCTTCTTCTTAATCCCATTCCAGAGGTCTTCCAAGGGGTTCAGGTCTGTACATTTGGAATTTGGAGCGGCCTCTTCATTTTTTCATTCTTATATACGAGTGTGTGCAGTGTAAACAACAGCAGGCATGGCCATGTGGCATCAGATAATGAATGAGAAGATTGTTTTTATCTTTCACCTCAATCTCCTGTAGCCCTCTACACCTTCTACGCTGTCTGTTCACAAATTTTTCGAGACCTAGGGCCATCAGAAAATTAATATCATATGCGCACATCACTGTAGGCACAAAAACGCACATAAACAACAACAAAAGAGAAAAGGACAGGATGAGAGAGTGAATGAACCGGGACGTGGTATAAGATAGATGCAAATGTGTACACACATGTACAGCACACATGTAAATGCAGTCCAACCAACCATGAGTTAGCTGAACACACACACACTCACACACACACTCACACACACACACACACACACACACACACACACACACACACACACACACACA
>JAPQRQ010000022.1:8472247-8484467 GCA_037367365.1 Apogon talboti | reverse complement strand
ATATAACTAGAATATAACTATAAACAGAATATAACTGGAATATAACTATAAACAGAATATAACTAGAATATAACTATTAACAGAATATAACTAGAATATAACTATAAACAGAATATAACTAGAATATAACTATAAACAGAATATAACTAGAACATAATTATAAATAGAATATAACTAGAATATAACTATAAACAGCAGGGGGTTGAGGAGACAATAAATAGACAATAAAGGTACAACAACTTAGTTAAACAGATGAGTTATTGAGTAAAGTAAACATTTACAGTAAAGATAAGATTTTGGAGTGGACTTAATCTATTAGAGAAATTGTTGGCTGAAATTTGGAAAAAAAAAACCAGGCTAACAAGTTCTGTAAGAAAAGTGAACTAAATGCAGGATGTTATATGAAGCTTCCCCGAGTATTCAGTTGTACTTACATAATATATCCTAGTGGCATACCCAAATAAAAGAGCAGAATATTAAGGTCAAATGAGTGTATGAGGCCTCATTTAAAGGCAGCGACCCCTAAACATGTGTTCATTTAACATGTGACTATAAACACAACCTCATCTGGGTTCTCCTATCCAGTAAGTCACGTGTGTAGCATTAAGGAGACCTTTTACCTTTTACCTGTTCTCGCGTGGTTATGACCCTTACAGCATCAATTTTCAACACACAGGTTGTCAAGTAGAAGTAAATGGCCAACCTTGACAACATTGTCCAGGTGAAATTCATAAATAGACAGAATCCACAGAAGGATAGTTATGATGGTTATGGCAGTGCACCAAAGTTTGTGGATGCTGTGGACTCAGGATATCATAGTTCACATTCACTTTTCTACTGTTTTGCCTCTTTTTGATTTCTCTTTCTTTCTTTTTTCTTTTTTTCCTACCTTGGTTCTTTTCCCTAAAGCTGTTTCAGGTAATTTTTTCTTTAAACCTAATGAAATATAACATCACCATGGGATGTGGCAGTATCTTTCAGACTTAATTGTGAATTTTGAGAAAACACATAAAATTGGATGATGATTTGTCATACACACTTACATTATGTCATCTACATCTGTGGAAAAGGTTCAATGTGTGGTGCAAACTTTATGGGAACTAGTGACTGTTTATTTCTTGGTGTCCCCAAACCTGATCGTTTAGACTTTAACCCTTTATAGTCCACTCATAGAAATACTCTGAAATTCAACATTTCAACCATAGTGTGTTATTGGAGGACATAACAAGACTTTATTACTTTTGTGAAATTTTTCACATTTTTTTATTGTCCTGTAGAAAATCAAGGTCAATGAAGTTACCGTATTTGGTTCCTTACCTGTAAATGGCCAAAAAAAAAAATCCAAGAAGTAAATATAAATTAAAAAGTACATGAATATTAGACCAACATCGGTGCTGATCCAGACACCTGTCAACATCCACATTATCCCTTTGAACATCATGACTTACATTAGTACCATTACTTCATGGTACCTAACAAAGCAGGTACACTCACTGTTAATACAGAGGTGGACCTTACAGACCCTGTAGACCACATTGGACCTGAGATTGTTGACTCACTGTCCTCACTTTAACTGTTACTGTCACTGTCTTGTAATGTATTGGGAAATTACCAAAAATAGTCACTTGCCCTATAAAGGGTTAACAGACTAAAATCAAGTATAAAATGCTAGCTATGTGTAAACTTAACTGAAACTGAAAAGCTTCAATTAAAAATGCTCTCAATTGTTAGTGTGAAGTCTGACAAGATTAAAAAAGTGAACTAACAGAGGAATAGAACTATGAAGATCTGAGCTTGACTGATTTATCCCAGGTCTATGTAAACATCCAGTCACACATCATATTTGCTGGTCTACATCTGTTGGAATGACTCAAATAATTTCAGTCTCCGGTCCCAGGGTCTGTTTTCTCTACGAGTTCCAAAAGTCAGAACAGAACAGGGACAGAAAGCTTTTAAATGTTCTGTTCCCACTGCCTGGAACCACTGACAGAAGGAGATAAGACTAAAGGGAACTGGTCTTTTAATACATTCAAAGTTATTTTAAATGAATGGGAAAAGGATGAATCTGGATGTAGATGTGTTTGTAACTGACTGAATCAGGTTCTGCTTTGAGATGCTTTTAAGGAACATTGTTGTTATACTTTTAGTACCTTTTAAAATAACGATGGTGTTTTATATGTACAGTATGTTCTTATTTTAGTGTTTTACGTAGCTATAGTTTTAGAACTGACTTTCATTGTGTTTTATGTGTATTTTTAGTGTGGACGTATGGCTGTGATTTCTATTTTGTGTAACTTCTGCTGCTGCTGCTGTCTCGGCCAGGACACTCTAGAAAAAGAGATTTTAATCTCAATGAGTTTTTTCCTGGTTAAATAAAGGTTATAATAACACATAGAATAAACCAGCAGATTTTTTCATTGAACTAGTTAATGAAATTAGTCATTTTATTGCTAAAGGGGAGTGTTCAATATTCCCTACACAGTGCATTTCTTAACAGAGCATTCCTGACCTGTTGATAGAAAAATGAGTTCTTCAGTTGAAGTGAAAACACAGCCAGGCAGAGAGCGAAGCTGGGCTCCACATCAGACTGAGCGACATGCGTTTCACTGCCAGGATCATCTGGAGAAGACGGCCTGTGGACAGCTGCTGCCTCAGCCCCCAGAGGGTCTCATGTCGCCTGCCCTGAGCCCCTATCCAGCCTCCAACACGGCTCTCTATGTAACTGCCAGCTTTAATGGCGGAGGAGGTTGTTGCATTTGGTGCTTTTCGGATGATGGAGAGCTGAGTTTATGTTCTTTTAGTCTTTGATGCAGTGCTTATATTTTTTGTTTAAATTTCTGTCCTGATAGAATCTCAAATGCTGTTTCGACTTTCTATCTCAGTACAGGGTGGGGGGGTACGTACGGGCAGCAAAGGTACACGGCACATCCAGAGGTCCAGGTCATGATAACCACACCTGATCTGTCTTGAAGTGAACTCTCCACAACACTGCAGAACACACACTCACATAGCATTTTAATGCCTCCACGCCTACCTGAATGGATGTGCTACCGTTATTACAATGGCAATGTGTATGACTCACCGAGCCTTATGGAGCAACTGGGGAAAATTGCTCCCTGAGAGGAGTTGTGGGAGGCGAAAAAAAAAAAAAAGATAAAGTCTGAGAAGATGATAACACCTGAAAAGATACCAGTTTGAAAATATTGGCTTGTTTGTCATAAAACTATGTGACACAGACGTCGTGCAGTGAATAGAGCCGTGATAAATATCAACAAACACAAATACATATATTCAACCAAGAGATAAAATTAAGGTGCCATGACTACCGTATTGTTGTGTGTTTATTGAAAGCTTATTTATGACCCATGAAGCTACCACTGACAATATAGAGCAGAAGATGACCAGTTAGCTGAAGCTGATACAGCTGCATGTGTCACGGCCCTGTAACATTGTTGGCCAAAAGGACAGACATCCATCATGGACAACGGTCTGAACAGAAGAGAAGGCCAGACAGGAGCTTCAGGACCTCATCCATCACCTTACGTCAGTGATATTACCTTTAATTAAGAGAGTGACCTGGAAATGACCAGGTTTTAGATACTACTTGAGCGTCATAATTGAGCGAGGTGTTCTTTACTGTAGGGATGCAGTCTGTCTGAATATACTGCAAGACCTTCTGTGGTTCTGGATGAAATATAATTGAATTTTCGTCAGATTTACACCACAGTCATGTTTGCATATGAGTGTCAAGCAAATCTGAAGGGAGTTTTGAAAAAGCACTCAAAGAAAACCAAAATGATACATGTTTTCATGAACTGATTTGGAGCAAATATGATTAGATGTGGATAGCACTCGTGCTCCAGTGACCCCCACGACCCTAGTGAGGATAAAGCGGGTTCAGAAGATGAATGATTGAATGAATGATTAGATGTTATAGGTATAGGCTACAGCAAATGAAAGAAACAGGAAAGAGAAGAGGTCACACAATGGAAATAAAGACCCTTTGACAACTAGCAAAGGAAAACCTTGAAGAGGAAGAGGAGTACATACCTGTAGTTACTACAAGATTTTTTTTTTTACAAATTATGGCGATATAAAGGACGACAGCAGAGACAGTTTTCTACTTCCTTAATAACAGAAATAGTGGAATCACAGCTTATTTAGAAAATGTGTATCCATCTCACATGAAAGTCTTTGCTGAAAAAGTTAAAAAAAACAAAAACATCTAACCATCTACATTTTTATCAGTCTTTTCAAATAGAGATATTTCCAAATGTACTTTAAATATTTCATGAAATATAAGCTTTATTTCATTAGAACTCCTTAACCCTGTTCCTCTGGCTCCTCCATCAGGTGAATTCTCTGTTTTAGTGAAATGACTTGGCAGCTACTGCATGGATTAGTCCAGATACAGACAAAATAACTTTAGTGTTCCCTTAATTCGTGCATACGTTACATCCAGTTTTCATCTGTCCATGAGTGACTTGCAGCACTAATGGCAGTCCCGTAAACAGCTCTGTTTTTGTGATAAGTGCTAATCAGCGGTGCTAACGTGCACCACAGACATGATAAAGAGAATATTTAAGCTCTATTTGATAGCATTGTCATCCTGAGCATTTAGATATCCGGTCTCTGGTGGCTGTAAACACTTTTGTGTGATAAAATGTTTATATTTCTCATAGTGGCATTTGTTATAAAAGCATAATGTAATGTATGTATTTCATTACAAGTATAGTGAAATAAAACAGGCAAATGTCTTATATAACTTGAACTATCACTCTGCATATTTACGTCCATCAGGGCATTGAGGTTTTCTTGTTTTTGTTTTGTGTGTGTGTGTGTGTGTGTTCAGTACTCTATTCAACCATCAGTTTGCCTGAATCCCCATTAGGGTTCTGTTGTTGTCGTCCTCTTTTGCATGAGTTAATAAACAAAGCAGCAGAGGGGGATTCTGGGTGTGAAGTGGTCAGCCCTACTTTGGATTGCTCTACTGGTGTTGCTCCACTTTGAGAGGTCCCTAGTCATCTTCTTGATGTGAGCAGTGCGTTAATATGTCTCTCTCTCCTCTGCCTCGCTCTTTTTCCTGGCTCCGAGGGGTAGAGTCGAGCTTTGGAAATAGATCACATCAGAAGGGACACTTGGCTCCTGATGATGGGCACCGTGTTTGTTTCATACATGCATGATGAGTAGCTCAGCTCTCAGCGGGGGCCACCAGTTATGGCATAACGCCACTGTGCATGGTCAATGTGCTGCCTAGTCTCACATCCCGCTGGGGAAAAAAAAAACACACGCTGTGCTTCATACTTTGGCTATTTGATACAGCAGTGTGTATTCTGATGCCTTCACATGTGTTTACTGGTGCAAGAGACAAGCATGTGAAGTGAACACAGGCCCACACAGAGCCATGAATGATTGCTCACTTGTAAGAAAGTGTGTGTGTGTGTGTGTCTGCATACATATTTTGTAAATACACTTATATAGAGAAGAAGCCAAACATCATTTCTAATTTCCTAAATATTTATTTATTTGTTGTGAAATTACCTTCACGTGTAAGATAATTTCCTGAACCCAACCGATTTTTCATTTTTGGTTTAGACAGAAATTACATTTATATTTAAGTTGGTAATAGTTTTTGTGTCTGGATTTTAAGGCCAACAGTTATTGGTTAGATTTAAGGAAAGATACAGGTTGAACGTCTGAAAAAAAAAAGTGACTCACAATGTATTTATTATATATTTTTTTTACCTAATCACAGCACCTTTTTGAGGGTATTCATTGACACCACCTTTCCTCTCAGACATTGGCAAAATATGCAGCATTTATTAGGATTTAATAGGGCAAATTCCAAAACAGGGACTTAAACAACAATTATTTTTTCAGTGTCATTTAACAGTTTCATTTAAAGGCATTTGGAGTCAATAGCGATGTTGATTATAACTTACCAAAGGCAAAATCAGGAAATATACAAGAATGAAACTTTCTCATTTCTTTCCACATTACCCAAATTATTTGAAAGATAGTCATAACATATTACAACCCACACTACTTTTTTTTCCACAGCAAAAAATAGTTATGTTACATTATGCACAGTTGCTAGCTAGTAGCTAGCACACGGCCTGTTTATGCCACTAGACAAATGTCTATTAAATAATTCAAATACTATATTATGACAAAACTACAGTGGACATTACACAATGATTTTTATGATTACACATAATTTTTATTATATGCTATATACAAATTTAACAGAATGTTAGCTAAAGGTGTCAGATTCAGATTGTTGCTTTATGTATTTAGCCATTAGCCTACTGGTACAAAAATTACATTGAAAAAAATATTTTAATTTAATTCCACTTAAATTACAACCTGCATAACAGACAAAGGAGGCAACACTAGTGAACGACTCAACTGATTTTTATATAATATTAGATAAAATGTGTCTGACTCTTTCGCTGGTTGTTGTGGCTGTTAGCTTACCAGAACACAAAACAACACTTACATGAAGTGTTGTGCTGAAATGAATAGCTGATTGTACTTTTATCTACATGACAGACCAAGCAGGCATGTTTCCTTTCAGCTAAGCAACCTCTCTCCATTTCATCACTGAAGCTTACCGCTGCAGCTCACTACATTGTCTTTTTCCCACTCAGTGGGTGACTTCAGCTGAATGTGGCGTCAAACCCTGGATTGTCTCAATCCAAGAACAAGAGTTGAAATGTGAATCCTACTTTCTGGTGGTACAATTCCTGACTTTTGTGCATCTGCCATCCATTCCAACCATTAATTTCTCACTGAGAGGGAAAAAAAACCCTCTGGTTAAAATATTACATACACGTGTGGACTAATGAAACTTATTTTTGATTCAGATTTGCAGAGGAATACATGTGCAACATTTCTAGACTATGTTTGTGTGTTATAGATAGTTAAGAGCTATCTGACAGCATGGGGCAACGTGTTGTGATTAATCGTGACACTTCAGAGGTAGACATATAGAATACTTTTGTGAATGTAATGAAATATTAAAGTGTAATCCGAGAAGGACCAAATATCATAACTCATGGTGCAGGCGGCAGAGGATGCTCAGGGTCAGCGCGGCTTGAGGACCCTGCCACAGACAGGAATGTGCAGGAGGGATTAGTTTTTATCATTTTTTAATATCTCCAGCATGGCTAGTAATGCATTAATTCAGACATGCGTTGAATTTATTGGAGAACTGAGGCAGGGTGAGAGTAAAAAAAAATAATCATGAGTAACCTAGCTGCACTGGTGACCCCTTTGGTACGCCTCAGTATGCAGTGGACCTCAGCTATCACACAGCTCAATCAATAAAAGATCTTGGAGAAATCCTCTGGACATGCGTGGATTTCAAAGGATTTGGATTGTTGATTTTCTTTGAAGGACAAGCAATAATGAAGTTGTATTTGTATTCTTGTATATCCTATCCAAGAGCGACATGAGTTGCGTTGCTGAGATTAAAGCGAGGTGAGATGCTCACACAAGGAGCAATTTCTTTTCGGATGTGGTTCCTGGAGACTTGTTTCTCGCGTCAAAAAAAGTTTCTTTATATATTGTTTCCTGGATCTAAGCTTAATGGAGGAGAATTCGGGGGGGAAAAAAGCGAGCACTCCACCAAACCATTTGGTCACAGATCCCTCGCACTTCTCTCAGTCTATTTCTCTGTCATTCTCTCTCACTGTCTTTCATCTTACACCTCTTTCACCCTCCACCTGCCTGTCAAAACCCTCACAATCGAGCTTCTATCTTTCATTCCATCTCACCATTTCTCTTCTTGCTTGCTCCATCCACCCCCCCCCCCCCCGAACCATAACTAATACTGGTCATGCACGGCCTGCAACTACTTTGCTAGTATGTCAGATTAGAATGTAGCTATGGAAGGAATAAAATATGTGAGGAGAATTTCATAGTTTCAGCTTGCAGCTCCTTGTGTTCTGATATCTAGCCTGGGCTAGTGGAGACAAGATTTGTGCTTTACCCACCCTCTATCCTTTCCTGGTGGTTTCTGGCTGCCGTCACCATGTTTCTCTCTGGGTGTTACTGGATAGAGACATGGCAGTTCTCAGTGTTGAATTATATAAAATCTCCGCTTGGTTTTTTTAGTTAATTAGCCTGAGCGGCAAAGAAGCTAAGGGGGGGGTGGGGAGATTGATGGCAAAAGGGAAGAAGCGGTGCGTGAAGAGGCGGCGGGGGTAGACTCTCCTTCCTTTAACTTGGTCCAACTTGGCCCAGAAGCAGGTTGCAGGGGGAGAGAGTGTAGGTCAGGGCTGAGGAGTGCAGAGCAAACTGAACTGAACCCGAGGCTGTGAGGGCAGAGGAATGCACCAGAAACTCACCTCGCCTCACATTGACAAATTTCATTATACTCTTCATGGGGAGTTTAACTGTCAGCATGTGCGAGACGACCTCAACATGCATTTTATCTTTTTTGTGCTTTTGATGATATCCAGGTTCTGCACAGGGGAATTGTGTATTGAAGGGCTGACTGCAGCTAGTGAGAAAGTTAAAACCTCCTGCAACCGACCCACATATTCCCTTCACTTGTAGACTGACATGATTTAATATGTATTTTCTTGATTTAGGAATTAATCTAAAACCAAATTGCTTTACTAATACTCAGAGGGGAAACTCCTTTGAAATCCTAACTTTGCAGACTACCAACAACCTCACACAGGTAGAAACTGGACCAGTGCAAAATTACCTGAGGGATAAATCCAGTTTGGTTCAAGGCCATCCATGTAAGATTTGCTCATGTGCTGGGGTGCTTACATGAAGCATGTGTTGGAGTCTATGTTTGTGTGCAGTGCCAGACATCTGATGACACTATCCCACTGTATTTCTGAGCTAATCGTGCCTACGTTGCACATTGTTGCAGCATTAGAGAAGTAGAAGAGAAGAAGAAGCGCAAAGATGAGGATTTTTGCTAGTGCTTCCAGATGAACCATAATTATTATATTTAGATATATTTGGATAATTTTGCCTCTGTATAGTGTATGATCAGGACTGCACGATCACACTGTGACACAGTATTAGTAGTTATAATCAATGTGTGTTATCTCGTTTTAATTTATTTTCCAACAAAGTCTGGATTGTCTATAAACACATTCCTTCTCATGCGACACCTTTCCAATATGAGTCATCTTCTGTAACTGACTTAAATCCTCTATATTAATTGGAAATGACTGTTTTATGTTGCACAGTAACTTATTTTTCTATTATATTTACAACAATTTAAGACATTGGTATGGATTTAACGTATTTTGTCTTTCCAAAACATGAATCTTCTAAATAGAAACTGATGTATTGCATCAGCTAATATCAACAAATAACCGGGTTCTAGCACAAAATAGACTTCAACAAATTAAATTGAATTAATGTAACTGCACATGTTAATAGCACACTTTAACAAGAAGTACAAGGAAAAAGCATCTCAAACTAGGGATAAAAAATTATTAAAGTGTCGATCCAAATTGTAGGAGCTTAAGTCTTTTGAATACGGTTAAATTGTCACATCACATTATAAATAAAAGCTGTCTACAAATCACTCTGTCCACATGTAAGGAAACCTGCTTGTTTGTTACAGATTATAAATCATATTTTGACATTTGTTTTTCAGTGAAAATAAAATTCAAA
The DNA here is from genome assembly GCA_037367365.1 of Apogon talboti. Taxonomy (NCBI): domain Eukaryota; kingdom Metazoa; phylum Chordata; class Actinopteri; order Kurtiformes; family Apogonidae; genus Apogon; species Apogon talboti. The sequence goes on along the minus strand of JAPQRQ010000022.1, from coordinate 8,474,819 downwards.
GAATCCTATTCCTATTAAAAACATGACTGTCAACATATTGAAAGGATGACTTTTTTGATCCTTCACCTTCTTATTGAAATGTTTTGTTTAAACAAATTAAATTCACAATGTACTGAATATGATTCAAAGTTATAGCAAAACATGTCACTCAGTTGAGTCAATTATTACATTTTAATTATTTCAAGTATTGTTCAAGTTTAGTTTTCTAAATATTATAAACAATATGTTAACAAAACAGCTAAAACAGTCAAGAATAAATATTTAACATGTCCTTTTTAAAAATGGACGACTTGTATTACACAGTAGTTTAGCGACATCTAATTCTTTAAGTCTTAATCACGGTCTCCAACTTGTACCTTCTCCGTCTTTACACTATGAACACTGGTTGAAAAGGTGGGCAGATCCTTCAATGTCGGAGCAAAATCTCCTGTGTTTAAAACACATGAGCAATCTCTGAGAGTCTCCATCTGACAGCCAGTTAGATTTGGCACAGAAATGTCTTCACATATACTGAAAAACACTGGCATGCAGCACAAGCTGGGACACCAGCCTTGAACTTTATGAAAACATTTCCTATTTTTATAATATAAAAACCTTATCACCTTTATAAGCCACACCAGCCATTAACCCACACCATGTGGACCAGAATCACATACCATAAGGCTGAGCCCACCTGAGCAGATGTATCTGAACAGTCCAACAGAATAAGTACAAAACACAAGACAAACAATGGATTTAATCATCCCAAGGCGGTGTATGATTCTACACAACAGCAATATTTGAGCTCGCTGAAAACCGCCCAAGCAGACAGAACACCAGTTATTACTGATACATAAAAATGTGACCAACTAGAAATAGCTGTACAACAATGCCATAATCACACATCACAGTTGAATGCAGGTTTCACAATAAGGCTCACAGAGTGAAGTAGGCAACTTCACACAGAACTGCAAAAGCAACGCAAAATGAAATTGACAAAGTGACTCAGGCACATTGAGTAGCAACACACCATGCATGAAAATACTGTTTGTTATGACAACAGCATATCAAATAAAGTCATCGTCAAAAGAAAAGCAGGTACTACAGCACTGCACATACACCATGGTACTCATCTACAGAAGTTATTCTGTGAAAGAAACTAATGGCACCGTTATTACTACCTAGCTGAACATCCTCTGTCAGAAAGGAGCTGGAACGCCCCACTTCTTTTCACTTTGTTTTTGAAGACACTACTTACAGGCAGGACCTTTTGTCCTTGTTCCTCAATGACCTAATAAGTACCTAGCACACAAGAGGTTGTTTTAGTCTCCTTTAAAACTTGGCCAGTATTGTCATTTTTCTGATGACGTTTCTGATAGTAGCTTCTTTCTCTTCTCTTTTTCTCCTTTTGGCACTTTTTCCACTGAACTTTTATGTCCCATCCGTAAGTTCTACGTAAGAAGTGGGTGGAGCCACTATGATGTCTCCCATCAGTTGTTGATCAGCCTTTCTGCAACCAAGAGTTTGTAAATTGGTTGTCACTGTCACCAGAAATAACCATATTTCAACAAAAGGACAGAGCTGGGGGAGCATGAGGAGTCACGCGAGAGCTAATGCTAAACTCTACCTTACTGATGTGTTGAGTGAGCTGTCATACACACCTGTCAATCACAGCCAGACGAAGCACATGTCAAAGCCTTGTATTCACCCTAAAATCTTATTCATGGTGATGCAACATAAAGTTAGATCTCTACATTATGCTTTTAGACACTTGAGTGTTGGTTTCACTTGGTTGTATGGTATGTTGGTTAGCAATTTGTTCATTCTCATGGATACAATTTAACTATTTTTAACCTAGACTTGGTTTAAAAAGTAATGATGATGATGATGATGATGATGATAATGATGACTTTTAACCATCTGTACCAAGCGTCGCTTTTTGCTCATTATTGCCCATCACTATTTTCCCATTTGTACCAGGCAGTCAAGACCAAGAGAATGAATAGGTCAGCCATTGTCTCATTTATCTGTCAAGATTGATAACTGATGAATATTTTTTTTCCTTCCACTGCAGAGGACTTGGAATTTCATATGTTAACTCAGAGTTGATTAGAGTTGATTTCTCTTCCAACTCTTAAAATCACCTGTAATAATAATAAAGGATTAGATTTATATAGCGCTTTTCTATTAATGCATGCTCAAAGCGCATACAATAGATCCATTATTCATTCGCTCTCTCATTCACACTCTGATGTTTGTAAACTATGTTTGTATCCACAGCTGCCCTGGGGCAGGCTGACGGAAGCGCCAACAGCCCCTCCGACCACCACCACCAAACATTCACACCCATTCATATACAATTTGTAGAGAGACATAACAGCAATAGAGCCACCAGTGCCCCTCAGACCATAATTGTAAAATCCCGTTCTGCAGAACATCATTCAGACAGTCAGCCTTCTCCTGTAATGGCCCCAAACTCTGGAACTCACTGCCACTTGAAATAAAGAACATTTCAGAGTTTAAAATGTTCACCACTGCAACTAAAGCTTGGCTAAAGACAAAACAAAACTGTACCCACTTGTGAATAATATGC
>JAPQRQ010000022.1:8458143-8471606 GCA_037367365.1 Apogon talboti | reverse complement strand
GTTTTAGAAAGGCCCAACCAGGGACAGGAGTTGTAAATTAGCACTAGCTATAAACTTATATGCATCACATCAGCTGCGATTTTGTAACTATGTCTGACTGCATTGTCCCTGTCAAATAAAAATAAATACCTTGAATGTGTATGAGTAGCAGCAGCACTGGAGGTGAGATGGGTGAAGTGTCTTGCCCGAGGATACAACAACATGGACATGACTAGGTTAGAGCAGGATTCAAACCGCCAACCCTTCAGTTATTGGACGACCCTCTCTTCCTCCTGAGCCACAGCCTCCCTACCTTCCCACCTTTGTGATCATGCAAACAGCAACTCTCCTCCTCAGTAGAGCAAATAAAAGTAGCAGTAACCTGAACTGTACAACAAAACGTGTGTTGAAGGACATTAAGGACTATTCTGGGTACTGTCTGATCTTAACCTTAATCAGGCCAACCTTTCCTAATATTTTACTCACTTTTTGAAGAAGACGGAGTTTCAGTTTGTGTGTTTAAACTTTCACACCAGGGCCTGTTAGCTACCAAAAACAGCAATTTACAATTTGTGAAGGCCGATGGATTAAACTTCAATATATGACATACTGTATATACACCCTGTGGCTTTAATACACACAGCTGAACTGCATTGCTAATGCTAACACTCATCTGTATCCACACAAAAAACTGCCTTCCTCCTCACTGTCCTGCTCACAAAACCACAGATGGATCCCTTTTACTGAAGCGTCAGTCAGTTTGCTCCCAAAAAAATCACCCTCCCCTCAGCAAAAACTTTGGACCAGACCCCAAACTGCATGTAGCAACATGACCAGTGAGTGAGAGTGACATACTGTGGCACCTAGACAAACAACGGGATTGGATGGAGGACATGACATACAGAGACAGACGGATAGACAGGACACATATGGTCCATCCACGAGTGACTGGACATCTCACTGCACAGGGCTGCACTTCTGTATGTTCAGCAGAGAGGAGAGTGAAGAACATAATGCAGCATAAACAAGGAGGCCAACAGCAGAGCAGTGTAATCCCTGTAGGACCAGCCAGGGAATGCTGATCATACTCTTCCTCTCCTCATGACTTTGGGCAGAGGAATTGCCTTCATTATAACCTTAAACTCTCCGACCATGTCTACTGTGGTAGAATATGTGTGCTTGAGTGAAGGCATGAAGTTGAAATAACTACAGTTTAGGGGTGAAAAGGCCATCATTGCTTGAATGAGTCAAGTTAATTTGCATGCTCTTTGATCCAGATGACACACCACAGAACTGAAGCCTTTCACTTTGACCCTTTTTTTGCTTCATTTATAGCTAAAGTATTCTGTTTTTTATGTTTTAATATTTGCATTTACAATTCATCTGGAAATATATTGTATGTTTTTCAGCTACACTCCCCAATATTATGTGTCTTACACTTCCCTTATGATAAAACCCCCTCTGCTCATATATCAGTGAGACTGCTGCGTCTGTTTAAAGCTCGATAGTTTTTGGCATCAATGGACAAAATGTCCATAATTATCTCTCGGCATATTATAATTCAAGTGGTTTGAGAGGAAATAAGACTGCTTTATATACACTCCATGGGTCTGCATTGAAATGTAGAAAATCTACAGGATGTTTTTAACCATTCTGAGGTGTTTCAATACATATATATGACTGGAGCTTTAATTACTATTAAGATTCTGTCAGAGCTCTACTCTGTCAACGTGAAAAGGTGTCAGGTTCATCTATATTTATATTTAGTCTTTGGATTTGGACTGAGAGGAGAGGGCTGCAGAAGGAAGATGTGTATTTTACATTTCAACCACCACTATTGTATAAGGCCATAACACCATAACAACAAAAAAGGCAGACTTTAAACAACACACATTCGGTCCCTCCTACATCACAAGAAAAAAGTGAATAAATTCTAAAACTTTAGTGGCCAAAACTAGCATCACTTACAGATTCTGTTTTGGGTGTCCTGGTTACATTTAGTTAATATAATATAATTATTAGAATATTTTATATATAAACACTCCACTTATAGGTGAATTCACTAATGTGTGTTCTATTACTCACCTGAATTTAAAAAAACCTCTTCAGATTAAATCGGATAGGTAAAGCATGCACATTTAGGTTACCTCCACAAATAAACAGCATTAAAAAGGACAGAGTAATTCAGACCTGTACTGTATGTGTGCTGACTCTGCAACAGCTAATCTAAAATAAGAAAAATTGTTATATGGGAGAATAAATATTTGACAGTAGTACAGAATGCCTTGAAGCCTGTTATACCCCACTGTATTTTGAGCTGTCACCTGGATCAGAATTTTGTGTTTTCCTTTGCGTAAACCACAACATTTCTACCGTGAAGCGATACAGGAAAAGTTCACCACAATGCAGGCAATGAAGTGTTTGATGCTCAAAACCTGCTGAAGGCGGAACCAGAGACACCCGCTTAATGCTGCCCTAACCTCCTCACCTAATGTTCAAACAAAACTGTACAAAACCCACTGTACACCCCATCAGCTGTATTTATCTCACCCCAGGTTGATGACATAAAGTGTCCTGTTCTAGTCCTTAGTTTCTATCAATTAATAATTCCATTGAGTAATCGCTGCTGTAAGTGAGCAGTGTTGTGTGAGTTACTCCCAATCTGTAATCCATTACAGATTACTTGTTATTTAAAAGTAATTCCTTACCTTAGAATATTAATGTCTCAGAATTGTAATGCGTCACACTACTTCTGCATTACTTTTGAGTTACATACAGACTCTCAATATAACTGTTGTGTCCCCCCTCCAAATAGAAGAGATAGGAGAGCCTTTAGGATGCATAAAGCTGCACCCCGAAGTTCATGTGGACAGATAGCTAGGTAAATAATGCTACGGTCTACGATGTTTGAATCACAGCTGCAACGCTTGCATTTTTTTCAGCATTTTACATCAAATCTGCAAAGAATTGTAACTAGTCATAGAAAGGTTAGCTTACCTTGTCATTACTGATCACAGGGATCATGCTAACTAGCTTCTGTAAAGCAGGGTTAGTGTTAGTAATGAGTATATGTCCATGTGGACAATGGACTGTCTTCTGCTGTCTTCACCCATTGGCTGAACACCAATAGGAAATAGAACTGTCCTGACGCATTTTTGACTCCTTAAGGTCTCACGGTCTTGCTGGGTTTTTTTTTCTTTTTTTGCCTTTTGAGTAATTAAATTACGGGCGAAAAAAAGTGTGTTGTAATGCAAGCACTATTAAACATGTACCGTGTAAAACATTACTGAAAATTGATTAGTAATACCTTACATTACTGCGTAAGTAATCCGTTACTGTAATGCATTACTGTTGTAACACGTTACTCCCAACACTGTGAGAAGTGTCACATTGTTTACCTTCAGCTTTGTGCTACCAAAACACCCTTTATTATCTAACGGTGTCAAACCTTTCCTGAAAACTCCAACATCTGGCAGGTTCAACCCTAAACGGTCCTTGTTCTTCAACACTGCTGTTGATGAAAGCTGTCAGTCTTTAGCTTGTAGCCCTAGTTAATGGCAGATGCTTGTTTACATTCTACCTCTGTCAGTCTGTCAATCACGTGCCAGCCCGCCCACTTCGAGACATGGAGGCTATGTCTCGAAGTGGGCGACTCCTTTTTTAATTCCTTTCACAACAGAAATATTCATGCTGCCTGTACTACAGATCTCCACCTGTGCTACCACTTTATTCCAGACCTTTTTTTAATTTATTTTTTCAGATATTCATTTCCTTCACAGTTTTTTTTTTTTGTTTTTTTTTTTACTTGCCTCAGTCTGTGTGGTTGGATGTTTTCTTACAGTTGAGATAAGGAGGTCGGTGCGATCTCATGTCGTGGTACATCAGACAGGAGAGTATTGAGAGCCCAGCGTCGTGTCCCGTTGGCCCGCTGAGCCACATAAATCAAACACGTGCACACACAAGGACAGAAAGAAAGAGATTAAAACGATATCAGTGAGAGATTGACTACCATGTTGCCTTGTAAAATATAACCGCCAATAAGGTTAAAAAAACAACCATGGCTCTGTATACGGTGTACGTACCTGCATCGTATCAGAAACCCCTGTGCAGACCTTGAGTGAGTAAACCTTTGCTTCCAGAGCGACACACACCCAGAATTTATGATTTAGTTTAGTGTCTGAACATCATTCTTGTGATCAACTTGAGGACTTAACCTTAGAGCAGCACTAAATATGGCGTGGCCGCAATTTTGCTCCCAGGTATATAATTATATGCCTCAAGGTTTATCACGTCTTACAAAAATCTCATCAGGAAAACCAATTCTTATTTAACTGGATGTGCATTATTTGCAGATTGCCACATCCACTAAATACAGATTAAAATGAGATTTACAAATGAATATTGCAGATAAATGTTTTTTTTTGTAATTTTCTGGGATGTTTAATCCACTGGATCAGTGCTCCTCTGTCACCAATATCAATTCTGTAAATCACATCCCTACCCAGTCGTGTTTTTTTCATGTTTCTATCAGATACATTATCTGTTCCTGTTATTATCTTTTAAAGGATGTAGATTACAAGGCTTTAAAATTATTGTGCGTTTCTGAAATTTTCCGAGGTCTCTTTTGTACCCTTCCTATGCATAAACACCTCTGCTGCCTCCGTGCACTTTGCCTCCTCAGTGATTTCTATTTTAGTAAGAATTGATTTTCATCAGTGATAACAAATGTTCTTTGTTGAGATATCAGCCCACCCTCCCATTTTCATTTACCATGTCTGATGTAGCACTGATTAGATTCTGTTGCCAAATGGTTTAGTTAATGGTTTCATTCTTGTTCTTCATTGAGATATCACCCCCAGTGTCTCCTTCCCATTCACATTTTCGGTGCCGTGGAGATTACAGTCAGTTGCCAAACAGCTTAGTTTATAATTTCATATTTGTCTTATAGATTAGACTGAATATTGTGTCAGATAAACAGATGTTGATATTTTAAGCCTCAGATGTTTTCCTGAATCTACACGCATCAGTGAATTTATGCTACAACACAGTTTTTACAGCAATATTTTGTAAATTCACATTCTTTTTATTTTTTAAGACTTGACAAAAGCAGCTGATTGGAAACATAACGACCTTCATGAGATAAAAACGTTTCATCTTTTGAGCCGCAAGATGTTGTTTTAGTTACATGCATATATATGTTTGTTTTTTTAATATGTAGTCTATGGTTTTTTAACAGTAATGTGTGTTGGTGAATAAAAACATACAGCAGTTCTTGTTCTTCATTGAGATTTCAACTTTTTCATTCACAGTTTTCAGTGTTGTTAAGATTACAGAGAGTTACCAAACAACTTAATTAATAATTTCATGTTTTTTCTCATAGAATATCATCATCATATCATATAATGTTTTAATATACAGATTTTTTTTGTAAAATTTTTTATGTACCAGTGAATTTGTCCTATAACTGCAACATTATGAAAATGCATTCTGAAACGCAACACATTATGCAGCAATGTTAACAAAAATACCATACCATACTAACAATGATTAAGTATGAAGGTGGGAACCTTACTATGGCTACAGTGTGCTCTTATGTGATCTTCATGTGTGGAATTATTTTTCTTCTTTTCAACCCCAGTGTTTCCTTTGTCCTTTCACATTTTCACTGTTATGGATGTTATTAATTACTGATTATTGAATACCATGACAGATAAAGAGATGCTGATATTTAGAGACTTTGATCGTTTTCAAATAGACACGCATCATTGTAATTTTCATGTTGTATGTAAACTGATATTCTTTGGATTTTTAATGCTTAACAAAGGGCTTGAAAAACAACTGATTACACAGTTAACACAACTAATGTACCATTTCAGTATGAGAAATATGCGCTACAGAGCCATCGTTAAGTGAGGAAAAAAGATTTGCCTTTGGAATTAAGCATAATGTGATTGTGATTATATTCTTCGTATATCTACATGACAGTTTTTGAGCTACAGGCACTGGGTTTTATTGCCCTTGCTTCTTCCGTGTACGATGCTTGATTTAATCCATTTATGGTTATTGTCAGTATTAGTGAAGACAAAATATACAGTAGTAGTTGTTTATTATTCTACTAAGAAGCCACTCAGGGTTATATTAAATAAAAAATAAATTACTTTATTACAAACTTTACAAACATTCCCATTATGTCATCACGAAAATGTATAAAAAATATTATGCACCACTCAGTAAATGCCAAAGGAGCTGGTCACAAGTGGGTTCACAGAGACTGTGGAGAGTCTGAATAAGCTGGGAGTTTGATAAATGAAATATTTCACCAGGTTAAATCCATTTCCATGAGGGTTTTTTTTTTCCATGTATGCATTGGTAAGGATTAGCTGCTCTTATATAAATGAACAAATATTCCCCAATCAGGCTTGAGAAACAATCTGTGCATTTCAGCCTGGAGCTTAATATACTGTTGTTTCAGAACCTAGGCATATTATGAAAAGAAGAGGTTGATGTGGTGACTTCATTTGTGTTTTTTCTAAAGTGTCCTGATTTAGTGTGATCAACGCAGCAGCACTTGTTTTGTATACAGTCAATTTTGGCTTCACATTTGCAGTCAGTTGACTTTATCTGGTGCTGTAATAGCTCTGGCACAGCTCGGTTTCAGTTTGGTTTTCAGTTACCAGTTAATTGGGATAGTCCAGGGGCGTCTGAACAGCTTTACTACAACTAGAAACGAATGTGTGAATAAAGACGGTGCTGCTGGCGGTGTTGACTCAAGGGTGTATTGGCAAAGCTAAGTGAGTGTGTTTAGATTCTTGTGCTTACGGGTTAATTTCCCTCTTGAGTCCAAGCCAACTGTAATGAGACGGTCTTAAAAGCGTCTGTGTTGCCCCTCCACATTATTCTGAGGAGAGGCTGAAAAAAGTTCTAGTGAAATTCAAGTCGCTGATGGCGCTGTGGAGAATGACATGATGACTCTGTGACCGTACAAGACGTTTGATCCATGTTTCGAGTTCATGATGGCAGAGAGAACTATAGTTTTTACTTCTCATTTTTACATTATGTATGTGCACTTTACAAAAGTATTAGTGCATGTAGTATTGTTTTAGCAATTCTGAATTTTGCTGTCTTATTATCTCTTGCATTTTATTCTTCTACTCCACAGTTTTTAAGGGAAGGAACGAGACCATTTATATGAATATAATTTAATCACATTTATATACTTTAAGTGTGTACTACATCATATACATAGTTGCTCACTTCCATACATTTTGGAGGTGTCGTGGGTTTTTATTAATCAATAAAAAACACTATTGAGGTATGATTCTTCATGGCCCTGTTTTACAACTACAAGACCATTACAGTACTGAACAGTTTTCCCTCTATAACTCTCTACTTAATGCTAATTGACAGTAAATAAGAAATTTGGAAAAAAAATTATAATGTTTGCTGAGTTTGGGTTTTATAAGGTGGTAGCATGAGAAAAGTCATTCTCCACTAGCAATTAATAATTTCAATAAATATGCTCTGTCCGTGTGTAATAGAACTACAGGTCATGAAGGTCCAGTGTGTAAGAAGTAGGGGGATTTGGGAGAGGTTTAATTGCAGAAATTAAGTAACATATTCATGTTTATGTTTTGATTCATCTATAATTACAAAACAGAATCAGAACCTTAATTGACTACAGAGGGAATAAGACATATTAAAACATTTTTTTGTCATAGCTCAGAACAGACTCTATTGATGGATGCATTCAGTGTTGCGGTCCCATGTTTGAGTGTGGACCATACTTATTTATTCATCTTCTGAACCCCCTTTATCCTCACTAGGGTCACAGGGGTGCTGGAGCCTATCCCAGCTACCTATGGGCAAAGGTGGGGTACACCCTGGACGAGTCTCCAGTTCATCACAGGGCCAACATAGAGACGAACAACCAATCACTGTCACATTCACACCTACAGGCAATTTAGATTAACCAATTAATTTAAATGATTATCGACTGTTGGCCTTTTTTAGGTCAACGTAGCTGAGGATGGGAAAATATACAGTAAATTACAAACTTTATCATCATCATTAGATGCCATTAAATATCACCCATTGACCTTTTAATACTGTCCATATAGCTCTAAAATAACTCTTAATGAGTCAGACAATATCCACACTAATACTTTATGATGATGATGATGATGATGATGATGATGATGATGATTATTATTATTATTATTATTATTATTATTAATAATTTTTTTTTTATCTCCAACCCTATGATGGTTTTAGCATAGTTTCATGACTCTCCTGACATCAAAACTGCATCCTCTGAAAGTTGTCGTATCATGATGAAAAGCAGAGTCTAAATGCACAGCAGCTTCAACTAGAAATGATAAATGCAGGATGGACTTTAGCCAGTATCTGCGTTGAATTAACAGTTGGTATTCAAGGCTGGTTCCATGCTTTGCTCCTGAATGGATCATGTGAAACAGGTGTGATTGAATCAGGAAGCTGCAAATATGCATGTGTTATTATTTCCAAAAGTCGGAGTTTTTTTTCTATCACCATTACAATACAGTCAGGGTCAGTGTTTCCAAAGGTCTCAGGTTTAGAGAGTTAAAACACCAAAGTAGTGTGAATGGTTGGTGTAAACATATGCTGCTTGACTGGTTACGTTACAAAAGCGGTAGTTTATTGAGGGAAAACTGTTTACTAATGGTGCAGTAGTTGTACATGAATGAATATGTTCTTCATAATGACAACTGAAGAGCCAATATACCACAATGAGCAATTAGTTATTGGTGAATGCATCCTTAATGTAAACTGTTACCCATTCTAACCTGATACCTGTAATTAAACGTTAGATTGCCGTTTCAGATTAGATTAATAACAAAAGAGCAGACAGAATATGAAACAGTGTGTTAAATTTCCATCCAGCGGTCTAACAAGAATAAGCTCAAACTCTGCCAGATACAACATTATCTAATGATATAATACACTGTATAATAATAGAATGCTGTCAAAGGACACTTTTTGTTTTATACAGTACATTTCACTGATAATAATTCTGCTCATTTACTCCAGCAGAGTTTAAAATGCAGAACTTTTGGAGGACTTATGGAGTGTTTTTGCAGACTGGGTGTAGCTGATTTACATGACTGTTATTATAAATGATCATTATTGACTTCCATAATGGATCTACCTTTTTTGTACATGTAATGGGTTATTTCACTGTAATAATAAAATATGGCTTTCCACAAGAAAATATTTTACACCCCGCTGTAGAGAAATCGTTTTTACTTCTCAGTTTAGTTGTCAGGACTGTTTCTGTTTCTAGGCTCTGTGCGGTAAGGGCAGAAATGTGATTGCTAGAAGTTAGTGTTTACTCTGCTGAAAGCTTCAGTGCGAGATGCATAATGTCATTACTGATTCAGTCGGCAGAGGGGGTTGTCAGGAAGGATAGAGGGAGTGGAGGAGGAAGAGGAGGAGGAGGAGGGTGGTGGTGGTTGAGTGCACAAATAATAAAAAAAAGAGAAAGAATCTGAGCTAAAATTAAAAAATGCCACAAAATGAAATAAAGATGAGTGCTCCACTGAGCCACAGACTGAATATAAAAGACAATCCTGTGAAATATACATGGCTGTAGGAGAGTTGAGCTGAATGCTAAGCTCCAAATTCTACCTGTAACCTGCAATACCACCACTGATTCTGAGCCTGTTGATCATGGCAGAACATTTGGAGATCAACTGAACGGCTGCTGTCTGCTCAATGAAGCAGTTTCAGCTTCACCTAGGCAACAAGAGACAGGAAGACACAGAAGAAAAGACAGCATCTCCCATATTTAATAAGATTCGGTGTTATTTTTCCCTGTGTGTAATGCCTTTATTATTGCAGATTAGCTTAGTGGTGAAAGGTATTGATTGTGCACCAGAGCTCCAACTGGGACTGAAGAGAAGGAAACGGAGATGGAGGATGTGTGTGTGTGTGTGTGTGTGTGTGTGTGTGTGTGTGTGTGTGTGTGTGTGTGTGTGTGTGTGTGTGTTACCAGCAGGTGATCTGTATATGCTTAAAAAATCATGTTCTTACCTTGTCATGTAAGGTGTTATTTTCCAGCATACTTTACTCAAACAAGCAGGATGTGTACTGTATACATTTAGGTGAATAAATCAAAGTGGTCCTCCCTGGGCCTTTTTGTTTTTTTCAGGAAGATTTTTGGAGCAAAACCTGGCACATGGAAACAATCTAACAACAACAATGGACGGAAGCTGTGTATATGTATGAACATATGTAAGAAACATGCGTATACATGTAGTAGAATTGAGATAAGAGGCAGCTAGGCACAAAAACAAGGACTAGACTCATGTATTTGAGTCTATTTTAATATAAATGGATAAATTATTTACTATTATTGGTTTGTCTGCTCAATGGGCATGATTACAGCAGGTTAGGGTTAGAGGAATTTTCATTAGCTGTTGTGTGTGCATAAGCATGGGCATTGTTAGTTAGTAGATCTCTAAGCACACATTATTTTTTTTTTTTTGTTTGCTTGTTTTATTTTGGGGTTTTTTGAGTAAAGTTTTTATGAGTAAATACATGTCCCCTTCATCATTGGTGCCTGCAGCCGTAAGTCCGTACGGCCTGTGCATACTTCGTGCTTACTGAGTGAAATTTGAGGCAGAGAGAGAGAGACAGAGAACATGGTGGGGGGCCACTTTTCAAACCCTCTTGCAACTTTTTTTTTTAAAGCAACTAACAACAAACCTAGCGACATTCCAATTTTTCACCTATAGTCAGAATACCTTAATATAACTGTTCACGGTGATTTCAGTTGTGACTGTGATTCAGTTAATTGTGCAGCTGTACTTATAAAAATATGACACTTGCACTTCTATTTGTTTAAAGATCGATAGCATTGATGCATTTAATAGCATTACTAAGCTTTTTATAGCAAAAACAAATAATTAAATCAACATAATTAGGTTAAAGAAACATACCGATACTTGTTTCAGAACAGAAAATGTCACTTAATATTCACTTAATATTAACATCAAACCACAATCTATTCCTAACCCTATGCAAAGTGCCTTTATTGCCCAACATTATTTTTAATTCATTAGTTTTGCACACTGGCAGCATGTAGATGGGGCAATTCAGTTGCAGAGGAACATAATGTTGTGTGAACAAAATACAAATGGGCTGAATAAAACACAACTTTCAGCACATAAAACAAATGAAAAGGTAAAATCTAAGTTTTCCAAGCAGTCCTAATGTTTTCAAGTAATTCAATATATGTAAATGATATGAGAGTCCAGATGTGCAAAGAGTGCTACAAAAAAAATGCAAATTTTGTGCACAAGCAGCTCAATGTCAGCAAATATGACAAAAGTAGGTGAATTGTACTGAGGAGACCTGCAGTAATGCACATAATTGTTTTGTCTTTCCAACAAACCCTGATGCAAACATAATAAACTGCAGGAAAAAGGGCAAATATGGAGATGATGGGTGAGTGATTGTGTTAGTGTTCCTATTCTTAGCTGTGCAGTGGGGAAGCAGGACTAATGATGCTTCCTGACCTTAATGCCTAGCACTCAAGGTCAGCCCTCCACTGATGCATTGTGGGCAAGGTGTCCTGGACGGCTGAGGAGCACTGCCAGATTGAGTTTGTTGTTGTTTTCTGTGACTTTGCCCCAGAATTTATCACTGTGCTCACTGAAAGAATAGCAGATAGAATCGCCAAACGAGCATTTTGTTTAGCAGTGTGGCTCAGAGGGAAATACTGGGAGTTGTTCTGCAGCTTATATACAATCTTTCAATTTCAATCTCTGCTCATACACACTGAAGATAATACAGAATTAATTTAGGGCAGACATAACGTTTTCAAAGAGACAGAATAAGTGATAATGGAGCCACCAGCCCCAATTTACTAATAGTATCTTTTGACCTGGAAGAGTAAAACACAATTTCCCACCAATGTATCATCTGGCTTCAGAGTTGTCGTATGCAAATGACGCTTGTGTTTACAAATGACGCTTGTGTTTACACCTCATCAAGTGTTTTCCCACTTTTCTTGGATCAGAAAAAATAAACAAATAAATAGAGAGAGAGAGAGAGAGAGAGAGATGGCAAAAATAAAAGTACAAATAAGTACATTTCTTTTTTTCTCTTTTTTTTATTTTGTGTTTTTTATCTTTTGCATAGTTTTTTCTTATTTTATTCTCCTCTTACTTGTTACATTTGGACTAAAAATTTTTTCTATGGAAATCGGAGGTGTTGTGAAGGCATACAATGATATGAAATAAAATTAATGGATAATTCCCCATAAATGCATTATAAGAAAATTAACAAGCTTGATTTGAAAATATACGGAGTAGAAAGAGCAGATATTAGTGTTTAAATGTCAGAATTTAGAGTAAATGAGTTGTCAGGAGTGGATATCTGAAAAGAGACACTGAAAGCACCATGAGGGGTTTAACACGCTCATATACACATACGAAGAAAAGTTGATATGAAATGTATTTCTGGTTCAGGAACATTAAGATTTTAAGCGTGGTTTGCAGAAATGTGCAAAGGCAGCGTTTTATTTTGGAGCAAACTGAGCCTCGTAAGACAAAAGGTGTTTATAAAGAGAGCATTAGCAGTCAGTGCAGACCAAAGCCAACAGAGTCCCAGGAACTTTTATTACAGGGAACTTATTTACCTGGGTAAAAGAATTCCTTGTAATCTGCATTCTTTGCGTTTCCACCACACCTCAAAGTCCATGAAACTTTCTTCAAATGAGGCTCGGTCGCTTCGAATCGCTGACTGCTCCAAGTCTCAGCTGGGCTTGAACCAAATAACCTAGTCCCACCCCTCTTTTTTCAGGGAAGGTTTGGCGTCAAGGGAACGTTTTTTTACCTGGGTAACTTCAGTGGAAATGTGCCGAGGTTTTTCAAAGTTCCTGGTAAAGTAAAAGTTCCTGGAAAAGTTCCAATGGTGGAAAAGGGGCTCGAGACTCAACGGTGAGGAAGGCTAAATGTTGACTGGAGGGAAGGAGAGCCGGCCTGTCTCTGTAGCTTGGATCATTAATTTGTGTTCTAATTAGCAGAAATGCCACAGTTGGAATGTGACGCCTGCGTGAGGACGACGGCTGTGTGTGTGTTTGTGTTTGTGTGCGTGTCCTATGTCGATGACCTGCCCTGGCTCCGAGTCTCCTGGCTTGTTAGAAATGACAGATTGACGCTCTCCTGCACCCCCCACCCACCAGGCCCACCCGACTCCTCTACCCAACCCACCCATCTGCTCTGGAAACAGGCCAGATCTTTAGACCCGTCTTGTGTTTGCGCTGTGTGGGTGCTTGTGTCTGTGTGCGTGTGTGTGTGTGTGTGTGTATGTGTGTGTGCGTGTGTGTGTGCGTGTGTGTGTCCTTGTGTGTGTGTGTGTGTGAGTGTGTGTGTGTGTGTGTGTGTGAGTGTGTGTGTGTGAGTGTGTGTGAGTGTGTGTGTGTGAGTGTGTGTGGGTGTGTG
>JAPQRQ010000022.1:8404724-8416740 GCA_037367365.1 Apogon talboti | reverse complement strand
GGTATACAGTGGTCAGTTGGGAAAAAGAAGTCATTTTCTGAAACGGTTCTAATTATACATCATACATCAATTACACATATTTTTGTCTACTTAAAAAGATGATTCTGCAAGTCAAGAGAGTCATAGTTTATCATGACTGTGAAAAGCATTTAAGTGATGTCATCTGTTGTCAACTTTGTCCTGTCAAGTGAACATTTTGAGCAGGAAAAAGGACAGCAAAAGAATCTGAGTGACTTTGATAAGGACTGTGATGGTAATGACTGGGTCAGAACATCTCCAGAACTGCAGGTCATTGTGGGTGTTCCGAGATCACAGTGGGTAGTACCTACCAAAACTGGTCCAATGAAGGTCAAGCTAAATTTCAGTCAAATCAAGCTAGTTTACTGTTTTATTCAGGTAACTGGGTTAAAGGTGAACATACAACTTGTACTTTTTCTCCACACTTTGAATTTTACTCCGACAATGCATCTTAGTTTGGATTGGGTGCAGGAATCCCTCTTTCTGGCACATGGCAGTAATGATTTCCTCCTTTTGTCTCTGTGCTTGGTTTTCCAGGTCCAGGGGTTAGAGAAGCAGGTGGACTTCTCAGACCTAGGTCCAGTGGGGTCAGTGATGAAGACGTTTCCATATGGCACAGTGGGAGGAAAAACAGGAGGAGTGGTTAAACCTCCGTATCAAACCCGTGTCTTTTCCACGTCCATCGATCAGACCCCCATGAAAACCAAGCCACCCACCTACAGTTTCTTCAACCCCTACGACTCGGCCCGGAACCAGTCCCTGCTTCTGGATCAGACAGGCTACCGCTCCAAGCGCAAGCCTTCACTAAAGACAGCCATGAAGACCAAGAAAATCTTCGGCTGGGGAGACTTCTACTTCAACGTCAAGACCATGAAGTTCAGCTTGTTGGTAACGGGGAAGATCGTAGACCACATCAACGGGACGTTCACCGTTTACTTCCGTCACAACTCCTCCAGCCTGGGTAACGTGTCGGTCAGCATTGTGCCGCCGACTAAAGTGGTCGAGTTTGAGGTCCTGCAGCAACAGCAGCTCCACCCCCACACCCAGCAGGATATCCAGATCCAGGAGACCCAGCAGTCCACCATCGACCCCAAAGAGGTAAAGACCTTTAACTGCCGGGTGGAGTATGAGAAAACCAACAGGTCCAAGAAGCCCAAACCCTGCCTGTACGACCCGTCTCAGACCTGCTTCACGGAACACACCCAGTCCCACGCTGCCTGGCTCTGTGCCAAACCCTTCAAGGTGATCTGCATCTTCATCTCTTTCTTTAGCATCGACTACAAGCTGGTTCAGAAAGTGTGTCCGGACTACAACTTCCAAAGTGAGCACCCTTATTTTGGATAAGCAAGACTGAGCTGAAAAGAGGAGGGGAAAAAAAGACAATAATAATGAAGAAGATAATGATGATAAAAATGGATTCCAGTGAAGAGGCAGGGGACAGTTTTTTTGCCTCTCGCAATTGCTGTGAATTGTGGATTTAAATAAAATATAATCAGAGTTATGGATGGTTAGGATATGGCTGATTTCTGACTTATTTTCCAACTTTGTATTTACTTCTGTTTTTATTAGATTTCTTTCTGTAAATAATGTACCCCACCTCAGCACACTTATTGTTTTTAGATATTTGTTTCTCTGTGTTATTACTTTTTGCAGTTTGAGACCTCTGTTGAAAACTGCTGGGATCAGTGTGTCCTCTGCAGCGGCTGTGCTGTATGGCAGACATAATGTAATGGTAGACTGACTGTTAATCATCCTCTCAGCTTTACATTTCAAACCCTGGATATAAGGAGAGTTATATGTATGAGAAATGCTATGCTGGATACAATATACTGTATGAAAAAGCACATTAAAATCTCTTAAACTGTCTGTCTTCTTCTGGGTGAATGTGTCCAGATTGAGGCTGGAGGCTCAGACTGTGCTGCATTCTCGCGTTATCTTACTCAAGCAAGGACACTATTATGAATTAAGTTACATTTTACTTTGCTGATTAGGAATCCTCGCCCAAGCTTTCTGTGAAGATATGTAATTTTAATTTTCTAAAATATATTGAGGGAAAGTTTGTTATGGAAGGAGTTTTAAGAAGTACATAATAACCAATAATATGAGACTGTGTACAGTAATTGAACCCGAAGGTGCTATCTGATTTAATTTTAATGACATTTACCCTGGAAATGAGCAGAAAAATAAGACTGATTTCTGTTTGTTTGGTTATGCAAACAAAGAATTTCCCACCTGAGTAAATATATTTGAGTTACATATAAACCTCTAGATGGCTTTTTCACTTTTTTATTGACAGCTGTGTTACTGGTATCTCAGTTATGATCTCAAACAACTGATTTTATTTACACCTACACCTTAATCCTCTGGCGCACAACATGGAATAAAAGTAGCCCAGACGGTATCATTCAGCAGTCCTGGTATTTGTCGATTATGTACATGTTTCAGGGAAATTTGAAGGCTGTAATGAGAGAAATTACATATATGCATATTTTTGTTTTCATTAGTGCAAATGTAAAACTCTTGGTTTTTGTTACTTAGAATGAACAATTTGTATCTACAGGGCAAATGTTTTCATTTCTCGTAACCATCGCAAAGAAGGGTTGGTCCATTCAGTTGGGTCTGATGTGCAATTTCACCACTAGATGTCACTAAATATCACATACTCAACATTTAAACTAGTGCCAAACTTCCTGTCACTTTTTTTTCCTTACTTTCAGACTGAATGTTATTTTTATATCACTATATTTTGGATTACTTTCTAAGGCACCTCATCTGTCCTATGGCTTTGTGTTCCTTCGCTGTTTTTGAAGGGAATTTTAATTTTATATTCCGGGAAACAAAATCAGTGATAAAGGAAAACCCTGGCGGAGCCCATCTTTCACTGGGAATGAATCTGACTTACTATTGGCAATGCAAACCAAGTTCTGACACTTGTCTTACAGGGACCTAATAGCCCATAGCAGTGGGCCATGAATGCTATACTCCTGAAGCACCCCCCACAAGATACCCCAGGGGACACGATTGCCATCTCCAAGTCCACAAAGCGCATGTGGATCAGACGGGCAAGCTTCCACAAACCCCTTGGGCCCTTTAGAGGGTAAAGAGCTGTTCCAGTCTTCCACTACCAGGTTAAAAACTGCATTTTATCTCCTGAATCTGGGGTTTGACTATCAGTCGAACTCTACTCTCCAGTATTATGGCATAGGCCTTCCCAGGGAGGCTGAGGAGTGTGAACACAACCTCCGGTCCCCTTTCTTGAATAGTGGAACCACCATCCCAGTCTGCCAATCCAGCGGCACTGCCCATTTCCTCCATGTGATGTTGAAGAGGCATGCCAACCAAGAGAACTTGGAGTGGATTTCATCCACCTCCAGGACTTGGCCAGCAAGGAGTGGTCCAACTACCTTAGAGACCTCAGCCCAGGTGATGGGTGAGCCCTCCCCAGAGTCGCAAGACTCTGCTTCCTCCACAAAAGGCATAAAGGCTGGGTTTAGGAAATCCTTGAAGTAGCCTTTCCACCACCTCATAATATCCTCAGTTGAGGTCAGTAGAACTCCATCTCCACTGTAAACAGTATCTGTGGAGTCTGCCTCCTGAGTTTCCTTACAGGTTTCCAGACCTTCTTTGAGGTTGACTGAAACTCAAGTTACACGGCCTCACCAAACTCCTCCCACACCAGAGTTTTGCTTCAGCAACTGCCAAAACTGCATTCCACTTAGTCTGCCAGTGTGTCAGCTGTCTCAAGAGTGTTAAATGTCAACCAAGCTCTACAGAACTCCTTACCCAGCTTGACAGCACCCCTTACCGTTAGTGTCCACCATCGCGTTCAGGAATTGCTGCCATAACAAGCACCAGCAACCTTGCAGCCACAACTCCATACAGCTGCTTCAGCAATGGAGGTGCGGCTCATGGTCCATTTCATGGTCCAAAGCTCTTGATTTACTGATCAATCTACATTCCTACTCTCACCTGTGGTTACAAGCTGTGGACCACGAGGAGACCCCAGGGCAGACTCTGGACACAATGGAGGGATTACGTCTCCCGGCTGGCGTGGGAATGACTCAGCTCTCCCGTTGAGGAACTCAAAGAGGAGACTTGGGGAGAAAGAAGTACAGGGTTCTCTACTGGAGCTGCTGCCAGCACAACCTGGACCCAGATAAGCAGGAGAAGATGGGTGAATGGATGGATATTCGAGGAAAATGTTTAAATATCATCTAAATATCTATCTAAATGTAATCTAAATGTCTCATTCTTAATTTTCATTTCATGCTTTGTGAACAATCAAGCAAGTATTCACCTGCCAGATTTTTCACAGCTCAACTTAATTGCTTTTTTTGTGTTATATGCTGTATTGTGATCATACAGTAAGAGAGGAAAATGAAAATGATTTGTGGTGATCTTGGAATACGAAATGTTGAAAAAAAAATTTTTTTTTTCAAAAGATAAAGCAAAGAAACACTCAGCTGAGCAGGAAGACTGGACATTTTGACCCATGTTGTGGATTAGAAGAGGTTTACTTAGTTGCATTAAAGGGTTAACCATCAGCCCCTTTCCTGCTCTTGGTCTTGGTTTTTGAGCTCTTTTTCTTTTTCAAAGCACAGTAGTTGGCTCTTTGCTCTCCATACTTCTGATCTGACTAATGGTGCTCAGAATTACATTAGAAAACACACAGTCGATGCTAATTGAATCCTCATCTTACTCTGGCTCAATACCCTATTATGCTCTTGATCAATGACTTTCAGATGGAGGTCCAGGGAGGTCCATGTATCTTACACGAGTTGCTGTGGACAGTCAGGACACAGAGATGGATGGACTCGCTGTAACCCAGATTCTCTGGAGTTCTCCTCTTGTTATACAGTGGTTTGGTGAAGAATCACCAGACTGGTTGCTGTGGACACGTCTTTATGTAGTGCTCAATGTGAAGCAAAAAATATGATTTCATGTTGTGTGAGGAAGTGTATGAGCAAATGTGTGTGCATTTATCAATGTTTGACTTAATTTTAAAAACATAACAAAAGGTGAACTGTATACTGTAAACAGTTATTTTTGAAAATTGTAGAAATAAAAAAATGTGGTAACTATAAAACCTGACATCGGCATCTCATAAGAGCAAGATTAGATACTGAAAAATAAAAACTGGTTCAAACATTGTTTATATTACATTTATCTTTGGAAAATAATGCATATTTAATACACTGTTGACCCTATGTTTTACAGATTGGTCAAAAATATGTATTGGTAAAAACATAATCTGACAGTAAAAATTGAATTGAGTGGGCTAGTATTGATATAGATTACGGTAAGGTTTGACTCACTGATTAATACGGTAATAAAATCTGATGGATTCTAGGAATCTTAAATCTTTAGGTAGAATATTTCAGCTCACAATGTTTCAGTTTCGAAAATATCATGTCAAAATTCTTGTCATTAAAAACAGTATAAATATTTAACTGATTCTTTTTCTTTTTAAATAATTTAAAATAATAATAAGGGGGAGAGGCTAAACTGATTCGCCATTTAACCTAACATGATGTTTATGCTAAAAGTTGCAGGTGTGATTGGTATTAACACGGATGAATGAATGAATAAATGCTCCAGTTACATTTAACACCATTTTAAATGTATATAAGCTGTTTGAAAATTAAATAATTAGGTACAAAATATGAAATATAAAGGGGGAATGATAACATTCGTATTTATTTTATACGTATATATATTCAGTTTCACATTGCTTTTATTGTCATTCAAACACCTTAAACAATATGGAGGAACGAGAGAGAGAAAGAGAGAGAGGCATGCTGGAAACGTCTCACGCTCCGTAGTAAACGCATTACGATCTTGCATAATCCCCTCACCTGCCTACAGTTCCCAGTATCCTTTTCGGTAGAATAGGCGTGACGTACCATTGCCAACAACTTCAAACAGCCCTGGCCCCTCTCGTGAGTCTGTCAGCAGTGTGTCGCCTGTCTGAGCTGCATCTCCTCTGGCTTGACAACTGGAAACATGCTGTCTTTCACTCTGAGACAACTCGCACGGGTGAGTACGTCAATAAGCACAGTTTTTGTGTCACTGTTTCCCTTAAATATTCATATGTGTTGCGTAACTTGCCTGCGTTTCTTTATTGCTGAAGTGTTAACTAGCTAGCTAAACGTCAGTGTAAGCAAACACCACAGCAGTCAGTCATACCACTACTTCTCCACGTTAGCATATTAAAGTGAGCAGTTGTCACAATCTTCATCCTTAAAATTAATCTGCTTGGTGGCTTTTCAGTGCCGTGAACTTTGCATTTTGAAGGCGTAATGTTTGCTCGTAGGTAAGCTAACAGGTTAGCTTGTGCCATGTTGTAGAGCCCTGTCGTGTAATGATGCAACAGCTTCAGATCAGTTTCGTCATGTGTGAAATTATCCGGTCTAAGGGATCTTTGGAAAGTCGGAGCCTGTATTCAATTCCAGTTTTATAAACATCACATCTTATAGGTCATGAAATGCTCAGAACTTCTGCATCAGAGTCCTCATTGATGTTATAAACCTGTAAATCTGAACTAAATACTGTGTTTTTATGGTATACCTGCAGTTATCTATTGACATATGTACATGTTGCTTTGTTTGGTCTTAAACACATGAAATGTACTTGTTTGATACTGTAGACGTCCTGTAATCTAGAGGTGAAATACAAACTAATCTAATATGTATCTTTTTTATTTATCCAGGAGAAACTGAGTAAATAGTGATGTGCCATATTGCAAAACTAATTATATTAATTTACAGTCAGTACACTGTATGTAATTCTGAAACCTCTTGGTGAAGTTAAGCAACAAGTAGATAACCACTTACAGGTAACAAAGAGATATTAACTAGAGATTCGCGGTCTGGCCCCCAGTGAAGACCAAAGTACATAAGAAGTATCCTATACTGTATAGGTAAGAGGAAAATTATTAACCATTAATTGTACCTGAGATAAGATCTTGCATTCAGAAAACATTTCCACTTCAGTGCTTTGTTGACTGTTGTGTAATGTTTCATTGTTCCAGTTATTACTTAATTTATAGACAATCCTGACATGCTTATCAAAAATTATTTATATTCTTCACTTGAGTACTTTAGTGTGAAAATACATTTCTGAGTCCAGAATCTTACTTATGTAAATGTATGTACACATTATCAGCATAATGTGAGATAAGAAGTCAGTGATTATGCAGCAAAATGGTCTGTGTCTGTGTTTTACTATTATACATTATGCTGTTGGATCCATTTTTCTGCTGCATTAGTTGATGGTTAGATGTACTGATTTACATGTTTAAGGTTGAGCTCATTTGAACTATTTTATATACTGTTGTTAGGGTTGTCATCATACTGAAGTTTTAGATGATGATTGATTGTCATAGTTGTCACAGTTGCTGTTAGGAATATTGTCTCTTCTGTTAACTTTATGCCACCACTATAAGTCTAGTATGATAGTCTAACTGCACTCATGCATCCTAAGAAGAAGAAGAGCTATTTATCTGTATGGCATATTGATATATAAAATAATATAAAATTAACTGTATTAAATGCTGATTAATTAAAATTGAACCAGATAGGGATGATATAACAAATATACAAATCCCATTACTGTAATATTTAACCACTTTACCAAATCAAAATTAAATAAACTGTGTGGTGTTTGCTCTCTGTTGAACTCATAGCCAAAGAGGAATGGGACACAATAAGGTGTCATTTAAACAATATAGAAATAATGACAAAGTATGTTATATTTGTTAGTTTCCCCCAGCTGTTTTTTTTTCACAAGGAAATGGAGGTGATTGTCACGATTATATAAAATAACCAATGTTGCAAGAATGGGGAAAAAAATAAAAGCTTTGTGACAATGCATTTTTTAAGGACTGTATTTAGCTTAAGAATATATAGATAAACTAAATTCTTAATTTTCCTCCAAACATTCAGAATAAACACATTTGGAAAATTTGTGGACAGGAAGGTGATTGGAAAGACTGTAATGTGGAATGTAACTACAGCTGTCAGCCAAATGTAATGGAGTTAAAAATACACTATTTTCCTCTGACATATAGTGGAGCACAAGTGTAAAATTACATAAAATGGAAAAATGTACAAGTAAAGTATAAGTATCAGTTACATTCCACCAGAGCTATATATAGTGAAGAAAACAAGCTCAGGGTCCACTGGCCTTCACAGAGCGCTGACGTCATACTCTGTTTTATAAGAATGATGAGGTGTTACTAATATTTAGTCTCACAACAAATATCAACAAAGTTAAATCAACATCTCTTTAAAAGTTACTACAAGCATTGTTACCATCAACTATTTATCACAGAGTAGCTTTATTAGACTGAATCAGACTTAAGATATAAGCATAAACTGGCAACTGACTGCAAGTAATATTGTTCATTTTATTTGTTTTAATGAAGAAAAAGTAACTCTCCTAAGATAACACTGGAGAACAGTACTGCTATTGATATCCTTAAATATTATTGAACAATTTATTACGACCCTGTCTCAGAAAGTCCCAGATCCTGATACATATCACATTTTCTATAAGTTGAGTAGATGTTTTTGTAACCTACACGGAATTTTATTTATATTTTAATTTATATAATCCAAATAAATCTAATCCAAAACAAATCCAAATAAAATCTTTTAGAACCTTTGTACAATCTTTTAGATCATGCAAGGTGTAAGTGGTAAAAGGAATGTGTTAGAGACCGTTTTACTGGAACATAATTAGTTTTTCTGGTTCATGTCAGATGTTTCATACCCAAACCTCATCTACACATATGGAGTAACTCCTTTTGTAGATACAAGTTATTTTTTTCTCCCTGTCTGGTCAGTAGGGATGCAACAGTACAGGTTATCCATGGTTTGGTACAAATTGCAGTTCTTGAGTCACGGTATGGTTCGGACGCAGAGGACGGGTGGAGCCGGACGCAGAGCCCCGGGGCTTAGGGTGACCACATCCCAACTTACCAGATGAGGGACAAAGGCTATGTTTGTGTGGAACAATGTGAGACACCAATGTATAGAAATAGTCTAATGTAACTTAAAGGAAAAAATAAATAATACATTTTGCCCTTTAGCTTATAACACTACTATGCTTTGATGTTGAGTTGAGTTAATTCAGTATCACATTAACAACTATGAAAATGAAAAGTTGATATATTTTATTTAAATGCATCTTTCTCAAGTTTGCTCACATAAGAAAACATAGTGGCAGGAAGCTTTCATGCTATTTTACAGTTCCTCCTATAAACATACTTGACAGTGTACAGTCAAACACAATATTCAGTCAATGCTACTGTTGATCTTTCAAGTATAACATTAGTACTTTAAAGTGATTTTAAATGGGTGTGGCTTACCTGTATTTTCTCCAACAAGTCTGGTACAAGTTCATACTGTCTTCCAATGATTAATGTGAAAAAGATGATTCATATAACAGACAGGAGCAGTTGTTTGTTTACCTGCTTGACTAGTTTCAGCTACTTCCTGTAGCCTTCGTCAGAAGCATCACATGATGTTACAATGACGTGTCTTACTGCTCCTTTCTGTTATAGGAATGATCTTTTTCACATTCTCCAACAACAGATAGAACCAACACAGCCCCTGCACAACTCCAGTCCAAACACCACAACATTCAAGTATTTGTTGTAGTACAAATCAGTTAGATTAAACTGGCTCCCACAGAGTTGGGCATACTGTGCGTGTTCTGTGAGCGGATGTTTGAGGTTTCATAGTTGAGCATACCAATTTCCTACATTTCTCCTGACAATTTCCAACATTCCTGCCGAGCAGTCTTTTGTGTGACACCCAGTACGCGTAAGCGGAGTTCGCACGGTCGTAAAAATTGAGCTTTGCATGGACGTGTCTGGCGTCTGCTTTGGGGCTGCATTGAGTCCGCCTCAAGTACATGCACACGTCCGGAACTGGATGTGAGTTCCATTTAGGTCAAAGGGGCTGGGTGCAGCGTACAGTCAGGCTCAACGTCCGGCTCCAACCAATGACAGTAGAATTCCTTAAGTCAGTCATCTTGCAAAGCTTTAATATAAGTTGTCCGGAAATGTCATTTGAAAATGACAACTTAGCTGTATCGCGATACATGCTTGTATTGAACCGCTAGGGGCGTACCGGTAATGGTATCACGGTACGATGTGTACCGTTGCACCCCTACTGGTCAGAATTGCCCCATTTGGTTTCATGCAAAGTTTTGCCCAAATGATAACACACATCACTTAAAGAGTGTGATTTGTGATGAAATGCACTGTTAGACTGGACCAGTTGATTCATTTTATGAACTAACCTGATGTCAAATAAATTTTTTGAGACAAAAAGAAATATTAAATCATTTTTGAGTCTTTTTATTGAATGTGTCGTTTGACTAGTGGAGACATCACAGCAGTGTTTTTTTTCCCATTAGTTTGGTTATTTATAGCCTAATTTTGAACTTTATGAAGTGACCTATTTTGTGCTAAAATCTTGTGGCATGTACTCAGGCCTAGTTTTGCAAGTCACACTGTCTGTTGGTGTGTTTGAAGAGGCTCACATGCTTACACGCGTCTCTTATCGGTCTTTATTGGTTTTGTGTGCATCTTAATTGAATTCAGAAAGACTCACAAGACGTTTCTTCCCTTTAGTGGAGGCATGCTGTATCCGTAGTTCATCTGAGAGAAATATTCCTGTCCCCGTGCAGCTGCTTCATGTTGCTGTTGACCTCAATTTTGGAAAAGAAGAGTATTGGGTTTGGGAGTGTGTAAAGGTGGCCAAATATCAAGAAAACAACTTTTGTGACTTTGGTCTTAAACATTAATTCATCTGTTCTGTCTGTGTTTGTGTGTGTGTGTGTGTGTGTTTACACTGACTGTTGAAACTGGAGATTGCTTTGGCTCTTTTGAGGAGATTTGCTGTAAAATGTGCCAGTTACTGGATTTAATGGATTCCTGGGATGCCACTTAATGTTTTTAAGAATTCACAATCCTTCATCCCACTAGGAAAACTTTTTGCTCTGACAGGACTAGAAGCCAAACGACCAAAGTTCTCGGCTCATAGGTACAGTTCTTGATTTAGAGAAATATATTTTATTGTCATTGATCATAAACTGTTATAATTCGTCAGACAGTATTAAACCTGCGAGGTGCTCAAGCTTAGATTCAGAGTTTAATGATTGGAAAAGCATTTGGAAGCAGCAGGTATTAAACAACAGTAACATAACATTGGACTGGTTGCTGGGATTCGATTGAGAATATCACACAGTGCATCGTTTACAGGCTCACATTGTTGGCAGTTTTTGTTCTTGGCAGTTTTGGTTTGGCTCTGTGAGAAGAATGAGCCCAGATTCAGTTCAGCGGTGGGCAAACATTGAAGAGCTTTCAGGCCCGTGTTATTTCAGCTGACTGCTGTACATCTGCACATCCATCAGACGCTCACAGGAACCACCGAGGCCAGAGGTTATGTAGGAAATGTTGCAAGGGTCTTTTTTTTCTTTCACTCTCGGGTCCACAGTCCTCTGGTCTTTCATATCTGTATGAACTGGGCATATATCTAACTTCTACATCAGAGTCAAACCCATTTATTCTAAGTCAATTTTTGAGCTGGCACTCCTCCCAAAAGATCATACGACCTTTTAGAGAAATCTGAATCACACTTTTCCCAGATTTTACAAAATGTAGACAGTTTTGCAACCAAGCCTTGTCTGTAATTGTTGTCAGACAAGTATTTAGCATCATTTTGGACTGTACCTTATTTGAGTATTGTGATAATATCTGGATAAAGTAAACGCGGATCTTCATTTTCCTAACTGTACATCTGTGACAGCTGCAGTGTTTCCATTAGTTACCTAGACTGTGGTTGCCTAATTTTTCCCTTGGAGCCTTGATATTTTATTATTTCCTCATCAGCAACAAACCTACATGTTATCCTCCTAGGACCCACTGTCCACGTATGAGGACAAGAAATTCACAGCTTTATACAAAAAAAAAAAGAAACAACTGTCC
>JAPQRQ010000022.1:8369553-8380047 GCA_037367365.1 Apogon talboti | reverse complement strand
ATGTAAGGAAATTCTTATTGTATATACAGATGCAGTATGTGCCTCCAGTAGTATTCTAACTCGGTACAGGTTTCAGGTTTTTCAGGATACACAGGGTACTTAAGCCCCTAGAGACCTCAGTTGTGATTTTGACATCAAACCATTGATTATTTATTGAGTGTCATTTTCTACTGTGTCATCTGTCCCCACAATCGTGGATGAATAGACACCAAACAGAAGTATATCTAACCTCTTCTATATATAGTATGATGTGTATTTGTGTACGTAATGTAATTAGGATATAGTGCTCTGTGTCTGCGTTTAATGTGACATGATGTATATGTGACTGATTATTATTGGCAACTGGTGACATATCCCATGATTTGCTGATATGGACTGTGGGTGTTTAAGGTGATTATCAGCTCTCTGAGGAAGGGCCTTATGCTCGAATCATTACACAGCAAATAAAATCCTTCAACTGGAGCTGGTTGAACTTTTTGGTGGCTTATGTATTTTCTGTCTTCTTCATCGTAAGTTTCCATTTTTTGGACACAGCATGACAGTGAACCAAGGAGGTTTTTTCAGCCTAACAGCTGAGTGTTCTTGGAATGCCAAATGTCAGTTGACTTAATTTGTGGCCCTAAGGCTGAAGTGCTGATGTCTCCTTTCTCTTCTCTCAGCTGTGTACTGAGGTCAAGGCCTATCTATTAGCTGACATGGCCCATATCAGCGGCCTGGTGGCGGCTCAAGCCATTCCCTCTCCTTTTGACTACGCTGACCTGGTCACTTCAACGACACACAAGTCCCTCCGTGGAGCCAGGTAAGACAGAGACGGAAGAGCCACAAAGGCGAGAAGATGGGATTTTAGACATTAGAAATTAGGTTTGTTTAACGGTGCCATTAGCCTTCTGCATTCAGGAAGTTGATGAGGGGGAGCTAATGTAGGAGGGCTAATGTGTAATAGAAGCCAAAGAAGACACCGCTTTTAGGTGTTAGAAAAAGTCTAAGAGGCAAATTAGAATTCATCCGTTTATTGAATTAACATCGATTAATCACATTTTTGCTTCATGAAAAGAATTAGAAATGCCTAAATCGCAAATTTGAGATTAATGTTTCCTCTGGAGACTTTCTCGCTCAACAAAAAATAGGTTGTCTTGCATGTTTTAATATATTCATTGTGAATTATCTTTCTGCCGTCACTGCCCGTCATTAGTGTTATATTTATTTATTTAGTTTTTAACAAATGATGCACAAACATCCTTGTAAGTGCTGCCTTTTTGTATTGTTGTTCATTGACATTGCTTATATAAGGAGTGTGGATTAATAAAATAAACCACTTGCATTTTATGAGGAATTATGTATCAAAGATAGATTAAAACTGCAGATTGTCCATAAAAAGAAAGTGTTTATTATTCCTATATACTTTTTGTGTGGTATTTATTTATTGGTCATCTTTATTTAGTTTGCTCATAAAGGGAATGTTGCAGTTACAGAGGACAGAACTGTGTCGAATCCATGTTCACTGAGGAATAACTTGTAAAAACAAAAAAGAATTGAAATCTAAAACTGAATTATAGTATATTGTGATAGCAGATGGGATCTCTGATTTCTTTTATTGGTTTATTTTACTGGAGTACACATTAAAATTTTGTACTTGGTTTGAGAACTAAAGACTCAGGATGTGACTGTTGTTTGCAGGGCGGGTCTCATCTTCTACCGTAAGGGCGTTCGCTCCGTGGACAAGAAGGGGAAGGAGATTCTCTACGACCTAGAGGACAAGGTCAACTTCTCCGTCTTCCCCTCCCTGCAGGGCGGACCTCATAACCACGCCATCGCCGGTGTGGCCGTTGCACTCAAGCAGGTCAGCAGAACACACAGTAACCCAATTTTCAATTCTGACACAACTGACATTATTTGTATTGACGCAGAACATTATTACCCTGAACTGCTTCTGTATCCATTTCAACAACGAAACAGAATCTCACAGCTGAGATTCATTAATGTACCATAGATATCTGGTCTTTGTCAAGTGTGAAGTTTTAGGGTCGTAATGCTTTACAAGACGGCGATTAAGGTTGAATTAGATTAAATTAGTGGATAAAAATGTGGATAAAATCCTTTCCTCCTCTCAATAAGTGTGTTTTAACAAATGTGTTTAATGCACATTTTGAAATTTTGCACTGAAAAATATTTATGGAAATCTTCCCCAGTTTCACAAAAGTTTTTTGCTTGCTTCAGGTGCTTTTTGTCTTTTTTGACAAAAGATTAAATGAACATAAGCATAGAGGAAATACCTTTTTTGAATGTAATTGTCCAGTTTTTTGCTGTGTCTTCTCCAACACTGACGGAATCGTCTGGTGCAACAGGTTATGTCTGAGACCAAATCATTCCTGTCTCTTTCATGCCTTGAAAAGAGCTCAACAGAACAATAGAATGCTCTGCTTCTCCTACTCGGTTTATTAGAACCTAGTTATGTAACCTACACAAATCAGTGCAGCCTAAATTATTTGCTTCAAAACAGTTTATGGAAACGTGCATAATTTGCTTTTTTATTTGTTTAACTTTCAAGTGTACATCAGATTTGCTTGACACTGCTATTATCTCGCTAACTATTCTATCTAAAGCTGTCACATGTAAAGTTTCTGTATTAACAAGACCTATGATATATTTTCTGTTGACTTGTGTACTTAAAACTGCATTAAATTTAAATGAATGTTTAAATTCAAAAAAATGTGCAGTGTAGTAGTCTATTTTATTTGGTTGCTTGTCAATGGTATCATAACACCTCAGTAACATTAACTTTTAAAATCAAATGATGAAACTTGATGTAATGTGACTAAGAAGTCATTTCTGAGTGGGTGACATTAGATTTTCATCTGCAGTGGTAATTAAAACAGCTCCCATGTTCCTTCATGTGATAGTGTATATTATTGTCTTGACTGACTCTGTCCAGCAGACATTACATACTGTGCATTAAAATGCTAACACTTCTTCATCTTTTCAACTGTTTCAGGCGCAGTCTCCCATGTTCAAGGAATATATCGCCCAGGTGATCAAGAACTCAAAGGCTATGGCTGATGCTCTTCTCAGCAAAGGCTACACCCTCGTTTCAGGTAATCTCACTTGTATTTAAGTATGCTTTTTTTTTTTTTTTTTTATAAGTATGCCCATGGGGACACTGGCTCAGCAAACAGCAGAGAAACCTCGAGAACACACATCAATAATTTAGAATGTCCTGTCACAAAATGTAAATTACATGGTAGGGAAAAAAACCAAAATCACATTTAAATTCATGATGTGCAAATGGGCTAATGTCAGTGTAGTTGTACTGTCATTCAAGAAAATACAAACAGATCAAAGTGGTCACTTTCTGGTGCTGAGGAAAGGCTTGAATCTTGTATTGGATGTAATACGCTGGCATCAGCTCTTTTTTGATGTATAGCCTTCAATTGATAGGCTTAAAAAACAGACCTGTTCAGTGCTTACATTGCATTGTGTACATACAGGCTGTTTTAAATCCCTTTGCATATGACTGTGTACATAACAGGATTGTGTTTATTGTTACAGTTTATTGTTTATTTGCACAGTGGGTGGTTACATTACTGGATAAAGGTTTTCCCACAGTAACTCTATCTAGACAATTTTTTTTAGTTAATAACACTTATAATATTAAGGGCAATGTCTGCAATTTTTAAGAGATTAATTTAGATTGACTAAAAATGATTTAAATGAATCACTGAAAAGAAGAGGATACAGAAGTCAGCAGTAGAAATAGAAATGGTAGAGGAAAAAAACAATCATAATAAAATGTATTGAGTTTCCATGGTCCATCAGGTCTGTGATCGGCATTGTGAGTAAGTCCAGAAAGTCCAGTTCTCTGTGGTAAAATAGTTTTGTTTGCATTGTTTGGAGCTCATTAAAATAATCTGAGGGATAGTTCGTTTGTGTACATGAAGAGAACATGACAGGTTGTGTAGTGTGATCAAATCACTGAGAAAGCCAAAGGTGTGAAGTGTTACAGAAAAGACGATACCCAACTTTATTACAAATTCAGTGCATTTTTCACATTGAAATTAAACAAACTGAACAATGTAATATTATGACGGTAAAGCTTAGATAAAGAGATCTGATCAAAAGCGCAGGTGGAAATTGTGTCTACGAATCCATAGACTTCCCTACAGTGCAGCAGTTTTTAATGGCTCCAAATTTCAGGCGGGACCGAGAACCACCTGGTCCTGGTGGACCTGAGGCCTAAAGGCATCGACGGGGCTCGTGCTGAGCGAGTGCTGGAGCTGGTGTCAATCACCGCCAATAAGAACACCTGCCCTGGGGACAAGAGTGCCCTGACTCCTGGTGGCCTCAGGTTAGGTAAGGAATAACTTCACATTGTATTTAGCTTCATCCAGCCCTTGTCAAGTTTTGACCAGGAGCAAAAATATATTCAGATTTTTAAAATACTTGTATATTTACTAAAAGAGAAAAAAAAGAACATTAAATCACCTGTACAGAATAAGTGTCTCTGACAGCTCTGACATATGGTTTATCACAAACTTCTTGCCTAACATTGCTTTCACGT
The DNA here is from genome assembly GCA_037367365.1 of Apogon talboti. NCBI lineage: Eukaryota > Metazoa > Chordata > Actinopteri > Kurtiformes > Apogonidae > Apogon > Apogon talboti. The sequence continues at coordinate 8,375,492 of JAPQRQ010000022.1, read as the reverse complement.
AACCCATTTCAAATGTAGTTCTACTCATGGAAATTAGTCGGCTACCAATGAAGCCACAAGCACAGATAATGATTAATTAAGTATGTTTGGGTTTTTAATCATCTTCCAGGAAGTTCAAGAGCTCCACATCTACACAGCCACATCTCTAACTCTGTCTTAAGGCTAGATATTTAATCTGCTGTACAATCCACTGCACTTTGTATGTTCTCATTGCATGTACTTCTTATCGATCTTGAGTGTACGTGTACATTCAACACATTATTCTTTGGAGATTATTAATATTTGAAGAAAATAGTTTTCCTTTCTACTACAGGTCTAGATGTTTGCCAACATGTAGATGGGATAACACGCTGGTTATTTCTTTTCTTTCTGACAACCGTTGTGTTTTCCTCTTTCCCAGGTGCTCCAGCTCTGACCTCTAGGCAGTTCAAAGAGGCTGACTTTGTGCAGGTTGTCGAGTTCATGGACGAGGGCTTCAAAATTGCCTTGGATGTCAAGAAAAAGACAGGTAACCAGCTGGTAGATGGATTAGAACATGTCCTAATTAATGGAAACCCTAAACATGTATGCATGAGATTTGCAGACACAAAATACCCTCTAGAGCAGTGAAGAACACCACAGAAGTACATGGACACCTTATTTACTTATTTTCCTGTTGTTTTTATCCAAACTATGCATTTTCCAACTTACAGGAATTACCAGTACCTGATTTTCCACTTTTGATAGGATTCTTTGAACATATATGCACCACATACACACCTCTGGAATAGAGGTCTTATTCATAGGTTTCACCACAGGTTGCGACACACAGCCTCTGTTTATCCTCAAATGGGACTCATACCAAGATCCACTCTGCTAAAGGAGCCTGCTCCAATGGAAAGGCCACTTTCCTGATTGGACGGAGGAAAAACACCTACTTTGAAACATAATGACGGAGGATATTAGCAGGTTTTGGGTATGAGCAAATCTAAAAACATGACCTTTTTCAAGGTGGTGTTTGAAGGAATGAATAAAGAGACGCTGTGTTCACACAGTGGAACATCCGCTACCAGTGGAAAACCTTGAAAAACATTTTTTTTTTTTTTTTTTTGATCAGGGTATGCATGGCTGCATGTAAACAAGAATTATAGTGGAAGATTCATATTCATTAGCCATGTAAACAACTTATGAAGAACTTTGTTGTTGTCATAATACGGCAAAAACTGTAATATTTGGTGCGTATGGACATAGTCACTGGCATCACTGAGGTTTGATTTGGTAAAAATGTGCTGGGAAGAGTTAAAATAAGAAGCATGAATGAGAAATGGACTGGCGACTCGTCCAGGGTGTACCCCACCTTCGCCCTTAGGCAGCTGGGATAGGCTCCAGCGACCATAGTGAGGATAAAGCAGGTTCAGAAGATGAATGAATGAATGAGAAATGGTACAAAAGTAAACACTGCTTTTATGCTTTGTTTCAAACAGTAGACAAGCACTGTTGTTGGTTTTTTGGTGTTTAAGTCCACAAAAGGTTTTCTTCACACTGACAGTTATTCATACAACTGCCAGAGGTCACTAAATGATCACAGCCTATGTAAACAGGGGTGGTTTTATGCCCCTTCACTTTGCCACCCTACAGTGTTGTTTTCCTTGTGGGTTTGGACTCTCCCCTCAGTTTGATACTTGCAGTTGGAAAATTTATCAGAAGCCATTTCAGAAGAGACAGAACAAAAATCCAGCAGGTCAAGCAGAGAAAGAAAGTAAAAAAAAAAAAAAAAAAAGAAATTCTTCTTTTTTTGTTCCTCGCTGAATTTGCTTTTGCTTCTGTTGTGTTCTGCAGGAAAGCTGCAGGACTTCAAGAACTTCCTGCTTCAAGACCCAGAGACTGTTGCTCGCATCGCCGAATTGCGCCAGCGCGTTGAAGCTTTTGCCAGGCCCTTTCCCATGCCAGGCTTCCACGACCATTAAAGCCAGCCAGCTTAGAGCGAGAGCCGGGTACAACACAGCCAGGTGCCAGAGAGCTGGCAAACAAACAGAGGCATCATGGTAGTCAGATTCCTGTAAAATGGTTAGGACTGGTCCTTCATCCAAAAAACCAAATTTGTAAACACTTTACAGTTGTCCATCAATCTATTCTTGTAAAACTGTGTTGAGGTAAACAGATGGTACATATGACAGGTATTTTGTAGAGCTGAACTTATTTTCTGACGTGTGTAAAGATCTCATTTAAACGTCTTCAGAGCATTTCTCTTAGTCTGGATGCGTAGGAGGAAAATAAAACGATTATGTCAAATCCACTAACAACTCCAGACAGCGACCAACAATTGTTAATATTATAAACTGTGACTTGATTAGTGTCAAATTAATTTGAATAGCGTACACACTGAAGAGTCTTAATGCTGAAAAGCATCTTAACTAATGTCACTAATGCAGTTTATTTCCCCTCATGGAGATGTGTGTGTGTGTTTAGTCAAGTGCTCTCCTCTCATTCAATGAAACCAAGTAGAGGAGAAGTCGTTATGTGGTGGGTGATTATGTCAAGTAATTGCAAAGTGGTTGTTGTGTTTTGTTTTGTTTTTTTTTATACAGTATATATTGGGAAAGTTTGGTTTTGAAGTTAAATCAATTCAACATTTTCCCAGAACAAAACCTTTGCTTTTTTCAAAGTTCTATCTTTAAACTGGAAAGGCTGAGGGAATAGAAGGACTGAACAACTTTTATTACATTACAATAAAGCGTCACTACATTTTTAAGAAAATGTAAAAAAAAAAAACAAAACATAAAAATCTATATTTTGAGAGAGTGCACACAATTAAGCATGACCACTTGACTGAGAGTCTTGAAGAGGGTGTTATCTAATACTGTTTGGGTCCTAAATTGTGTTGTGTTTTTTGTTTCTTCATCATCAATAATGTCAGATTTAATTTGCTTTACATTGTATGACAGGTAAATTACTAGGTTCTGTAATAGATAGAAATGTCATCCCAGATTATGTAATTCTCAAAGGCTTCTTACTTGTGTTTATAAAGATTCTATGATTTGTAGTTTGGACAAAGTTAACTGTGTGTAACTGCCAATTCAAATATAGTTACAGGTTAAAAATACAAACACACCGCTTTGTCCTGGCAGCATAATGTTTCAGTTTTGCCTGCATTTCCTGTCATTTTACACTCTGTGTTCAATAATGGATACCAGGAAGCCGCCTGATTTGATATAACATGCTTTAGACTAGTTTATCTTCTATCTTGTTCACAGACTGAAACTGTTGTCATTATCACTGCATCAGTGAGGAAGAAAGATTTCTGTTTGTGAAAATGGTCTTACAACTCAGTGGGGGGAAAAGGGTGGGAGAAATGATGCGGTGCTTTCTTACTTTGCACAAAACGCTGCATCTAAAGTGAACCAAATCATATAAATTTTCCACATCACAACGCTTTGACAGCCACAAGACTTCACCAAAAGTACCTATGAGTATTTTCCTACAGTATGAGCTCTGCCGCAGCTGTACATCAACTTTAACAAACTTTATTTCATAGAACATTTGTATTAATTTTATTTACTAAGTTCTAATAAAAATGCAATTAAAACACTGTGTTGTCTTATTTATATACATGTTTCTGCACACATTATCCCACACAGGTTCAGAATGAAATTTTTGACTTTACAGACATTAGTCGAAATAGTGGGTGGGTCAGAGCAGATGTTACAGAGAAAATAAGAGTGAAGTAATACCTACTGTAGATGTTGCAGAGGGTAAGAATATGCAGTGGTGGAGTTTGCATGATTTAGATCAAATTGTGACTCGAGTAATAAGATCAAACAAACCCATTATAGTCACTTTTTTTTAAAACTTTTTTATAATCCTATTATTTCACAAACATTTGAAATGTTTCATTGGTTTAGATGACAGGCATAAATGACAAAAGTAGTCATGTAAAAAGTACAAGCACATTTCTGAAAAGAATACAGATGTGTGAGGCCCCATACACCTGAGGAGTTCACTGCCAGTATCCGTTCTTCTATTTTCATTGGCCTTGTGTTCTGTTTCACAGTTACTTCAGATCTAGGTGTGAATAAGTAGAAGCAGCCTGTCATCCAAATAGACTGAATCTTCTATTTGAATCTTTATGGACGTATGGTTTGCCGAATGACTTTTGATATGCTTTTTAGAAAGCTTATAATATTTCATATCAATGTGTTCTTTAAAACTAACTCGTAACAATAAACATCTTTTCTACTAAAGCCTGTTGTTTTTAAAGAGATGATCCTCGAAGGGAATGTTATCACTTATTTGATGGATATAAGAGTGGGTGGATGGTGGTTATCCCTTTTATTTTAGTGGGAAGTTTCAAATTAAAGCTAAATTACTTAGTTCAGTCTCAACCTTTAGGTTGTTTCTGATTGAGACTACATGATATAATACAGAATACTAACGCTACATAATGCACTTTTATATATAATACATTAGTAGTAGTAACAGCAGTAGTAGTAGTAGTAGTACTAGTTTTAATCACGTGACTTGCCTTCTTGGCGGCTCGTAAAGAAAATGGCTGCCGATTGTTTTGGTTTTTTCGCCGTATGTTCCTTTCCTGCACACATTTGTTCTGACTTGCACGAATTACCTCTCATGTTTCGTCTTCATAGAATACTTAACCTGAAAAGCGTTTGGTCGAATTTATGATGTCTTAGTGTGGACTTCTTTTTTTGTTTTGTTTTGTTTTTTTGCATTTTTGCGTCTTGCTTGCTAGTCTCTAGCTAGCCGGGCCTTTAACTGTCACATCAAACCAGCGCCACTTCACACCGGGTTCCTCCTGTCTCTACTCTGACCTGGGGAAAGCCGAAGGAATCTACCAAGTGATGACAAGGAGTCACATCACTGCTTCACCAAGTAAGTGCTTACTGCGAAGGTCATGAGTTAACGCTAATGCTAAATGGTTGTTTTTAGCGCAAAGCAGTATATTAGTGCCACTTGTATCAGTTCCTCTCCTCCTCCTATGTGGTTTAGCCGGTTCTTGACACTGCAGTTGTCTTCCCCTGTTTTTAGTACTCATTATAATGTCACATAATGCTTTAAAAAAAGCTTTGTTTTCTCAGAGCTGGTTATTAATTGTGTGTATGGATAATTGTCTTCTGTGATGTTTCAGTCTGTTGATACATATAAGGTGGATTTCCTTAGACTAATCCATTTCTGTTCAATTAAGAGTTGTTGTCTTGTGTTGAATGGCTTAGGCTTACTGTGGTGTTAGTCTGCTGTCGTGGATTTAATGGACTACAGATTCCATTTCCACCAACTCTTGTTTGGGAGTATCTTATTGGTATATGTCTGCTTATTTACCAGTTCTCCAGCAGATATGAGTATACAGGTTTCCACACATTATGCTGTTGGAGTCTAGATGCCAAACATAGTTTTTGTAACAACCATTTCATCTCTATATTTATAAATATGTAAAGTAATTGTTTTGGGTGACAGCCTCACTGGAGCACTTAAATATACATCATTACCGATAGTAATAAAAACGCATAATGGTACTAACTGGCGACAGATTAATAAGACCTCTAAGATGCACAAACTATCTGTAGATCTTGGCTCCAAACGGGGCTGGTGGCCAATGTAAAGCTACTCAACTGTAAATACTGACCTAGAAGCTAAATAATAACCAAGTTTGGTGTTCAGTGATCCAGAACTATTTACTGATTGTTTTCATTTATTACTTTGACTTAGATGTTCAGTTAAAATGTTATCTAGTCTTGAAGAAGGAAAGGAAAGGAAATAGTATATTTCTGAAAGTGTTCAGACACAGATAGAGGTATGTATTATGCATTGTTACCCCGCCCCCCCGAAGGGGGAGGGCGAGGGTATTGTTTTCGGTTCGGTTTGTTTGTCTGTTTGTTAGCAACTTTACACAAAAACTACTGGACCGATTTGCATGAAATTTTCAGGAAAGATGCATGGTGGTCCAG
>JAPQRQ010000022.1:8341611-8353414 GCA_037367365.1 Apogon talboti | reverse complement strand
CTTGTATACTTCAGTTTCTTCATCCCCCCCCCCCTCCCACCACGCCTCAAATATTTTTTTATTTGTGTTCCGTGATTCATTGTGATTAAATGGGCCTTTTCCTTCACTGTGGTTCTTCTTTCACCTGACTAATGACAGCAACTGCACAGAAAAAAGATGATTATATATTAACTGCAAGTATTACTATGACAGTTTATCATCAGCTAAAATGTTATTATCACACCAGCCCTTATGTGTGAGTATGCATTACAACACACCTCCGACTAAGAAAAACACCTTATTTTTTTCTGTCACTGGTAATTTTCTCCGTGTGTATTTTTTTTTTCTTCTTTTTGATTGGTCTGCCATTAAAACCCTCACCTCCTCTCTCCTTTCCTTCTCCTCTTCCCCCTCCTCATTACTATCATTGTTTGGACTTGAGATGAATTTCGATGCGAGACCTTTGCCTTGCTATGGAGAATTAAACATGCCATGTCCTGACCTTTTGTCTGCAGCGACTTTCATTCCACTGGCAAGCAACATAGCCTTGAAACCCTTCGAAAAGGCTCTGATCTCTGAAAAAAAAACTCACATCATCCATATCTCTTCTCTTTTGGGGCCTGTCAGTTGGTTGTTTTTCTGCTCTATTTTGGGTCAACATTGTTAATATTTTCATTAGTTTGTCTGGGGCTGTGGCCTTGTTCAAAAGATAGAGCAAATTATTACCCACTACTAAAAGCTACCAGGTTCCTTCTGGCTTAATTTGTTTTCGAAAGACATTTTGTTTTCCTTTGTCTGAACAGATGTGAAGAAAGCCAGTGAGCAGCCACGTTGATCTGATTTTTTTTTTTTTTTTTTTTTTTGCTATCCTTGGCTTGTTCCAGTCTCTTTTGGTAGGCTGATCCAGAAAATGTATATCAAATCATTCTGCATGGGTTTTCTGGCTGATATGATTGGCGTGGTCTTCACAGTCTGTAACAGGGGAATATTCACCTTGTACTGGTAGGTTGGATCAAGCTTGGCCCAGGGCTCAGGGTTGTTCCTCTTGTCCCAGAGGCTGCAAATGTGGAAAGAAAAATTAAAGCATGAGACATTAAAGCCAAAGAGAAAAGGCAGGACATATGAATGAGGGATATGCATGACAATGAGGAATGTGAGATGAAGATGCAGGGAAGAAAAAAGACTCGGAGATGAGAAACAACAGACTACAATGTAGACAAAAGTTGGCAACAGAGGGATAGAGACGAAAGGAGGTAAATACAAAGACACTTGGACGCTTGGAGAGACAAGTTGGAAAATAGAGAGATGATTATGAGTTGTGGTGAACTCAGCCCAGTGATTTGGCTGCACTCCTTTATTCATTAACCAAAGTCTGGATTTCACAGCACTTCACTGACTGTCCATCCCTCCTCGTCCTCTGGCTGCAGGCCACGTCACCAAAGCACAAACAAAGGGACACAGCAGCCGTGGCTGAGAGAGCATGTCTCTCTGCTCTCTCTCCAGAACCACAAACACTAGACAGTCTCTGAGAGAGATGCATCCTCTGACCATAGCACTCATCAGCACCTGGTGATGAGGTCAGGCTTTATGGTTGGCCCTTAGAACAAGCGCTTCTGTGTGGTCCAAAATAGGACACCAGAGTAAATCTACTGTGTGCAGCCAGTTTGTGTTCAGCATGGTCTGTGTTTTAGGTACCAGTACAGCCTCTGAATCAGACCTATAGCATATGAGGGAAAACCTGCAATAGCATTGCTCAGTGTTTTGTTGATGATATACCTTTTGATAGTGTAAAGAAGTAGTAAATTGTGTATGTTAGTGATACGGGCTCAATGTCTGCTGTAGAAGTGTGACATATAGTGGTATCTAACTGTGAAGTTGCAGATTGCACCTGAATGAATACCTACCCACCATCATCTTCAGTGGCCACAAAGCACACAGAACTACCTCATTAGAGTGGGTTCATTGGTCTTTCATGAGTTGTTGTTTTTTTGTTTTTTTTTTAGTTTAGAGAGAATATTAACACTCCCAAATAATTTGTGACGCCTTAACCGTAAAATGTAAAATGGGGAAAAAGACGAGGAGGTCTGGCAGTGACATGGCAGACTCAGTGAAGGCGACTCTCTACACAGTTCAATGTAACGTGACACAATAGCCCCCTTTTCATCACAGGAACTATTATCATTCACCCAAGATTTTGAAAAACTTCTGTGTGTTTCCACTGAAAAAAGAATAAGTTAACCTGAACCCCAAACTTTCCCTGATAAAGGACCTAGTAGTGGGGTCGGACTTTTCAGATTCCCCAGAATTCTTGAGGGGCGGGGCTGTGCGCAGAAGAACGCTAATTAGTGGAAGACGTGCATCGTTCTGCACTTATGTTCACCTTCCATGTTTAAGCCGTTATGCCTGTGCATCTTTTCTGCGCAGGTCGCATTGTTTTATTTCAGATGTAGTTAAACCCAAGGGATAACAGAACAACTTGAGCGCCCTTCATCCTTGCGTAATGTGTCGCACAAATGATGATGCGGGCTTGTCAGGCTTACCAGACTGGAGCTTAAGTGTGGTTTCTTTTACTTCTCCCCTCCCCTATAAATTTTCTGAAACTTTGAGGTGTGGTGAAAATGCAGATTACCAGGGAGTCTTTTACCCAATTCCTGTAAACAAAATTTCCTGTGAATCTTGGTGGAAAAGGGGCTAATGATGATAACTTATTTTCTTGTGAAAATATGAATTCATATTTTACCTTAGACTGAGACATTTAACTCCACAGAGGTAGTGAGTCACCTCCTTTCTACCATGTTGCACTACCATATTTCATACTTTGTCTTTTTCTGGTTTTTCCGTAATTGTTTGACTTTTGGTTTTTGCTGGTCCAGTCTGGTATAGCACCTTAAACCTGTTTATTTAAACTGGCTGAACTAACATTCACCAACATTAGGCTGTGTCTGTGTTGTCATAGCACTAAATCTCAAATCTATATAAACATACTAACAGAGCTGTGAGTGTCTAAGCCATGTGTTATTTACTGCTGAGTCTAGGTCTGTATCATGAAGATACACACTGCAGTAGAAGGAAATGGAAGACACACATGGTGCACTTTCCATCTGTTTGTTAAAATGTCCAGGGGCCTCATGAACAAAGCATGTGTATGAATGACAATGCAATATGCAATGTTCCACGCACATGTTGGGATGTACAAAAACCTGCTTTACGTGAAAACGTGCACACTTTTATATAAACTTTCGACTTGCCCTGAGAATGTGCAGATGCCACGTCAACTCTGTCACATTTGACAGTCCCAGACTACAAAGTACTAAAACTTAACTATATACACCAAAAGATTTTTCCACTAATTTTTCTGAAGTCAAGAGGGATATGAAAACAATGTTTCTTCGTGAGTTTAAGTACTTATGATTTACACCTGAACACTGAAACAAAGCTACATTTAAGCTAATTTACCCACCTATAATATGCCATAAAACTGAGAGCCCCAAAATAAAATGAAGATTTTCCTCTTTTTATGTCAGTTGAAGAGGCACCTCAGGTCTTGGTTGCTAAGGGACACCTGAGGTGCCTCATATCAGTCAGCTGTGGTGATGATACAGGCCTCAGATCAGTGACCTGATCGCTTTTTGATACCTGACCTATAGTCATGGATGGTGTCCTTGTCAGTGATGCTGAACCCACTAGTTTCCACATTATATGTAACAATAAATGACATTTCCTCCTGCATCTGTGTGTGTTGAGTCTGTTTTATGTTATTCTAACATGCAGCTACAAGTATGGTTACTTCTAACTACTGTCTAACCTGTCACTCCTCATCACTCCCCTCTGGCTAAAACAACTGATTTTTACATCAATTTTAATTTCAGATTGTTTTCTTTAATTCAGCTGTGGTGTGAAACTCCAGTCTTTACAGCCTTAGTCACACTCCCCCACACCATGTTTCTTCTTTTATTACTTATACGGGAGGAAAGACCACCAAACAAAATATTTTGTCTTGCTTCCACCTCTGATACAAGAACATCAATTACAGATTTGGTCAAATTCTTCTTCTTCTTTGACGTTGCTAATATATTTGCCATTGGTATTTGGACAAAAGGTGGAAACGTGACATATATTTGGACAGTTTTTCATTCATGAGGCCCCAGGTGTTTTTTAGGGTGACCAGTATCTCATTGTGTCAGATATGGAGCAACAATAGGTGAGCTGAAAACACGGATAAGGGGACAAGTCAAACCTTTAAAGTCATGCCAAAACTGATCCAAATCCTGCTTTGCCTTTATGCCTTGCATAACCAGACCTGTCTGCATTTTATCAGAGCTGTGCTAGCATTGCTTTGCTCCTGCTTTTCTTTCTTATTGATTTGTGTTTATTGGTGGTTGTCAAAAGAGGTTAGAGGTGCATTGCGGCCACCTAGTGGACTAGAGTTGCTGCATTCTTATTCAGTCTTCTTCCATTTGATTCGAGGAACTGCAACATGTACTGATAAAATTCTATGTCCTGGTTGTATTGAGTGTTTGGCTTCATATCACACCAGTCTGAATTGTTTTTACACCAGACAAACTATAATTACTAGCTAACAGAGGATAGTGAAGGCACTATTTAATTAGTTGCAGTCTGCAATTTTACCGCTAGGAAATAGAGGAATGGTAATAATAACTTTTTATTACCATTCCTCTATCTTATTATTAATAAGCAGGTCACATTCTCATAAAAAAAAGAAAATATTAAAAGCGTCACAACGATGACTACAATGGTCAAAAAGGACAAACTTACGTGACATGAGGGCCTCTTGCCAGACGGAGCAGGTAGAGTGTGGCCCCTGTGACACCCATTGACAGGAAGACAAACTGAGGGATTAGCTGAAAAGATAAGAATGTATTGGTCCCACAACCAGAGTCATCAACAGGCATTCAATCAAGTACTTGGTTGTTATGTGCATCGTGAACATACATCTGACTGAAATGCACACACACACACACACACACACACACACACAGCTAGTTTTTGCTGTTTTTCCTCTTCTTGCCCTCCTCCATATGCATGAGAATCCGGGCCATGTGTGAAGCAGTTCACTGTCAGCCGGGTTGAACAGGCAAGGACGCAGCGGAAAAGAGAGCTGCTGCCTCTCAGTGTTCGCCAACCTTTCCTCCTCAACACTATTCCTGTCACACTGAGCGACAGCAGCACACACACTGACAGAGACACTCACAAATACAAGCACATACACACGTACATATGCACATAAATGAGTTAACTCGGCGCGCTCGCTCAAACACGTGCTTCGATTTGATGTTCTGAGCAGGAATGATGACAGGAATTAAAATAAATAAGCACATTAGAAACATAGGGATAATGTGATGTGTTATCTTCAACACACTAAAGTTTAGGTGCGACAAAATACTCGGCATCTTTTTCACCAACATTTTATGTCTACTTTGTATGAGTGAGAAAAGGAGAGGGAGTGTCACACCACTGGTGAACAGATGTTCTCAGCCCACACAGATCTAGTCAAGCTGTAGACAAATGATAGTTTGATCTGGTTGCACTGAGGGATGTCTCTACTCAGCTGTATCCAGACATCTGTCCCTGTCTGCCACTTGCCTTGTTGTTCATTAGAAGAATGTCTGCTGGTAAAACTTGGATCTTAACTACCTTTAAAACACCACAAACACAGAATGTCTCAGCTGCAGCCAGACCTTTCAGCTCACATGTATTAATTAACTCTGACTGACACTGAGAGCAGCCATGAAGGTTTCACTGCACAAATATAGAAATACACAGGTGTACACGTAATGACTGCAGAGAGACTAATTAAATATTTTTTTAAAGAGTTATATTTCATGCTTTTGGGTCTTTTTCATGTTCTTCAGCATTTACATTTTATAAAAAAACTTTGCAGTTCAGTGTATGCATCAGACACGTGTTTTTCAACTTAGATGACCATTGATCTTACACTGGCATATCATCCACTTGTCATCAGATCAGGCATCATACAGACTGTTTAATTTTAAAAAAAATTATCCCTATCAAAACAATTCTATTCAGCACATTTGTTTTCAATGGTTTATCAGTGTAATTACAGCATTTTACAGAGTGTTGCAATAACCAATAGATTTATAGCATTCATGTCACTTACACAGTAGCTAAGATAATAAGTTTATTTTATTCCAGGATATTCCAGTCTAATCAGTATTTAAGTGCTTGGTTTCAGTCCACATTACTTTGCAAAGTTTGTGCAAAATGTTATTTTGTTGCTATTGAAGATATAATAATGAACAATTATGCTGGTGTAGCTTCTGAACTCTGATGAGCTTTATCCACATTGGTATCTTATTAACACAGATTTGGATTTATGTTGTTGTGCAAAAATGTGTTTGGTTCATCCCAAAACTGGTGTGACATATTAGGCCACAATGGTGTAGGTAACTAGTGGAAACACTGCAGCTGTAATGTCTTCTATGGTTATACTTTATTTGGAATGCATGTTACAACAGGTTAAAATGAGTAAAACCTGAAAATAGTGATCCCCTTTGTACTAAGGATATGACTTATTATCAGACATTTGACTGCCATAGTTTATTTGGACAGGGTTACTGTTCTCAGTTAGAACCGTTTCAAAGAATAATAGTTTTGCTGTTTTGAGTTTTAAACCAAGTGTCTTGTGCCTGTTTTTCTGAGCTCGTGATAAGTTGACTTTTGACAGATATGCAGTTCTGAGGACAGGGACAATACAAGCATGATGCATGATCTTGCTTGTAGATGAACCCACCTATGATTTATAAAGCAGTTCAAACATGTATAACAGTTAAATGCAACACAGACATGAAAGTACTAGTAAAATATATAAATCATAAATAAAAGTAAGACACTGACAGAGACTATTTTACTGCTCAGTGACATACTCTGACTTTCCAGACTTCAAGTAAATGCTGTATTAGTACATTTACTTAAATTAGGTTTCTGAATACTTATACAAGCACAAGAGCACACATACTCCTACTGCCACTACAGCCACACACACAACACAGAATCGAGTCAGCTTTGATCACTGATATACACATGAGTGCACACAGACACAGCTCTTCCCCACCAAGCAAACAGAGATGACTATGGGCCTGGGAGTAGGGAGCTGTCCGCTGCCCAGTGCTGATATCTTCATACTGTGCTAGATACTGCCTGTGTTTCACCTTTTACCATTAAGCCTGACCGATATAGGAAGTGTTTTATACTCGCTGGAGTTCGATACTGTTGCTGCCCTTATTACTTTTCTGGTGCTCTGCCAAGCCAAGCCCGTCAATCCACAGATTTGGGTCACCCTCTGCACAGCACTGAGGCAGAGAGAAAAAACCCAGAAAGCATCTGTGTCTTTCTGTTTTCTTTCATCCCTCATTTTACATTAAAAACTAGTTGTTACTGGTGATGGAAAGAGCTTATGCGTTGTCACAGTATTTGACACATATCATTACATTTGGAATTGTTAGTATGTTTGTCATAGAAGTAATGTAAACTTTCAGAGCTTTCACTCATGTCTTTTTGTCTTCATGTAAAGAACAGCTCCAGGTGTTTAATATTTGTAATGACAAGTATTCTAACTGTCAGTACAATAGAATTACAGTATAGTTGAGTTTTGCACAGCTTAAAATTTTCCACCAGGTTCATTTATTTTCACAGTCTACATTTACTAAGCACACATCTACACTGACTATAATCCATTAGGCCTATTATATGGAAAGTCAAAGGGAGAGAAATAATGACCTACCCCTGGATGTTTCTTCGCATGTTGATACATGGTCTTAATCATCTTTACATTAACTTTACATTAAAACAAAAAAGAGAAATTTTTAATCTGACAGATTTGTCAGAATAAATACATGGGTGTCTGTGTAGATAGATAGAAAGAGTTATTTGTTTGTTGAAGCCCAGGGAGTTGGCCAGGGCTCTGAAACCTGTTGCCAATCACACCCCTCCTCTCTGTTCCTCTGCCACCGTCCCATTGGATGAACGGGAGGGTCAGAGGGGAGAAAGAGAGAGGGAGGGAGGGAGCGAGCGGGAGACAGTCTTAATCCTGATAATCACTTCAGTTGAGAACATTGTATATTTCCGTTGAGGATCACTGGTTACTTGGTGTCCTAAAGTGTTTTGTTACACAACAAAACAACTGAAATCCAGATTTGTACCAACACACAGTCACTAAAACATCTCCTCTGCGTCGTGATGCCAGTCATCGTGCAGCAGAAGTGCAGCGTGCTCCTACAATGGCTCCATTTGTGGACTCAACACCCCCAGTACAGCCATTGTGTCGAATAGTTTTGTGCTAAATTGTCACTAATAAAACGACAGGCACTGTTTTTTGCGGATAGCTATCACTTTAAATCTTTGTTTAGCTTCCTTCAGTCTTCATTAAGCAGTGAGTTCTTTTGCACAGCGTCACTTTCAGTGTTTTAAAATGGGATTGTAATAGCAGCTGCGAGCGCGTCCCTCAGGTCGAGACCTTTGTCCCAGCCATGATAATAGCAATTGATTAGTCAGTGATGCAGTGGCAGCAGACCTTTCAGGGTCCTTTACAACACTTTGTGACCTAATGTAATTAACACCAAAATGCTACGCTGGGCAAAATGCGCAGGTAATTACTATTCCTTACTTTAAATACCTGTAGCAGTCTCACCATTTATCATGCTTAAGTAGATGAGACAAATTGCACTTTTAACTTTGAACAGTACCCTTAGAGTTTCAGATGTGACCTATCGCCTATGGAATAAAGGAAACATCGCTCATAAGTTATTTAGAGGTTAAACAACAAACACCTTTATATTATAGTGTTTCTTTTAAGCCTCATTTAACCAGCCAAGAACATCTCCAGTGGCAGTCTGAGGTAAATATTAGAGAAAATATGATGCATAACAAATCCTTCACCCATGTGTCAGAGATGGGTTTGCACATCTTGCACTATTTAGGGGGGGGGCGCAGCCATTTCCCCCAAATTTTAACTTGCGTTGTAACTATATTTGGGACTGATTTATACTGGGGTGCCTTCATCTTACTTGGAGTTGTTTCACCTGATGTTTGTCAGTGGAAAGAATGCTATTTCTGTATACGGCATGACAAAGGTAATGGGTGCAATTTTTCACCCAGCAAGGATAGATAGATTGATGAAGGTTGATGGAGAAGGAAAGGTGCTCAACAAAGGAGGATTGGGGGGGGGGGGCGCATTACGACAAAAGAGGGGAAAGAAAAAGTCAATACATGCTCCCCCTCCCACATCATTCTTCTCCACTGTTCCCCATAACAGATTGCAGGCCTACTGTGTAAAGAAGTGGCAGAGCACAGTATCCAAATTGTGTCTCACTGGTGATGTAGTTAAGAGGGAAGGAATCGGACCTGGCAGTACTATGTATACAGCAGGATGGGCCTGTGTCTGAGCCGACGCACACAACCAAGAACAAGCACTACAAAATATAAACCTGAGCCAATATTCACATTATTCAGAGCTTCTGTATGTTTTTATTCAATGCATGCTAAAATAAAAAATTTCATCCAGTGCCGCACTACTTGAGCTTCTGACTGTGGAGCTGATACACATGAGAGGTAGCCGACATTTATCAAAAACATGAAGCCAGCTTTAGAATTAGTCTCCTCAACCAAACCACTGGATTATATATATATATATATATATATATATATTGGACATGTGACTGTTGTTAAGACAAATATATATGCATTTATGTATTTGTGTGTATTTATTTATTTATTTAACATACTCATACTGAGTATGTTAAATAAATAAATAAATGGACTGGCCTTAAAAGTGTGTTTCTTTCTCTGATTCTTATCTTTACTTGTTAAATATAGACAAGTCTTTATAGAACTATTATTTAGTTGACTTCATTTATATGTAGACTGATCTTTAGAGAAGTGTATTTATGTATTTATTTCTTCTTTACCTAGAATCTACTGTGGCTCTCTGCAAAGCTAATTTACAGTATATATTTAATTACTTACATAATTTATGTGAAGTTCATTTATAAAGTTAATCTACCTTCATAGTATTATTCAGTTTTCTTCATATTCCATTTTGTTTCTTGTCATAAACCCTTGTTTTAATAAACTGTCCTCACTCCAAGTTAAACAAACTAAACCAAACCATGAATCATGGTTTCTCGTTACACGTCTGTCACCATTCTCACTTTACATCTTGTTTGCCGAATAGATAAAAACAGCACAATATAATATTATGTTACTTTTTATCTCTCTTTTCCTTTTTGCTCTCCATTGCGCTAACGTTCACATACTCTCACACTCACATATACCCTTGGATAAACATACACTTCACGACAGCAGGGTCATATAAACTGCTATTTCCCAGATGTCCACCATATGACCTGACATGCTCACACACAGCTCCGATAAATTGTCAACAAGTTTTTCGATCATTCCTCAGAGAGTGGAGAGTAGTCACAAGTGTGCTCAGTGACATAAGCGTGGCCTATCCAGGGAATGCAGGAGCCTTATCCGAGGTCAGCTGAACCCCCTGCACAAATAAGCGCTGACCCAACACACGATCCCACCAGGATGGCTTCGGAATAATGGATGGCTTTGTTACTGATTTCTCTTCTTTCATTTGTGGCTCGTGATCACACTGTGATGGTGTGTATTCTGAATTCTGACCTCTATTTTTACTTCTGTTATTGGGCACAAGGCCAGAGTAGCTGCTATTAGTTTTACAGCCCAATAATATTGAACAAGTGGCCCCTACAATATTTAGGTGTCTAATAATTATTTAACCAAACTACTTCCTAGAGTAAATGTTCCCAGTCACCCTCTTTCTCAGGAACACTGAGTCAATTATTTCCTGCCTCTGGGGAAATTATGTCCTCAGATATGTTCTTTCATTTGCACAATTAAATCACATAACACACAAATGACATGCAATTAATTTTAATATACACTGAGAATTTGGTTTCGTTTACTGAAGCTCTTGCCCTCACCAGTGTCTTCTGCTTTAAAGGTTCAGTCTGTCATATTTTGTGACGTCCAGCAGTGAAGTTGGAAATTACAGCCAACTGAATATTCACCACCCTTGCCTGGTTGTTGAAATGTGAAAGGGGCCTGTGTTTGTTTTGCCGGTTCTGGGCTTTTTTCGGTGATGGGATGTTGGGGACTCGGGCCTACATTCGAAGATCCTATAGAAGGTGAGATAGTAGCACCTTAATGCTGGATATGACCTGCTGTAAAATGGAATTACATGGTAGACTCCATGAACAACAGCAC
Source organism: Apogon talboti (assembly GCA_037367365.1). Taxonomy (NCBI): domain Eukaryota; kingdom Metazoa; phylum Chordata; class Actinopteri; order Kurtiformes; family Apogonidae; genus Apogon; species Apogon talboti. The sequence continues at coordinate 8,342,164 of JAPQRQ010000022.1, read as the reverse complement.
ACCTCACCTGTAGTTGCAAACTGCTCATTTTAAAGTAACATAAACAAAATGCTACACATTTATGCACTACTGGGCACTAATGGAAGTATAATTGTGAATATTTAATTTAATTCCATCATTTGGGTCCTCCTAAACCTTACACACCTGACTTTTAAAAGTTCAGATTCATCTATAGTGGCAGCTAAAAACAATGAAGTCTCTTGTTTGATCCATTTAACCTATTCTGGGCTTTTTGATTAATTTAGATTACTGTACTTTACTTTACCTTTATAGTTATAAACAGTTCATCGTAAGATAGCGAAAAATGGAACAGGTCTTATTATCAGGTGACTATAAACTAATGAAAACATTATTATATTATATTCCATTTCTGTAATTAAATCCCTATAAATCTTACATTGCAACATTTAATTCAACTACAATTTGGAATATGGAGACCACTATGAAAGTAGACTAACTTTAACCTCCTAGGACCCACTGTCCACGTATGAGCACAAGAAATTCACAGCTTTATACAAAAAAAAGAAACAACTGTAAACCACAAATGACATTC
>JAPQRQ010000022.1:8303677-8314967 GCA_037367365.1 Apogon talboti | reverse complement strand
CCGTTGTTAATGCCGTCGCCATTCGTTTCAACCGATTCAACATGTGTAATCGGCCATTACCAAGTCGTTCAGTCTGATTGGTGGAGGGATAGGCCTTGACTAGCGAATCAGTGACTCAGTGTGTAGGTTGATACCGTTGTGTTGGGACAAGACGAGACAATTAAATGGCACGGAGTGGACATGCAAAATATGAAAATACAATTCAACTCTAAACTGTAAACTTTTCGGAGAAAAAGCTGAGGAAAAAATGGGACTCCCTGCAAACTCAGTTGACCCGCTACCAAAAACTCCCTTCTTCTGGAAGTTCAGGGACAGAGAGGACCACCAGTACCTTCTTACTACTAACCATCTGTTCAACAAGTACAACAACAATCCTTCTTGACTACTCAACACTCTGCTGACAACAATGACTGATGACAGACAGCTATGTGTTTTGGTCTAGAGACATGTTCCATCATCTCCGGTTTTCATTCTTTTCAGGTCACAATACACATTAGCGTCACCTGCTGTTATGAAGACATTATGTCTTGCGCAAGTGCAGAACGCACGCTCAAGTTGGTAGTCGATTTGGTGTGTTCTTCGCACTTTTTGGACTTTTTGTAAGGGAGATGGGAGCTGACTGACCTGTCGGACTACCTTTTCAATCGGCAGTTGATTTGGTGTGTCTTCGCCCTTAGATGCAAACCTAAGTTCATTGCTCAAGCTACAAATGAAGTCAGTCACTGTCTGGTGGACGCACACAATGGGCCTCTCATGAGTGCACAAATACACTCCTTACTGTGTGTATGACCTTCAGACAACAACAAACAGCAGACACAATCTGAAGGGTGTAACATACTGTAGGTCACGGCACTGTATGCTGCCAGTTCGCACATAGTGAACTGCTTTATCAGCAACAACAGCAGTAACTAACAAACCTACGCTATAGAAATAGTATGGCATTTAAAGAAACCTAGTCTTCATTCTGACCTAAGCCTCCATTTACAACAGTGCTCATATTTAATACACAGGAAGCTTTTCAGCAGGTCGTACAATGTACAAAACCATTTAAAGAATTATTATGAAAGCTATAAGAATGAATGTAGAAAAGTATGTGTGATCTAAGATGTGGTTGTAGATGCTCCATGTTGCTAATATACTATGCCTCCTTCAACCTATACACTTAATTAGTGCCACAACACTGTGTATGAATTCAGTGTGGAATCACATATTATCAGTTGTAATAAATAGTATTTTCATCGTCACTGTGAGAAGTAAGTCATGAGACTACCTGAAACACAATGAAAGAGATGTCATGTTATCTATGCGACCCACCAGTCCATGTCGCCGAGTTTTGCTTTCAATAAGACAAAGCATTAAAGCCCCACAGAGACATGATTAGGATGATTTATATTTATATAGTTACGCAAGCGGTTCTACAGATACTATATTTCAAGAGTAGTTGGGCATTCGGGTGCAGTTTGTTCAGTAAAAGCCTGTTTGCAGTGTTGTCATTTCCTTATTCATCGGTTAAGGTTTATGTTGTGCATTTTAAAGCAGACATAAAATGCACCTGTATAGGCAATACGGGCACTTCAGTATGTGTTTATTCACTGCAACTCATTGCATCCGTGAATGAATAAAACTATTGCGGCTACAGAACTTCCTGTTAAAAGGCTGATCTGTCCAAACACAGGGCTGGTCCACTCCCATCAGCCTTATGTGATAATTATTGAAGAGCTTTTAAAGGGCTGTTTCAGCTTAAACAGCAGCATTTAGTTATGAGTAAATATGGATAAAAAGTCATTACGTTGTCAGAAATTCTTCTTTTTAACTGTTAAGCTTAAACTAAAACAGCAGCTTGACATCATCTTAAAAGGAGTTCATTATGTTTCAGAAGACAAACAGACTCTCTTTTTCTGTGTATGAGAAACACAATCCTTTGAGTAAAAAGTAGGAACTAGATATGATGCATGATTGCTATTTTTAGACTTAATATTGACCAGCTATGGTGCTCACAGAGCTAAGACAAATTAATAAACATTAAGCCTATAGTGACCTCTTTAACAGGCAATTTATTATTATTATATTATAGAAGTCTATTAAGTTGAGGTTAACTTGAACAGTAATAAGGACAAAATGTAGGGTAATGGGAAAAGTGGAATACTAATATGAAATCAGATAAGAGAATTTAATGCAAAAGAGAAAACTGCAGATCACATATAAAACCATATTAAAAAGTGACCTTATCTTTAAAAAGAACAATACAGGATTCATGTATAAAACTCATCTATTTTTTTTTTATTTACTTTAGTATTATTGATACTTCCTAGATGTAAGGATAAAATAGTTTGACGTTTTGAAGCTTTATGTGCATTTTTATATTATTAGTGCAGAGTTATTCTCAGAGCATATAGTATATCTAAAGATGCCAGGCTGTATTCATCTGGTAGTCGGCTTTTTTCAGCTTTCAGAGCTACCTTGAAGGGAAAGCAGAGCAGATGTGTCCTTCTCTCCAGATTGGTTTACATACATCTTTCATTGAGAAACTTCTGCTTCAGACTGTTGTCTTTTGTGGGTACAGGACAGACAATTAATCAAGAGGCCACATAGAATAAAGAAGAAGAAAGAGGCAACAGGAGAAACGCGAGCAGATCTTTTTTCCAGCTGTAATTTGTCTTGCTAAATTTTGGCCCCATCCTCCTGGATGAAGCCACGGCCTGGTGACGTATTCACTGGCCTGCCAACAATGGACAATAGAAGGGCCTGAGTGGGCGAGGGAGCACGGCTTTGCTTTTGAGAGGCGGGTCAGGCCGAGCTAAAAGTAAAAGCAGGCAACAGTATGGGAGGGTCATGTGAGTGAGTGGCCAAAGGGGTGTTGTACCAGGGTGGGTGTTGAGGAGGGAACAGTGGGCCTGCTGTGTCCGATAACAGCTTTTCACTGGTGGGAAAACACATGCACACACTGAAGTCACAGTGACACACGAACAAAGACACTCACACGGAAAGAGGGACGCAAACTGTGAATCTGTGTCTGTACTTTCAAAAGAAGAGTGGTCAAACAGGACAGCGACAGACATTTGCATGGTTTATTTCCTCATAACTGACTATTTTTTTTACAAAAGAAAATCCACCTAAATCTAGAAAATCTGCATAAACAAATATTGCTGCAGAGAGTTATAAAAACCATGACATTTTAGGCTTTTTTTGTGTTGAATTTGACATACATTTCTAATTAGTAGGGGTTATGAATCATTATGTTTTGATAAGACTTAACAGAGTGGAATATTTTTAAGGCAAAGTATTAATAATCATACTTTTCAGTCATCACTTCTGACTCTCAGTGTGTGGTGGTGTATTTACCTGCAGAGACGCTGCGCTCTGCTTGTTTGTTCTATTTCCCTCTTGTTTTGCTGTGTTCAATATTCCTGAGCGTTGATCTTTGGACAGTTAGCAACTCTGGTTACATGACCCTGGCCTGTCTGCTTTACCTGAGAGACAAAACTCTGGGCCGCGCACACACACATACATCAGCCTCTAACAGACTTGTCAGTGATGCACACAGCAGAAATGAGGAAGTTTGTGCTTTGGCAGTCCTTTTGCATTACCATATAATTTTATGAAGGTGCGGATGTGTTCATTTGTGTTTTTAGAATTAACATAACTACTGTGACTGAAACAGGAAATAATGTTTTATTTTTCTCACTACTCTGGTTTATCCCTCCCGCCTACGGACCGCTCATCGGACCACCGCTCTCTGGTGAAGAGGGGCCAGGTTCAGACAGTTCAGTTTACAAATAAGAAAGATGTGATATATACTTTATATTCAAGCTCAAAAAAATAATTTCTACTTAACGTCATAGTTTTCCGCCTGTGTTTGTTTAAAACACTCACAAACACACACACATGTTTTGCAGCCCTACAGTTCAGTATGCATCACTACTCCTGAACTGTGCTGTGAAGTTCTCTGAAGTGTAGCGGTCACAGTAGTGAATCTGTCCTGGAGGCAGAATGAAGAGGATTAGAGGAAGAACTGAGTAACTGTGACAAACGGCATCAACTGAGCATCAACTGGACCAAATATGTCTTAACTCCAATATGAAACTGTCATGGGTCTTTGATTGACCTTTGTGCTCGTTGTGTATCTGACTGACAGGTATCACCCAGGAGATACGAGCTTCAACAGAAGAGGAGGATGCTGGGAGATGTTCAGGAAGTGCTGAGACAGGGAGACACACTGGTAAGACTTGAATTTTACCTTTCATTCTTCAGACTGTATTTACACATACAAAGTAGGTAAAGGTTAGCTACAGCATTAAACTTAAATAGTCTCTTTCTGAAAGGGTCTGCTGCTCTTACATAGGTTTATCAAACTGAAATGGATTTTTATTTAACTTCAAATAAGTAGTAGGGCTGTATCACCCACATCACAAAAAGTAAACTTAAGCTCCATCATGGCACTACTATATGACAAATTATATTCTTATACATTCTTTTGATTTTTCTGTAATGCAGTTTGTTCAATATGATTGAATACACAAGCGCTGCACAATCAATTAAATAACAATCACTGTTATAGTAGATTTAACATCTAAAATATGTTGGATTCAGTGAAACCGAAAAGTTATGTACTATGTAAAACAGTCAACATCTTGTTTTAGTGTTAAATAATACACACTTCGAAACAATCAGTAATCTGAGCATTTTCCTTGGTAATAAAAAAAATATATGATATTGTGAATTGCAAAATTACTTTTCAGTAAATAATGGAGCCCTAAAATAAGATGATCTTGGGTTATTGGTACAAATGGTTTCTTGAGATAGTTCAAAACTGTTTTTTTTTCCCCTGGAAGTAAAGAAGCTTGTTATTGAGTTAAGACTATTGCATAACGTAGTAGTTAACTAGGAAAGTTGTGTGAAACTCCAGAGATAACAGTAGACTGTCAAAACATATTTGTTTGGCTGTTGAGGAACTTTGGCATCATAGGTGAACCATGTTTGTATGCACTCTTTCCTTTACTCACTCTCTACTAACACCCTGTACAGTGAAAGTACATGTGATTAAGTGAATACAAAAGGACCGCAGTCACTGTGGCTCTTCCACAGACAGTAAAAATCCACTCATCCACTTTTACAGCCTGGGTCTGAGCCAGAGTGTGGGTCTGTCCTGAGCAGATCCAGGGTCTGTGAGTCAGCATGTGCGCTGTCAGCTCTGGAGAAGAGAAGACACCGCTTCACGTTCAAGTTCTCAAAGCAGCTCAGTTGTACGTGGACTAGTGGGAGTTCTGTTCTAACGTGGGTAGTCCATATAACTGCCTGAGCGCGTCACGCACAGTTGTATAACCGGCCTGGAAGTGAAGAGGCCCGGACTGGAGGCTTCAGCGCGTTTCACTAGTATGTGTTGAGTCATAAACAGACAAAAGGCCCAGACCAGGAGCATCCGCCACCAGTTGAACACACACACACACACACACACACACACACATACACACCGGACCTGTGAGCCCTATGACCCGCTCTGAGGTCAGACAAACGCTTGAGCTCAATGCTTTCATTTACCTCTTTGTTGCTGTCCGTGTGCCGCTCCTCGTCCACGTCGCGCCGTTTCGCCGCGGCAGCAGCCGTGGATGAAGCTCTGGTTTGCATGGTCCTGGTGAAAACCCCACAGGTACCCGTGAACCGAACATCACCCAACGGCCCCCTCCTCCTGCTGCTGCTGCTGCCGTGGAGCCCGGACGCACAGATCAGCGGCCGCGTGGAAACGTCTGAATTAGCGCCTTTACTTTGCGCACTTTTGGAGAGACCCGCAGCTATCGTAGCGACCCGGTCCAAATGCTGCCAGTCCGTGACTATAAAAGCACAGGACGAGTCCGAGTTTTGGAGTCGGTGCAGGCCCGGTTCGTGTTGTCGTCTCCACTCGTGCACACCCACGGTGGATACACACACAGCCCGGTGCGTCTGGAGCGCGTGGCCCTTGTGTAATGTCACTGTGACGTCTCTGAGTCTGTTTGTGTGAACTGAAAACCAGCCCGGCGATCTGAGAGCCTGATCCACAGTCAGTGCACACAGCCTCGACGAACGACGCAGGAACATCGTCGTCGACTGTTCCGAAACAAGCTTCGGATAAAGTCGGAATAAATAACCAGGCCGGCGGTTGTTTTAGTCGGTGTGAGGAGGTGTCAACATGCTGCTGTGTTCTCCTGCTGCCTCTCCTCTCCTGTCCCAGTGTTGTTGACCGATTATCACCCACAGCCAATGAGAGCGGACGCGCAACCGCAGATTGGAAAGTACACACAGGAGGGAGGGGCTATTTAAAGGTGTAACCGTGTAAATAAGGCAAATTGAGTTCAGTGATTATTTAGTTAGCGCTGTCAGTTGCTGGATTTTTGCCTGTTAATGTAGTTGTTCAACTCTGAGGTCTAAGTAGTTCAGGACATATTTTTACCTCATGTCTTGTCCTGGTAAGGAGCAGATTGTTAAATATTAACATAAATGACTTGGGTTATATTTACACTATGCTCAGATGTAGGGCTCAGATTTTTTTTTTCTGTCCACAGTATTTTTTTTAAAAAAGTGGCTAATATCAGATTCTAGTGTGAACTGATCGTGGATGTGACCTGACCCCCATGCACAAAAGCAGTGGTGTTGATTTTTTTTTTTTTTAAATACTAAAAGGTGTACATTCCAATCATTATTTTTTAGAAAAAAATGTGTCATATTGAATGGTCCCTGTCTCTTTTACTATTGCATCAGATTGACATTAGTGCTTCATTCATGTATGTGTTTCCTTTTCCTGCTAAACCACAGATCATCTGAATACTCAATAGATTTATGGATGGCTACTTTCAATGCAGAGCTGTGATGAGTCTTAATCTAGTTGTATAAACTACAACCTGACATTTCAGACTGAGACCACGTTGAAAGAGCAGATCCCTATCTGATTTAGGGCCGCTTCCATATGTGTTCCTAAACATTAGATCTGAGGAGACCAGATTCCATGTGATTTGTGCTGTTTCATTGTGGAAAAAAAAACCAACTCTGAGCAGATCATATGAACTGTAGGGATCAGAAGTGGGCCACTCTAGTCTGCAGCCTAAAAGTAGACCTAACCTGCAGAAATATAGCTTGCAGCCCTCATTTCAGTTGAGTTTACACAGGCCAGCCTCCACCTCTCCACATGTGTCGTTTCAGCTGTGGAAATATGTCTGTTCCTATCCACTATTATTCTGAATAGAGTGTGTCTTTGGAAATTAATGTAGGGGAGAAATTGTTGGTGGAACATTTGTACATGGAGAAGAGTCCCACTATTTAAATAATTAAATCCTCACAGAAGAAAAGACATAAACTGAAACCTCTGCGTTTGTCAAAGTTTGCCATTTTCAGTATGTAGTTGTATCTGGAAGGTTTTATAATAGCACATACAGTAGAAGGTAATAGAATGAAGACTGAAATAGTGGCCCAGTGTCAGGACTATTCCACCAGACTATGTCCTGAGAGTCAGAGTAAAAACCCAGTTATTCATATTAAACACATTTTTTCACAGTGCAGACATCTGTTATATACACGTCAGATAAGGGTAGGTAATAAGAACAACTGTCACAGGCTCTGTTCTGTTTTGTAGTTGATAACCCTGTCTGACAGGAAGAGACAAAAGACTTAATAATAAAGTATAACTACCGTATAGTATATACAGCATTAACTTCTATATCCCCTGGTACGTTTCCCTGTGCCTTATTTGGCTGCAGTCAAAAGCACCTTCTATGTTAGATATCTGTTTGTTTTCCTGTTGTGATTTTGCATACATATGCAAAAATAAAAGTGGAAGTGGTGAGAACACACAAGAACCCAGAATCAAGTTCGCATTTGGTTTAATATGAAAAAGTGTTTCCACAGTTCCTTAAACAATGGCGACTGTCTTCATTGTTTGTCTAACGTGAGAAACACAGCGATCTGCGGTTGGATGTGAAAAAAAAAAAAAAAAGGGTTTGACCTTTACATTTTTGTCGAACGTGTCACATGAGGAAATGTGTGAGCACAGGGAAAGTAGAAGACAGAATGAAAGGGTGGGAGGAGGTGAGATAAAGATGACTTTGGCAGGAAGCCACAGAGAACTGCCCACAGTCGCTGTAGCCAATGGGGCCTCTGACCTTTTCTCCACAAAGCGATAATATCAACACGTACGCTGATTTAAATGGCTATTAAAGTTCACCCCTTTTATACTGTAGTCGTTAGATATCCTTTCACAAGTTATGAGTAAAGCTTTATTTGGAGGTTCAGGCAAATATTGAATTGTGACATTTTTAGAGGCCTGTATGTGGGCTGTAAATGGGACTTCACCTTCTCCCTGACATGAGGGAAGGAAGTTTCCTACCTTCAAATACACAAGGTGATTTTCATGTATTGTGGAGTATCTGTTTGAATCAGTGCAACCTTTTAATAATTAACATTTCATTGATTTGTAGGTCAAATGCACATATATGTGACTGAACTTTCCCTTCCACACTATAGCTCTGTACCTTCTGTTCACGTGTTGAGGAACAAATGACTCACTTTGTTTTTGAGATGAGTCAATAAGATCTACACTGACAATATAATACAGGCGTACGTTACATGCACAACAAGTTTGAGTCATAGTATAGAGAGCGAAAACCCAAATTAAATGTCAGACACACACTAATCAGCCATAACATTCGGACCACTGACAGGCAAAGTAGTTTTAGTTTTTATTAGCTCACTGATCGATGGGCCATGAGCTACTGTAAAGGCGCCCTGTCCGTCGTCGTCATTGTCTTTGTCGTCGTCTTTGTTAGCAATTTCTTTAGATTTCTTTTCAGATGAAACTACTGGTCGGATTCATTTCAAGTTTTATATTAGCTTCCTTGGGAGAATGTCTACAAAGTTTGCTCACAGTTTTGAGCCTTTTGAATTTTTGACGAATTTTTTAAATATTGAAAATTTGCCTTTATTTATAATGGGCTATATTTTAATGGTTATAACATGGAAACGGTTAGAGATATCAATGTAGTTACACTACAAATACACAATACTACAATAAAGCACTGATAGGAAGTCATATATGGACTTCATTAGTTGAGTTCTCCTGCAGTGAAAGTTCCATCCACTTCTGTTGACAGATTGGTCTCCTACATCCAGACCACAGGACTCTAACATTGCGGTAGAACCTAACAACCTCACAAATTCAACTTGTTATTGATTCTTCATAGAACATGACCTACAGGGCTATTGGTCCTATTTTTATCTCATTCCAAAGGGACCTGTCAGTGGGTGGGATATATTAGGCAGCAACTGAACATTCAGCCTTCAAAGGTGATGTGTTGGAAACAGTAAAATGGGCCAGAGTAGGGATCCCAGCAACTCTGAAAAGGGACAAACTGTGAACTCCAAATCACTGGGTCAGGTCGTCTCCACATTTTGTTTATTCCTAATGTAAAATGGTTAGTACCTACCAAAAATATCCAAAGAACAACAACCAGATCTCAACCAATTGAGCGTCTATGGGAGGGTAACATTATAACCAGCTGTCTAATCTTTTTTCATGAGAACAGGTCTGACCTGAGGCCCGGACTCCACCAGACTTCTGAAGGTGTGTGTGGGATCTGGACTGAGACTTTAGCAGCAGATCCCTGAAGTCCTGGAAATAGAGAGGTGGGGCCTTCATGGATCGGATTTATTTGTGAAGAACCTCCCACAGATGCTGAATAGAATAGAATAGAATAGAATAGAATAGAATAGAATAGGACAGGACAGGACAGGACAGGACAGAATAGAATAGAATAGAATAGCCTTTATTGTCATTGTGTTTACAATGAAATTAGGAGATTGGCCTGAAATTAGGGTGTCCTCCCTTTGTCCATTTTTGGTGGGTACTAACCACTGCAGACCAGGAACATCCAACCGGACCTGCAGGTATACCATCACCCTTACAGTATGGACCTGGTCAAAGTCCCTCAGTTCCTTCCGTTGATCATTTTGCTGCCTCCAACACATCAGCTTTGATGACATAATGTTCACCTTCTGCTTAATGTATCAAACCCAGTGAAAAGTACTATTGTAATGAAATAATCAATATCTTCACCACTTCTCCTATCAGTGGTCAGAATGATACGGCTGATCAATGTATTCGAACGTAAAAATACTGAACAAATACAATAGAATTTCCTTGAAAATCCACCCAAGTCCCACAGTTCATATTCTTAGTGGATGACTCAGTCCTGGTGGTGTTCTTTCCTCTGCAAAGTGACAAATCAGCCCTGACTTCCTCTTCAAGCTTCCTCTTAAATTCTGAATAATAGTGTGACAAGGTCAAAGTGTTGTCAGTCCACTGCCTGACAGCGTTGCATCATTATTTAGTCATGGATACGTCAACGAGTTCCTACCACGTACCAAGGAAGGCTATGATGAAGATAATGATGATGAAAAATACTGATTTAAAGATCCAGGGTGTAGGATTTAGCAGGAATTACTAGGACCTAATTTTCTGAAATTAAACATAATGTTAATTATGTTTTCTTTAGTGTTAAAAAAATGAGAATCATTATGGTCTCATTGCCTTAGAATCAGTTGTTTATTTCTACAGGGGGATCAGGTGAATGGAAAGTACAGTGTTTCTACTGTAATAGTTCTCTTTCCCCATTTTATAGCATGTGACATTCAGCATCACTGTGTGTAACCGTCACCTGCTTTAAGTGTGGACAAAAGTATTTTTTTTAATGAAAGTTTAAACACTAACAGTAGTTGCCTCATTACTTAACACTTTGGAATATTCTAACACACAAACCTTTCCTTTTTTGTGAAGTAGAAAGGATGGTTTAATCATCCTCTTCTTTCTTTAATTTCCGCCTTCGAGCTTAAACAAAGTGTCCGTGTGGAAGAACCATGTGTCTGTGTCTAATACGACACATCATAAGAGTTAACTGTCCACACTGTCTTCACTTCCTCTGTCCCTCATCTAACAGCACAACCCCTACAGGAGCTGAGGTGTCCTCCATCTATTTCGCGCCGTCACTCCCTCTCTCTGTCTGCGGTCTGTCCTCACATTAGGCTTCGTCCTCCTCTTCCTCTACCGTCCATCGGAATACTGACCGTTGCTATCAAACAACTCTGATGAATGCAATAAATGAATAAAAACAAACACAAAACGTAGAAATTCAGACGTGATAAAAGTATAGACTGTAACGTCTCCCTGAGAGAAAAACTAAGAAACTGTAAAAATAAAATGTATTGTAATGATGAGAATATGATTTACCTGGGGCATCTGTGGAACATTGTCCCTAGACAAAAATATCTCTCT
>JAPQRQ010000022.1:8278101-8291503 GCA_037367365.1 Apogon talboti | reverse complement strand
TAGCATTGGGGTGTGCATACACCCCACGTGACCATTCATGTTTGAATAGGCCACGTGACCAACCAAGGGTTAAATAAACCAATGGATGTTCAAGCACAGGGGGAGACAGATGACATAGATGTAGATGAGGGAAGGATGTAGGAAAACGAAGATTACCAAACCTTATCAACTAAAATGAGTTCTAAATAGAATTTAGAAAAACTAGATTTAAAATGAGTGGATCCACATTTTAAATCGGGTAGAGGTCTGTTGTACAAAACTTTACAAAATAATGTCTGGTTGGTGAATTCAACATTAAATGAAGTTTGATGCTTCCTTACAAATGAACTGCAAATTAAAATAATATTAACAAGTGTATAAAAACATCAACATTCAGCAGCTCTGTATTCCTGTAACTGTTGAGTTAAACTGTAACAAAGAGCAAAGATCTTCATGTCACTTCCTTTTTATCCTTGGGGTGTTTTACAGTTTTAATTTTAACATCACATGTCTATGTTTTTTGACTGATTCATTTGATTTGTATTATAAACACTGCAAATAATGTTAACATTTTCATCTGTCAATAAGACTGCTATTTAACTCAACTGCCTTTTATTATATTTAGTGTATATTTATATTGAGTGTTTATTCTTTATTTTACTTGGTTATATTAATAACAAAGCCTTCACATTAACATATATATATTCAGGGTTTTACTACAGGTTGAATAATTGTTTTGTAGTCAGTGACTCCCCCAGAGAAACTTTATTTCTTCTCCTTTGATTAAAAAAAAAAAACACATTGTCAAATAATAGAAGATAAATGAAGGAAGAGGTCAGTTGGCAACGACATGCAAACAGATCAACAGGACTGAAAGAGGAGACGTTGTTCAACTTCAGGCTTAACTGAAAAATATGAAAACAAAAGGTAAAACACGTGTCTGTTGGGAGTTGGTGCAGCTGTGCTTCTCACAGTTTGTCCAATGTTCCTGTTCAGCACCACAGCGCTTTTCTTGCTGATCTTGTGAAAATCAGCTCCACCTGGGCTGAGTGTGTTCAGTAAGTGTATTCAAGGAGTTCCGGTTTTGTCGTTTTTCCTCAGACCATATTAAAGATGGAGCCAATTTATTATTAAACCTACTCAAGTACATTTGTATATTATCACATTTTAAACCACATTTTAAAGAATTAGATTCAGTCCAGGCTCAGAGTAAAAACTAAACTGAGGCTAAAGAGAGGTTTAACTTTAAGACAGCTTTACCTTTAGTCCAACATAATTTAAAACATGTACTTTTAAGCTGAGTCCAAATATCTGAAACAAGTAATGATAGCCTTTGCAGTAGCATCTGGAACACCAGCAGATGTCAGCACTCACCCACGACTGCCTGCACTGGACGTTCGCCTGCACAGTGAGGTCTTGTGTTTGAGCTGTGACTTCATGATTATGTCATGTTTGTGTTTGAGGTCCAGTAAGATGGCTCTGAACTCCTCATCCTCGCACAGATCTGAAAAGGATGAACGGGGTGTTTTACAAACAGGCGGAAAAGAAAAAAAAAAAAAAAAACGCAGGGTAATGTCAGAAACATCCCTAACTGTGACATATCCCTCCAGATTAAACCGGTCTCATACTGAAGGATAGAAATAGCATTAGTCTTAAAGATGATCCAAATCAGCACTAAAGAACCAAAATTGTCAAAATTTGCTGACAATGTTGAAATGAGAAATGTGTGCTGCTGATAAGGGGGAGCTGATGGTGTTGTACCAATAGGAGTTTCCTCAAGGAAGGTCTTGGCGTTGAGACTGGCTCCATGAGAAACTAACAGCTCCGCCACATGCATCTGTAACAAAAACAAACAGCCGTAAATTACATTAATGCTCTCTGGAACATTTGAGCCCACGCGCTTATCAGTTTCCTGTCTCCTGGCGGCGTTACCTTACCTGACCCCAGCACGCTGCGGCGTGTAGAGGCTGCCATCCATCCGAGTCCCTCAGGTCCATGCGAGCTCCCCCCTCGAGCAGCAGCTCTGCAGCCTGCACGTAGCCGTTCGCCGCTGCGATGTGGAGCTGCAAGGGCAAAGCAGGATCGATGATTTGCCGGTGCAGAGTACCACACTAAACCTGCAGGAACTGGAGCGTCACATATTCACCTGCTTTTGAAGAGGTGACGGTTTCACTAGAACCCTCCCCTCATACACAACTTAAGTCATTCAGTCTGTTAAAGTCTGAGAAGGCTCTGCTGGACTAGACCTTCTGCAGTTTGGAAACAGAACAGCATTAACAGTTTCATCTCAAACACTAATCCTGCTAGTTTGAGACTTGACACACTTATATGAGGAGAAATGAATGCCAAGAGCACAGAATATTAAATAACTTCACACTCTTTTTACCCTATGTTTACTATAAGAATATTCAACTGCATAAAGCAATGTCAAACGTATCGATCACAAACCACTGTCGACTGTTTTCTGTTCCATCATAACCACGGCGTTCAGGATGAGCAATATATTGAATATATGTGATGTATCATGGTCTGCTTTGTTTGGTCCACACTGAAAAGAAACTGGCACCTTTTAAAGTGCATCATGAAAGTCGCTTTGGAATTTCTCTATTTTTTTTTTTTTTTTTGTTTTCCTGCGTCAAATTAAGGACCGGTAGTGACTTCAACCTGGAGGGATTTTTGTGCAGTATTTTGCTTCTACTGAGGGAACAAAGTCATGACAACATAAGAATGAGTTCAGATGGTCTCCATAGTGACGCGTTAAACTGTAGATAAACCGAGAGAACATTTGTCAGACAGCAGTCACAGATAATGAGCTCCGAATGCCTGGGTGAAAGCTGCAAACTGTCAGAAAAATCGACTCACCTCAACAACTGAGTGTATCTGCATGTTTGTGTGTATACTAAAACCATGTAGTGTATATAGGATGGATGGGCACCGAAAAAAGACTAAATGTGTTGATCTCCCCCTGGTGGCTGGCTGCTGTATAAAAGGTCCATTTTCCAAGTTTCTATGTTGCACTGCACTTTGACCCATTTGTTATTTTCTTAACCTGTAGCCTAATAGCACCATTCACTCAAAATACTACTACACACACGTATCATCAGTCGGTTATTTACGATCAGCATGGCTTTGGGAGTTTAACTCTGAATCGAGAAGTAGTGTGAGCGCTCTGAGTTCATTTATGATTTCAATGACATCAGCAGGCTCGGACAAAAATGTCAACCAATGGCAGCCCGTCACAGTATCAAACCTCACCTGACCCCTCCCCATTTCAAATACATGGCTGTGATTGGCTCTACTCTGCCTAGGCTCAGTTATTTTTACAGTTCTTCCACAGAAATGTGACATACAAATTTGGGAACTTTTTGGGATACATATTGTGTTGCATATTATTATTATTATTATTATTATTATTATTATTATTATTATTATTATTATTATTATTATGTTACGTAGCCTAAATATATTGAAATAAGATGTTTTTCCCCAAAACCCCCACCCTCATATCCAGAGTACTGTATTTCCAATTTACAGGCTCTGTGTAGAACTGTAAATGTACTGCAAATGTTTTGTCTTGTTGGTCTGATGTTGGATTATTAATAGTCGAACACAATGCAGTCTCACTGAAGACAAAGACAGCAATAAACACAACATGAACTCTAACATTATTGATCTTCTTCACAAGTTCAGATGGACAGTGGCTGGCAATAGGAGGGAGTTTGTGCACGGCAGTAGTACAGATGTGATAGGATTGAATAAGAATTCACATTTTTTTATGGAATGTCTTTGGCAGCCGACAGTGTTTTTTTTTTTTGGTTTTGTTTTTAAAGTAAAGCTTAAGCTCTTGTCCACTACAGAATGCATTGCTGGGTCTCAGGAGGATATGAGGGGTTTTTTTTAGTGTAAAGGGAAGGTAAGCACAAAGCCTTGTGCATAAAAACCTGCAGTGATTTTAAAACATGTATAGGCATCTGTATAAAGCTCTTTTGTGGGACAGCTCACAATGTTTACACCCTGCACTAAATGCACCTGCAGCCTAACAGTTAAAATATTTAAGTGTGAAGGCTGAATTGAGGCTTCACAGCACATCGGTTACATCAGCGCCTGGTACGCTTAAGTGAATGCTTATCTGAGCCGCTACAATGAGAGGGTATCTTTGAAGCATATGAGAATTTTAAGGTCTGTCAGTTCCTTCAGGGCTCGGCCGTGTCAGGTTTTCTGCCTTTCAGCTGCTGTTGGAGATGAATAAGACCGACTGCTGCAGGTCAGCATCTGGGACTTTATCTTAGAAGCATTTGTTGTTGAGTTTAATGTGGATAGCAAAAGCCTTGGCATTTCTTCAAGATTCCACATCGTAAGATCCAACCAAGAAAACAAATGCAAGGTCTGTCAGAACCCCCCCCCCCACCTGAATAATACAGAGAAGTGTCCATAAGTGGTTTTCAGGAAAAGAGGCAGTGCTGTCAAACATCATATCTATATGTGTTCTCAGGTTGAATTGGATACTCATCGAAATAAAATGCAAGTATATCCCTGTTTGAAAGTGTACAGCTGCAAAACGTGAATATTAAATGAAAATAGATCTACTATCATGGACAATCTGAAAGATTTAGAGTATGAAATGTAGTCAGGTCAAGTCAATTTTATTTATAAAGCACATTCAAAAACAACAGACGTTGACCAAACTGCTTTAAATATTAAAGCATGAATTTAAAAAAAAAAAAAAAAAAAAAACAATAAAAATCTTACACAAGTGGAATAAAATGAGATGAAATTAATTCAATTAAAAATACCAAAATGCCAATTCTCTGTCTGGTTTAAAAGCCAAAGAATAAAAATGGGTTTTTAAGGTTAGTTTTGTACTGTGTAATGTACCGTGGTAGAGCGGCATTGGTGTGACATTTTGGCTTTACTTTTTCACAGTGGTACCAAATGTCATCTACCCCTAGTCATTTCATTTGGACAGAGAGGAGAGAGCTGCTGAAGGAAGGGGTCGGGCAAGGTGATATCATGAATTAGCATTAATATACACGGCAGTTTCAGTTGGTGTGTTACATGTACACATTTTAAGATTTCTGCGTGTATGTGAACGCTGTGTCACATGACACACACCGAGGCTTGGGTTATGGTGCCATTTCCGGGTTAGGTTTAGGGTTAGGGGAGCCGCAGAACAGGGAAAATATTGACACATGCTCGCACGGCGTCCAATAACACGCCAAAATTCGCAAATGCGTACATATAGCACGCTAAATGGCACCGAAGTGGCGTGTCATACAACGCGATTTCATGAGATTAGTCTGGGTCAGGGGTGTATTTATAAATTCTGGTGTTTTTTCCCTTGAATTTGTCTTATGATGATATTTCAGTGGAATTGTGCTGACTACTAGTGTACATGCTAGGGCTGCATGGCAATTATAATCCCAGTATCAGATGACAAAACCCCTACTGTCTGGTGATAGTTCTTGTATTTATTATTTGAGTAATCCTTGCATTTTCCTTCATAACCAAACAAGACTCAAATCACAGCATTTCTCACAATAATTGCAAACTGACTTTTTCATGAAACTGTAAATACTGTATGTTTTCGACAGTGTTGCATCATGGGTTGTTTACAACATTAATGTGTCTCGTTGGTAGTGAGTCCTCAGCATCCATCAGTGTTGGTCTGCTGTAACATGTTTTTTGTAACTGTTTTGTAAGTTTTGTAGCTGTAAGTCTGCTGCTAGCGGCTACAGACGTCAGACTGTGGAGTGGAGGCTCCAAACATGTCAGAGATGTTTTCTTATGAGAAGTGTAATAATATTTTCAGTTCTTTATGAAGCTGCGGTGGAGGAGACAAGTAAACACTGACAAGGCTTTATGGAAAAAAGAAGTTTAAGTCACTGAACATCAAACATATTCCGCATTTTGTCTGAAAACATAAACAAATATAACCTTAAAATACACTGTCCTACCCACCATGCACAAATTAAACTTCCCTTAGTGTCTAATTTCTGTTTTTATCAGTTTTATGTCTAATTTGTGTTTCAGTGTTCTGAGTATTCTTGCTTCTTTCACAATGTTAAGCATTTTTAATTGAGTTATACATTTCTGTTTTTGTTTTGTTTTGTTTTTTAAACAAAAGAATTAAGTTCCTGTGTCTGCTCCTAATTAAATCAGCCCTGGAGTCAAAAACTATCACCCACCAAAATCTGTCATTAATTGTTTACTCCCGTGAAATAAGTATAGTCTGTTTTTCTAACTTTCATCTGTTTCTGGCAGAACCTGACAGTTGAATTTGCCTTTAGTCTCCTCTGTGTTATTTTTTTGTTTTGTTTTTGTTTTTGTTTTGACTCTGACATCCTGCTGGTCATTTTTCCTCACTTCCTTTCTTCTTCTGTAGATGTTTTATCGTCTCCTGGCATCAAATAACTTCCAGTGAAATGCTTTTCACTTTTGTATGAACTATGTGATCATTTGTGTTTTTTTTCCCTCCGGCAATTTGATCAAAACATCGCAGCCGCAGCATGTGAAGAGTAATTTCCCGGCACATCAGTACGAGGACCCCACTAGAAAACCAAGTCCACCCTTACATAACTTGATCCCAGTCCCAGGTCTTTTCCTTCCCCGTCTCTGTGCCGACTTTGCTGGAGGTTTTAATAAGCCATGCTCTAGTTTGCTTCATCATGCTCGAATGAAGATTAACAGGATGCATAGAGCAGCAGGACAAGCAGCTCAATCAGACAATCTGAGCTAAGACTTTAAAGCTTAACTGGGTTATTTTGGGTACTATCATGTAATACCCCCTGGCTATTTTCATCCAGTGATCTGTCACTGTGTTTCCCAGCTGTAGCTCAATCCCTGGGACATAATAAAGACTTCATTAAGGCCTCTCACATTACACTCAGGAAATTAGACACTGATGATTTTTTTTAATTTTCTTTTATTTTTTTAGGTCTATTCATGATACACAATGCGTTGCTACACTGAACCAGTAAACAAATTAAGTAATCCTTTTATTAAACACACTTTTCTGATAAAACTCAAACATGTGGCTCAGCGTCTGAAATAAACCTGTAGAATTAAGTATGATTAACACAGGACGACGTGGAGGACTCATTGACACCAATCATTTGTTCATCATGCTAATGCTAATGATGGGAATGAGGGTGAATTATGTCCAAACACTGCTACAAAAGGATGAGCATGAAGGACGTAACAACTATCAACTGCATCTTTTATACTTTAAAGACAGATTTAGATTACTTTTGCTCTGCATGTAAAATAACTAAGATTTACTAAGGCAAGTCGAATGTGAGAAAAGATGAGTAAACATAATGATATCTGGTCCTATGTATGAGTACTTCAGGACTCATGTAAACTTGATGTCAATTAAGTCATTAATACACAAGAAACAATTTTATTTAAGAAAACAATGTTAATTGTAAGTTCTATACTGGGTCAACAGCAAAAAAGCACTAAATAATGCTTAGTCTGTGTGGAAAAACCAAGTCCTCATCCAGGTCAGGGCTGGACTGAATGGACTTTAAAAAAAAAAAAAAAAAAACAGGCTAAAGACTAAATGACTGATACCAAATATTCCAAAAATGTAGAAGAAAGAAGCAGTCAGAACACATTGGCATATCAATGAAATAATAAAGGATTTTAATAGGAAGAATTTTTTTCTCACTGCATTTTTCTGCCTTCTGCATTTTTAGGATAAATCTTATTCAGTCATTATTTAATATTTGGTCTTGTGTTTAAGTGAATTCCTGGACTACTTTCTAGCTTTACCTTAAATTCTGTAATGATTTAATCACTCCCAAGTACTGGCTTTACTCAGAAGTTAATGTACAACTTTTTTCCACTGTTTACTTCCACATTGTTTCTTTCCATCCTGTACAATCTGTTGAGGTCAAAGAGCTGCCGTTGTTCCCGACGACCAAAGACACAACATTCTGATGAGTATCTCACAGTGTGACTGCTGCCACTTTAACAACCAATAAGAATGCAGCAGCAAACAATGCATTCGTCAACACGCCAATGTTTATGTCTATGCTTTTTTATAACATCACCGTCGGAAGTCGTTTCCTTCCATAACCTGCTCCTCATTCGTGTTTTTCCAGTACACAGAATTAGTCTAACAGCATGATCATTAGCTTAGCGTCACTGTTTACTACTGTAGTGGCCCAGATTGACAGACCATGGTTTATTCATATACAGTCATTTGCTTCGTAGCCTGAGATTCAGTGGATTCAGTAATCATCACAGTCTGCATATGTCGTTTATTGCATCCATGTCACACAGTGTGGAGGCAGTAAACTTATAAGGCTGCTGACATCTCATAGTCTGTAGGAGCCTTTCAAAAACACAGATATTTTTTAAATTACCCTCACAGTCTTCCACAATTTGCTGTTGGAAAATATACAATTCTCAAACTGAGGTCAATGAGACTTCTGCATATTTGGATCAGGGGTTGCAGTAAAATTCTACGTGCGCGTCTCTGTGCACATCTGTTATGGTTTGTTTAGTGGTTGTTTTGTTGATAGTCTTTGTTATTTTGGAACCATAATTGTCCAGAACCATCATATTTGAAGCATTTCGATAAGTTTCTAAAGATAATTCTATAATTGCAGTGTTTTTGGCTTATCTCATGGTTCGACCGTCCACTAATCACATCTTTCATTAGTGTCTGCACTTAGTGCCGAAATGACCCTTTTATGACTTGAAGCCACATTTTATGAGACAGTATTTATTATTATAGGTTTATTCTATTAGAGTTACCGCTCTGTTCCAGAAAACCACTGGCTTTACGGTGTGCAGAGCTTTTTCATATCATACCACTGATTTGCTGTTCAGACGCTTGTAATGAGTCTCTAAATGCCTGATTAGCTCTGGAGGTTTTATCGCTTCGTGAGTGTCGCGTGCGCATAGTCTTTAAAAGGTGAATGTGTAATAGACGGTTCCCTGCATATTTACACATCATTTAGTCTCATTGCAAACCTGTGATGCCTCATAATTTGATAACACTTGTGGGCCCCTGCAGCGTGGAAACCACACCGGTGACAGCTCACACCTTTTCAGAATCACTCAGCAGGTTACAGTTACTTAGCCATGTTTCTAAATAAGTAGTGATTAACAGGTAACAACAGCATCGAGCTCACCGTGAAAACCCTCTACCGTAGACCGTAGCAATAATGAGGCTGGAACTCATTTCCTGCCAACCAGATAATGAGGTGCAAAGGTCCAGGAAAATAAATCAGTTCATATAAAATGTCTGCACTATCTATTAATGTTAAGAGTACATGAATCACTAAATACATCAAATGGAGTGCTAATAAGGGCTCCAGATGCTATAATGGTGCTGGCGCAGATTTCAGTGTCTTAATGAAGATAAATGTTTTTGTTAACCAGTCGAGTCTACAGCCTTTCAATGGTGTATTGAATTAATATTTCAGCAAAAGCATTTTGATTTGTTATGTTGATCCTCTGACCTCAACTTTATTAAATAAAAAGCTTCAAAACAAAGCCTAAAAAAAAAAAAAAACAGCAGACACCAAAATCTGTCTTGACAGTTCTTATTCTTGCTGAAAAGTGTACCGTGGTGCGGTGGTCCAGCCCTCATGTCTCTACTGTTAACATGTGGGGATCACAGATTTCAGCCAATCTCCTTCTGGAGAAACAGACTCATGACTTTCATCACAAATCTGATCACTTCTGTCTGCAGTCTCTGGAAACATTTGACCTTGACCCAACAGGACACTGACTCTGATTCTGGAATGAAAAAGGGCTGTTTATAACTATATTATGTTTTCTTTTTCTAGATTAATCATGTGTTGCATCATTAGTGGTTAATTTGGGGTTGGACTTGAGTGTATGTAAGTATACTTTCCATTGTATAACAGAAAGTATTTTTTAATGTGTGGTATGTACAAAGTACAAACTACTGGATATGTCTTATATACAGTAAGATGATCATTCTTTGTGATCATATGATCATTCTTTCTATACTTCATATATGCAATTGACATATGTACGTCTATTTAATAGTAATATATGTTATTACTATTAGACTGGCACTGTGTGTCTATGTGTATGATGTAGTTTTGTGCTATGGATTCTGGGTATTCAAGATGGCAGTTCTGTATTAATCAAAAGTCTGAGGAAGATCCTTGTACCTGAAATGTTACACAGCAAATAAAATCCTGTAATGGGAGTTATTTTGTCTGTGATTCTGTGTATGTTGGACAAAATATAAAGCTACTCTGAAGTAAAACATCTCCTCAGCTATTTGTAAGCCATGTCATTATCTCTGATTTGTGACTCTGACTTATATCACAGACAGACAAAAGAAATGTCTCCATCTTCCCTTATTTCCTCCCAGCATTTACTGTGATAAATCGTGTTCATGCTGAACTCATTTTAACTCGTCAAAACGGTGAAAAGACACCTATAAAAGATGTAGGAGTCACACTTTATCACTGACTTCTACTTAATATTCAAGTCTTACCAGTGTGGCTCCCTGAGAGTCCTGCTGGTTGACCTCCTCTCCCTGTCTCAGCAGGTCCTGAATATCTCCCAGCATCCTCCTCTCTGTTGAAGCTCGTGTCTCGTTGATCATCTCCTGGGTAATACCTGTCAGTCAGATACACAACAAGCAGAAAGGTCGATCAAACACCACGGCAGATTCATATTGTGGAGTTAAGTCTTCTTTGGTCCAGTTGATGCTCAGGTGATGCCGTCTGTCACAGTCACTCAGTTCTTCCTCTAATCCTCCGGGACAGATTCACTACTGTGACCGCTACACTTCAGAGAACTTTACAGCACAGTTCAGATGTAATGACACACACTCTGCAAACCTTGAAGAAATGTTACACACTGAAATGAAAACACCCCAAGTTATGAACATGATGCGTCATGTGCTTTAGGTCTTTACACTAATCAGTCTAGGAGTTGTAGATAAATTAGAGAACTCTCCTGAGCTAAAAAAAAGGATTCAGTTTTAGTCACATACACAAGATGGCTATCTGTTAAATTAAGACAAAATGTAGAATTAAACAGTCTAAAATGTACGTGCGTGTAAAAGGATTAAACAGGGATTTGTTTTCTCAGTTGGGGAAAGATAATGGCACAATGCCAAGATAAATTTACACATTTAATTCACTTTTTGGGCTTCAAAAGGATAACAAAGCTATTTTTGAAGACTGCAAGTGTGAGTGATTGTTCTTGCCTTAAATTGATAAGGTGGTTGACAGGCATACAGTCTGTATGGATTTTACTTCTGCCACTATCTCCTCTGTCCGTTCTTTATAAACACTGCTGATTTGTTTATATTTATTCTATTGCAAGGTTTCTCAATCTATGGCCCACAGGTCAAATCAGTCCCTCAGTGCGATGCTGGCCGGTCCACCAGTCACTGTCGACTTCAGAAGGAAAATAAACTGATTCACACCATTACATTTTATTTAATACCTATAAAAGTAATTAATGATTTAACATACATGTAAGTGAGGCCGTTAAATGCAGAAAATACCTGACTTTCGTGTCGTTAAGGTTTAGTGTCAATCATCATACCATTTTACACATCAAGGTAAATGAACAAGTCTATTAATTTAGGATTAATTCACTTTAGGCAGAGACGCACATTTTTATGTTCATTCAATCATGATTCTCTATTAAATCCTCTGTACATGAAGTTTTGGATTTTCAGCCACAGGGTGGATTTTTCAAGGCGGATTCAGGGAGGCAGTGGGTTAAGTATGTAAGTAGGTGAGTGACATCTTTATTTAGAGACCGCTGTTTAGATTCCCTCAGACGTGACTACTGCTCTACTCTGCAGCTCCTTATAGGAGCAACATGGAAACTCAATAACCATGATACTTTTGCTTTATTTTTCTACAGCAGCATGAAACACCATCAGGTCATCTATCCATCTATATTTGGACAAAGAGAAGAGAGCTGCAGAAGGAAGGGATGTGTTTCCAAAGCCTGTTCCACCTCCTGAAGCTTCAACAGGACCCTGCCTCCTCTCATTATGCAAAACTATCCCCCGGGCAAAGCAAATGAGGTATGTCTGTTGTGTTATACTGCATGAGTTGTAAATTCATTTACATTCACGATGGCATGTTCAGTCTTGGATTCAGATACAGAAATACAGAGGATGTTTGTTTCCACTTTCTTTTCTGCGTACAGAGAACAGCCCATACAACGTGGCTGCACGTACCAGAAAAATAAAAAGCAGGCGCAGACAAGCATCACCTGACTGTGCATATTTTATTTTCAGCCCGTCTTTGAGTTATAACCTGAATCGGTGTGAGTGAAGCTGAAGGTAACGCTACCTGCTCGTGCAACACACTGCAACCTACAATCAACAAGCCACCATTTTAAGTTCCTGTTTCAGTGCCACACATTTGGATTCAGCCACGGCTCACATCAACGTGTGATGGACAGCGATCGAAAAACTGAGAGCCACAGTACTGGGACTCTCATTGGATTCACATCAGGCTCACAGCTGGAAGGGGCTTAAAAGAGCAGGAATCAACGCAGCGACGGTTCCCTCTGTCGACTTCAATGAAATACTCCCTCCAGCAACTCCTTCTATAGTGGTACTCCTTCTGCAGGCAGCAGTCTCTCTCTCTCTGCTACTCTTGTTCTACATTTTCCTCGCCTTGTTTCTTTGGTGTTTTGAGTTGCCTCCCATGGTGCCCCGCGGCTTGGACAATACCCCCAAAGGATCCAAAGGTATTACCGCTGCAGTGGTTTGAGACTGACAGCCCGGTAAAAGCCACATGGTCGCAATCTGTTCTTAAAAACGGATGAAAAGACACTTGAAATAAGATGTGAATCAATAAAGAGGTTTTCTACCTGTCAGAGCTGATCAAAC
The DNA here is from genome assembly GCA_037367365.1 of Apogon talboti. NCBI lineage: Eukaryota > Metazoa > Chordata > Actinopteri > Kurtiformes > Apogonidae > Apogon > Apogon talboti. The sequence continues at coordinate 8,278,662 of JAPQRQ010000022.1, read as the reverse complement.
ATCTGGTTTTAAGCATCAGCGTCCTCTCAATGGCAAGTTCTACACATTATCAAAACTGCCTGTTTAGAAGAATTGTCCTGTCAGATTAAGATATCCTTACTTTTCTTTAGTTTGACTTTCTGCAGAGTTACAAATATCACACAACAGATGCCTGAATAAAGTGTGATCTGCTTCTCATGCTGGACATCTGCTGTGGAAAACCTGCTTCAGACTTTAGAGTATGGGGTAGTTTTGACAGATTCCTGACAGTAGTAAGTGATTTGTGTTTTAACAGTGGTGGATGTCTCCTACACACAGACACAAACACCGCTCGAAGAACAGTGTAGCAGGGGTGTGTGTGTGTGTGTGTGTGTGTGTGTGTATATATATATATGTATATGGATGAAAATTGCTGTCAAACGACTGCGATATTTAATTATATTAATGACAGGGTTGCTGTGGATTAATTCCGATTGATCATGATTAAATATTCATTTTTAATCTGTATTAATCGCGTTTCATTTTGCATGAGCAAACAGACTCAAGAAAGAAGGGAATATATATGCACTTAATGTGTTTATT
>JAPQRQ010000022.1:8219400-8236410 GCA_037367365.1 Apogon talboti | reverse complement strand
ATTTTGTTGAACTAGTTTGACTCAGTTTGAATTTATGGCATTTGTCTTAGAACTTTTTGAATTACCCTCGTATATACTGACAGAATAAAGATTATTCTACAGATTGATACTCAGACTCCATCAGCTGTTACTCTACTGCTGTAACTCTTTTATTCAAGTCAACGTCACGTTAAAATCAATATCAGACAGCAAAGAAATAATCCAAAAGGGCTTTCCTAAGAACTTATGATTGCTGGTGGTATTATACATACTTTTTACATTTTGGACACTCATTTGTGCAGCCTTAAGCTTTGCACTCCACCATTGTCCTAGAGCAGTGGCCGATAATGTGTCATCTTAGACTGGTGTCTGCTGCACAGGGTCAGTGACCAGTCCATCGCAGCACAGGTGATTGGACAATGTAACAAATCTGCATCAATACATGATATATACGCATCAATACATGATATATGATATATGATATTTTGAAATAGCTAACAATGAAACTACACTACAGGTTCTATTTAAAGCCTTTGTTAACATGTCAATGTGTTGTAATTTGTAAGTTGATAGATTATCCCTCATACCTGGTTTAAATGTAAATGTTTACAAAAGCGGAAACTGAACAAGGAATAAAAATACAGATTCTTGTGCACAAAGTTCTTATAAATCTGTTTGTATCGGATCACATTGTGAAAACCGGCTGACATGGTGTAAGATTTAATTATCAGGTGATGATCTTTCAGAGAGTTCATATAAGGGTATGTCTTTATGACCCATTTTTATTCCTGATCCAATAGATAATTGATGAGGGTTCTCATATGACAGGATACTGCCATCGAGATGCTCTGTTGAAGGTATTAAAGGCTCTGGGCTGATATAAGAAACTGCACAAAAAGGAACGTCTTGTTTTGGAGATGAGTGCAGAGTACAGTTAACAGTGTGGACCTTCTTATCGTTAAAGTTCAGCTCAGGGTGCTGACTCACACCAATTTCCCTGAAGGCTCATATCTCACAGGCAATGATCGCTGATAACAGAGGGAATTGCAGGTGAAGTGAGGATCAAGTAGAGGAGGATATTAGAGGAGCCGTGTGTATTCACATGCAGTTCAAGTCCAACTGGAGAATTGATTTTCATCCCTGGGTGTCTCTCTATGCCGTACCGGAGAGGTAAATATTAGTTGTGCAGCAATAAGAGCTGCCACAGAATCTCCTAAATCACACAGACGAGCTGGAACATTGTGAAAATGGTTTGTGTAATGGTGTATAATCTGTATGAAACACTGATATGCTGGTGAGACGGCAGATTATAATGCAACCGCAACCGGAACTGAGCTCAAGTCCAAAAATATACCTGACAACATTTTTAAGCTTCTTTAAGTTAAATACAATTGGGTGAGATTATGACACACCCTGCAGTCTGATGAAGCAACTGGTACACCATTGTGTATATTGGGAAAGGAAAAACACTGAAAAACATCTGACCTCACTGCTACATACTCACTGCTGTATTCAACGTCACTTTTTCACTGTTTGATAAGTGTTTCCCACAGAGCTTGAGTCAATTTATACACCACTGATTTTTAATTTAATAAGGGTGTTTTGCAAAAATATTTGTGTCTGTTTATGGTGACTGTTGGACTGTTAGCACTAAAGGTGTTCAGTTAATTTAATTTAACCTGTAGACGTGTGGTGGGGGACTCAGTGGTGGAGTGATTAACACTACAGCCTCACACCAACACGGTCCTGGACTTGAACCCAACGCCCGTGTCTGCACTTCAGCTTCTTCCCACTGTCCGACAACACACACACCTGAACAGGTTAACTGGTCGATCTAGTGTGAATATGACAGTAAATGGTTGTTTTTTATACGTCAGTCCTGTGACGCGTCCAGGGTGTACCCCACCTTCATCCAGTGGTAGCTGGAATAGGCTACAGTACCCGTGAACCTCCAGAGGATTGAGGCTTGGAAAAAATCAATGAATGAATGAGCTTCTAACATTTTTTTTGGTGAGACTGTGACATCATGATGTTAGTTTTCACAAACAGCAGCTAGATGATGTCACGTCAAAGTGAGCAAATTGAAAAAGCGACCTCAGTGACCGTATCCACGTGTTCTAGAAATTAGCTGAACTGTTAAGCACCTGTTTGTGTTCAGTGTCACATATACAATTCAGTTTATCATGCAGTTATTCATTAGTTTGTATTAACGCTGAGTGTTGAGGGTTGAGCACAAATCCCTGTGTTAACACAGATAGGATGTGAATAAATGATGCTCTACTCGCCATTTAAAACAAAAGCTCATTGTGAAAGAAATACATATCACCGACTAGGTCCATTATAGATATTACATTAATTATCTTGCCATGCTTATTTGAGTTACCATAATTATTAACTATAATCCTACATAACTGTTTCCATTGTTCCACTGTTTCATTCCATTCATTAGGTGACACTAATAAAAAAATTGCTTTCCACAGTTTTAACTAGTGCACTTCTTATTCTATAATGAGTTCAACAGAAGATATTCTTACTATATTTGTACTATCAATACACTTGACACTGAGTTAACACCGTAGACAACTGCCATCAATTACAATTATGTGCATGACAATTAATCATCACTCATGACATAGTCAGGGCTGTTACTGACAGTTAGTAATTTATTGTAGTTGATGAAGAAGCAGACTGATGAGGTAAGGATGAGTCACTAAAAATTGTTAGAATTAAAGGATCAATATCAATGGAGCATCGTCCCGTGAAATTAGTGATTTAATAGGATTTATACCTGTGATGTGCAAAAACATACAACTCTGCTACAATTATTCTATTTCACATTATTAAATAAAATAGCTGGGCTGACCGAACCCAACTACTTTTATGGAATGCTGTGCATTATGCACTGATCGTTGTCCGTAAATTTCCATCCTCATCTGTGTCTGTATGAAATCACTAAGAGGCCACGTTGTTCTCAGAAAATGTCTCATTTAGCTTGTAGTAATGGGGTAATTGATCAAAATAACACTTGTATACATTTCTGTAAACATTAGGCTGTGCCATAACGCCACTCCTGTAATTTACTGCAAATGGGAAAATGGAAAAGGACACATAATATCTCATCAGAGTGCATCATTTTCCACAAATGAGCTCCATTAATGTTAGTTCAGCCCAATCAAAAAGCCCTACACATAACAACAGTGCAGGAGAAAATAACATCATTATGTGGGAGGCGTTCAGGTAAAGTTCTGCTTCCTATCGAGTGTGTAGAAAGTAGGGCACTCAACACGTCCATAAGTAGCAGCTAAATGACATTGGTTTTAGTAGGACATTAGGAGAGAAGATCACTGGTATAATTAGCATTCCACGGCGTGCTATAATTACCCTCCACACGATGAGCTATTAAGAGACTTTAATTGTATGCTATGCTACTTTAACAGATGTAGTTAGATAGCACAGACGGGAAGGAAATAACAGACAACAAACTGTGGCTTTGAATGCAGCAGGTGTTCTACGAGTCGGAACAAGCAAATTTACACTGAAACAGAATAAACCCCGTGTTTGGAGATGTTAGGTTTTATCTTGGAAGGGAGATCGAGATCTCTCCGATTGGCAAACAGAGTGAAGGCTTTTAATAATGTAATTAACATGGAAATAATTCAGGTGGCCTTTTGACACCATGAACAGGGTAACAATTCTCAGGCATGGGCTTGTGGTTCATAAGTAATAAGCTGATGCAGAGACAAACACGCATCAGATTCACTCCATAAACCTGATCTCACATAGCAGAGCCTCTGATGTTTCAGGACCACGGCAAGACAGAGGTTTAAAAGACATCAGAGGTTTAAAAAACACAAATCTCTACATTTTCACCCAATCATTTTACCATTTTCACATTATTGCAGACTAAAAGGAGTACAAGATGTAAGAAACTGTGTTCTACAAGAAGATGTGGTGCTGATTTTGTCCATTTTATTCTGATTTAACATTGATTCCGTGTTTATTTTTAGAAGTCCCAGATGCATCTCAAAGGTCTATGTGGTCCAACAGCAGGAGGAGAAAAAGCAAAGTAGTGTAAAGCACAGGTGCTGCTTGATCCACACAGGACCCGAAATGTAATTTTAAAAAAATCAGACATCCTTGATCATTTTCAAGGATTTATTGCAAGATTAAAATAACAAACGAGCCGATCCAAGCCCATTCTTTGCATCTTTGAGACCAACGAATAATGCTGCTGAAACTAAATATAATATAATCCAAGGTTATGCGTGTAGGGTGCATTGTTTTCAATTCCATATGCAATCCAAGTCGATTTACTCCACAAACGTGGACAGTTTACAAACGCTTGCAAGGTTGGATTAGCTGGGTTTGAGGCTGTCGTGGCTGAGAGGGAGCTGCGTTGTGTGCATGTGTTTTCTCCGAGTGTGTGTGCTGTGGTTTGTTTATACTGCATATGTATTATATTTATGTATTTTTTATTGTTATGTCAACAGAGAGCTCTCATGAAAAAGAGAGAGAAGTACACTGTGCCATCCCTGTATGAACAAAGATTGAATGAAAAATTACTCCAGAACACAAGGATATTGAGACAATATTTGAGAAACGGCAAACATCGAAATGTTGTGAGTTTGCTTAAAACAATTAACTGACTATGAAAACAGCTGCAGATTTATTTTTCACGTAACAAATCATATCATTGTCATTTTCAAGCCATTACAACAACACTAATACTATATTTAAATTTTGTGCCAGTGACAAAATAATTACAGAACAATTACAAAAATATTCAATTTACTACAACAGGTTTTATATGTTGTACAAAGACAAGAAACTAAATCAAGCTTCCTAATCAGTCCTATGAGTGCGCAGTCACATTAATTCATTACATCAGGTACAGACGGAAACTCAAAATATGCTGATTAACACTCACTTGCAGAAGCAGGTAATTAGCCCTGGTAATCCAGTTTCAACAGCCTCCTGCATGTCTTAAAATACAAGTGAGAGTAACATGTAAAACCATAGAACCTTCTTTGACCAAAATGCAATAATTCATTCAGGCTCAGGGTTCATCAGAACCCAGACAGCACGGAGTTAAAGAGACAAACAGCAGCAATGGTTTCTCCATTAACACACAGCACTGGCCTGAGACATGAGTAGCATTAAGATAGACCACCGATTAAGGAGGGAGGGGTGGAAAGTATGACACACTGTGTGGGAGTAAACGTTGTATAAAGTCAGATAACTTTTAATGACAGGCGGCTCTAACGAACTCAGAAAACCAACCCCGAGTGAAGACCTCAGTCACACTTCTGGGCCTCGACACATCAACAGGAAAACTCAACTATTTTCTAGGAAGTACAAATTCTCTCAATTCTCCAGAAAGATGACAACAATTCTCAAGTGCCTCTTTGCGGTGGTTTTAAATTCCCAGCTCGTTTCTGAGGTGTCGGTGGTAAAAATGAGGATTATTCCAGGTTTGCCTAATTGATATCTTCTGTCACGCTCAGTTGTAATACTTGTCATCTGCTCTCCCCAGCTCGGCTCCCCTCGCCTGAGCCAATGTGGTTTTTCTGGCTCCAGAAATAACTAATAAACAAGCTGGTAAATGGACTTTGGCTCAGTAGATTTGTTATAAATCTGAATCTTTTTGGTTCTTTCATCAAGGTCGTTCAGGTTCAGTTTTTCAAGACCATTAGCTGCAAAAAGAAAAGCTGATTTTTATTGCATTATTTACTGAATTTCTACAAGGTTGAAATCGGTTCTTGCTCGTATTTGTCAAACATAAACCATCAGTCAAAGATATATTAATGCTGCAACTTTCAGGTTAAATCCAATTTAATCGCAGTATTTCAAACATGACGCATTTGCATTTATAGGATCATCCCAGACTACAGGTGTTTCTGGTCACTCACTGCTTGACAACACTATATCAGTGTATGTACTGCCCGTATTTGGTTAATCCGGCAGCCTGATGCAGGATTTACGGGGGATGGCTGTTGGTTCAGTGTGACGGGGGGGGAGGTGGATGAGCAGGTGGAGAGACCCAGAAGGATGTCATGGGTTGATTTAAAAACAGTCGGGGGTGGGCAGGGGCGTGTTGCTGAATAGACACACCGGGGATCGGCAGCCGTGGATCAGAAACAACTTACATCGCTACTTAGAGGGGAGGCTCTTAAGGCAATATCCATATGCGCACTGAAATCTTTATTGGTCACTTAAAGTTTGTTGTGTCCATAAAGTGTTTCAGCTGAGAGATGGCAGCAAAATGAGAAGTAAACATATAGTATGTCATTTCTCTCCCTTGGGGTTTACAATCAAAACAACAGACACAGACGTTGATAAAGTTGTAATGTATTGTGGGCACATGGGAGTTGTTATGGGTGAATATAAATCTGATGTGAGTTATGTTAATAGATGGAGTAGCGTATTAAAGTTTTATCCACATTTATCCATAGTCATCGGCTATAGATTCAATGGATCACACCAGAATCATCCCTGAAAAATGCAGAGTTGGGTCTCGTCATACCTAAAGACAGTGCTGCATGCTCTTTGATATAATTTTCTCTTAATGGCAAAAAACTAATGAATTAAAATTAATGCAAGCCTGTGGTTGATGATATCCATTTCAACGAGTGGTCACGTGTCAGCCTCGGGTCAGTGGGAGAACCCATAAGAGTCACCAAAATACATGTGCAATTTAACAGGTACCAAAATATGACAAATTTAATGCGCAGACAATAATAATCATCCTCTTCTAATAAAATGGCTGCAAGAAACATTAGCTAAGGTGATGCTAAATGCTAGAGATGTGTTGGATTCTCTAATGCTAGGGTTGGTAGTTTGCATAAACCACTGGTCACACATCATAGTGGGTTAGATCCATACTGGAATACAGTATGGTCATTACATTGGACCTCTGCTGCACTGCTGTGTGGCAAAAGGTTATGCAAATAAAAATTACAGAACGCTGCCAAAATACTGATGTATCTGACATTCTATCAGTTTCATAATTTTTCATTTCCAAGGGGGTAGGATGATGGCAAGGAACTGAACTAAGCAGGCTGTTACTTTGGTTTAAATTACAGATATCTTGATATAATGTAACTTGTGGAATGCAGTAATTTTACTTGTCTAATTACAAAAGTCGACACTTATTTACTTCGTTAGCTCTAGATGGGTGGTAGTTTTTAGAGTCACAAAACCATAACATGCAGGATCCAGAGTTACAGATCTTTACACATTACAGACTTTTCTCTCCCTGAAACTTATTTTAATACAGCGACTGAATTTTGCCCTCAACCCTTACATTACAAATCCCTTTAGAAAGAAATCTGTCACAGCATGGTTGGACAGGGAGAGAGAAATTGAAGCAACTAATGTGAATATGTGGAGCTATATCTTTTAATTGCCTTCAGGAAGGCCAGCACGGCGGCAGGTGAGCTTCAATCACACAGAGCGATAAGGACGACGGGCTGCTTGAGATGTAGATTTGTGTCAAAGCAGCCGGCACAAATTTCAAAGTACCTGATTAGTGGCGGCATATTTTGTCTCCATAGAAGCCGCACTGGTTGTCTGTCTGCATAATGAGTCTGCTGAAAAGGAGCTCTGAGAATTCGACTTAGAGGAGGCAACAGCCGTGATTTATTCACATCCACTATAAATGCATATGGCAAAACATGGAAGGAAATTTAAAAGCAAAAGGCAAAGTACTGCTTCCAACCATGTCAGCTGCTTTCGTGGTAATATAACCACACATTGATGACAGTTTTACTTGCAGGCACATTAACCCAGCAGCCACAACCACATCCAGACTCCTACCTCCTATCCCATGCAGCGCAGGCAGTGATGATGCACAATTTGAGCTTTTTCAGCTGAGTAGCTCTGGGCCATGGCTGCCTGGACCTCTGTATGTCTGCCTCAGTTACCATGGAAATAGGAGTTAACTCTAAAGTCAGGGTCCTCCCAAGAGACTTGACTGATGTGTAAGGAAGGAGAAGGAGAAGGAGCTCTCGGTAAGCTTATTGGCACGCTATGATCTGGTGCGGAGCGGTGAAGGCTGCATTAAAACCAGCAATGAATACTGTAGCAGTCACATGGATTTTACAGCATGAGAGGAGTTTGAAAGGGAAGCAAATGCTCAAAAAATGCAAATATAAAAACATCATCAATAGTGTCATGGGTCTGAAGAACACAGTGACGCAGAGATGGTCTGCTCAAAGTTTAATAATGGGCCCTTTGTGCCGTGTGACAGCGACAAGGCCACAAAGTGTTCAATTATGCAGATAAACGAGCCAAATTTCTGATACACTCACGGTTCAGTGCATCCTGTGTTTCTCCTTTGACTCATCTGTCTTTGATTAGGAAAAGACTGTGTTTGTTTTAAATATGAATAAATTAATAGTCCGAGCCTTGGCATCTTCCCCTAATCCTGACCAAGTGCTGTGGGCAGAGAAGTCCACACATGACTTACTCTCATAGAAGTTCAGACACCAGTGTAAAAATACAAAGTTACTGGTTTAACTTATTTACTGCAATAAAAGAGGAAAAAGGCCAGGCTCTGAAATGTACTATATAAAAGTAAATACAGTAAGTAGCCCTTGGAAGGACATTGCTATTGGCTGTTTCTGTGCAAAGTAAAGTGAACTTCATGTCACATTAATATAATGAAAGATTAAAGATTAACGAGACGATGAAACTAATTTACCTTCGAGCAAAAGAAAACGACGAAACAGTATAATGAAAATAATGGACACCTACTGTGCTCTAATGCACAGAGTGGTTTTCAAAGTCAGCCACATGAATAAAAGCATTATGACACCTTTTCTCAGGAATCCAGTCACACTTTCTTAACCGTTTCACCCCTTCTATTTTTCACAATGTTTTTGTCTTGTTATGTTTGTCATGTGTGATACACATCAATGGATACACCAGGAGATTAACCCTAAACCCTTAGACAACTGTTGAGCCATATTTGTCTTTTTTTTTTTTGATTTCCTTGATCATAATGGCATTATGGCATAATTTGTACAGGAATGTTTTTTTAGATGTATTTATTTAATCTAATTTCAGTTGATCTTACAGGTCTATCATAGGCCTACACTACTGACACTGTTTAGACTCTCTGGGGAACCTCGAGCCAAAAATGTACATGCAAAAAAAACCAAACTATGGCATCATCATATATGAAATTTTTTTTCTGCGATATTCGTTGAAACACAGGGAGTAAAACTAAAAAGTTGCCTGAAAAATAAATATCAAAATAAACTACATTAGTACAGAAATCAAGTATCGGTGCCGAATTATTTCACAACAATGTAGAAAAAACTTCAATATTTAATCACTGTTGGATGTGAGTTGCACTACAAATCCACACACATGTACAGTACTAGTTGTCCTGAGCAGTGGGTGGTGTTTCTGCTTTTGTGCTTCTTGGTTAATGGTTAATGGATGCTGCTCCATGAACAGGATGAGTCAGTGCCCTCTGTCCAGGCCGAGTCATGTGACCAGGCCACGGCGGCGGGGAGACAGCGGTGCCAGTGTGTGCCAGGCTGAGCGGCGAAGCCTGCAGGAACCCAGTCTGACGAGCACAGAGAGGAATGCTTATTCAGTTAGACGGAGCAGGGGAGCGGGCCGTCAGGGGGATTGACAGAGACGAGAGAAAGAGTTCTGTTGACCTGAAGGCTGCCTGGAAAGCCACAAAAACGGCTTTAATCACAAAAAGCTGACAGGGGAGGAAAAAAAAGACAGAAAAGTCTGCCCAAAACTCAACACAGCAGCTGGGATGACAGCGAGTAGAAAAACAGGCATCTCCCATACGGACCGATGTGTAGATTAGTGGTCGTAATCACGGAGACGGGAGTTCTGCACCCTGTCATCGTCGCAGCTCTGCTCTGGCCATGAAATGCCAAAACCACTTCAGTAATCAACTGTTCAGAAATGTCACATAAAATCAATGGTGATAATGAAGAAAAAAAAATTCAAAATGCAAAGAGCTGCTGGTGAAGGAGGTTTGATTTGGCCTCGAGTGGAGCACCTTCATTTTGTCGCTGTTCACAATGCAAGAATTCTAAAAGCATCACCTTCATACGCCGCATCACGACTGAGTGAAATACACAGAATATCCCACGGGGCATTTTCACCAACTGAAATATAACCTCCTAAGACCCAGGAGCCCCACAGGTTTTTGAGTTTTGGCTTTTATTAATTAAATTATTGCTTATATTGGAAACATCATGATGCAACAATTTTTTCAGATGCATTCTTAAAAATTTTTATGGAATGTCATTTGCGGTGGACAGTTGTTTCTTTTTTTTTTGTATAAAGCTGTGAATTTCTTGTCCTCATACGTGGACAGTGGGTCCTAGGAGGTTAAGACTTTTTAACTCCTTAGACCTATTTCACATCCTGGTGCACTGACGCCGGTCTTTATTGACGCTCTGGATGGAAATTCAGAACCATTTTGGCCAATGACAGGTCTTTGCTGGTGGGTATTTTACTACAGATGTACAATCAAATCCCAGTCACAATTATAAATGTTGTCTATGCAATTACAGAATCACAAAAGCCTGAAACTTACTGAGCACCGTGAGATTTCAGAGCACAGAGCTGTACTGCAAAATAACATTTTCTACATTTTTAAAACACTATTTAAAATGCTGCAGGAGCCAGAATCAGGGGGAAACATCTTCTGGATGGATTCTGAAAATACAACTCGTCTTTCTGCAGCTCTATACCTTTGGTTCAGATTAAACATAAAAGTAACTGACCTGACGTCATCCCACACCACTGTGGAGAGTGTAATTATCAGTCATTTGTACATTTTCCTTGATAACCAAGCAATTATACAAAAATTGCACATGTCCATTTTTGTTCACAATAATTGCAATGACATTTTCAGATTGTACAGCTCCTGATTTTATACACATCACATTAAAAAAAAAAGCTCCAACCAGGGCATGAATCCAATCAGGTTTTTTTTTTTTTTAGATCTATCATATCTAAGACATTTTAAAGCCTGAATAAATCATTTATACTTCACACTGTAGAAAACCTGATTATACAGTGTAGGGGTACAGTACAGTACAGGGGTATGTAGAGTACGCCTCCATCTGCCAGGTTCAGTTTACCTCCATGTTTGTCCATCCTCATATTATAATACAGTGGAGCACTTGAAGGAATATATAAATAGGAATTATGTGTATTTTTTTGGCCAAAGTAGATGTAAATCTCAATATATCATCCACCATAGATGCAGAGGCCACCAGCCATTTCACACAAAAGTTTATTAAAGGTCAGAGGTCACAGCTTGACTGAACATGTGTAAACTATCTCCTGTTAGGGATCACAAATTACTGCTGTGAACAAAATTACCCCATTTTTTTAGAAATAGGTTAACAATAAAAGGCCTACCGTGTTGCATAATCATCATTTGATTTTTTCATTACTTTGATAATTATTACAGAACATAAAAAGAAACAGGGATGCTCAGCACGCTCTAAATTCTGAACTTCTTTTCCAGCATTTCAAAGTATGTGAAAAAAGAAACAGCAGATAAAAAGCTGCAGGCTGCTTCTCTGTAAGCCTGGTTCAGAAGTCCATCCTTTTATGCGCAGTGTAAATCGTTTGAAGCTATGCAATTTCCTCTTGTCTTAGTTTGACATTATCACTACAATCTAACAAAGAGGAGCAACGAGGTTGTTTCACAGCGACCTACATCATTACCAAACAGCACTGTTTATCTTCAATACTGTACCTGTGATTAGTTATCTCTCCCTTTAGCACTAAGCTCATTAATATTTATGCTTTGGGGGCAAAAAAATCTAGAAAGTGAAAAAGCTGCTTCAAATGAGAATGATAGCACTGTTGAACTAAAAGGGGATTTGATCTCAGAAGAAGCAGGAGTTTCAGATCACAAAAATGCCAATTATAATAATAATAGTAATGATAATAATAATAATAATAATACAGTTGTTTTCACAAACATAGCTTCAAATTGACAGCAGGATTGATTCAGAGGTCTTCCTGCTTTCCATTGTGAGCTTTAACTCCTTTGAAAACGGCAAAAACTACTTCAAGCGATGGCCATTTTTTTTTGCTGCCTGCATGAATGTATGTTTGATGCCACAGTAACAAAATGGCAGCCTGAAACTCTTTATGTTCTGTTCTAAAATTTAAAGGACTCAGGACTGGGCAATGTATAATGACTTTTGATGTTTTCATTCAATAATCAACAATAGTCGGTCACACAAAAAAATGCTACAAGATATTTAAAAAAAATTTCCTCTGTTGAAATGCGTAGTTGTACATTTGTCAGAACCAGAAGCTTCTGGCTCTGTTCCCATTCAGACTGATTTCCACTGAGTCGAGGTTGGGTAGAACACTCACACCCATTTGTCTGGTAAGAGGAGAGTCCAATGTGGTTTCAGACAATGACAGGGTGGCACCTGTTACTGCTGACCACTGCTTTAGCAGGCTGGAGCAGACAGACCTACAGCCAATCAGAGTCATTTTGATCTGAACCTGTTGATAGCATCTCTTAGAAAACAAACAAACAAACAAAAAAAAGACACAGAGAGGCAGATACATCGTTATTAGCATTGAGGATACCTCTTCACTAATAGGAATGGCGGATATACAATATATATATATACAGTAAATAGTGTGTTGTTACAGGGTGCTTCAAAATTGTGTGTTTAAATCTGATGAGGGGCTGACAGGGTTTAAAACAGTAAACCAAACCTATTTTTTGATTTATATAATTTAGATTTCTTTTGTTTCCCCCGGCACAAAAGGGATAAATAATAAAATAGGTTCAATGTCCATGTATCTCACCAGTATGTTCTATCAAGAATCAATAACAACTTGAATTTGCGAGGTTGTCAGGTTCTGCCGCTATGTTAGAGTCCTGTGCTGCTGATGTTGGAGATCAATCTCCCATTAGAAGTGGGTGGTACTTTCACTGGAGGAGAACTCAACTAATTAAATCAAAGTCTATATATGACTTCCTATCAGTGATCAATACTAACTGTATTGATATCTATAACTTTTTATTTATGTTATAAGCCATCAAAATATGGCCCATTATAAGTAAAGGCACATTTTTAATATTTCAAAAAAATCTGTCAAAAATTAAAAATTTTCAAAACTGTGAACAAACTTTGTAGATATTGTTCCAAGATATCTGCGTATAAAATAAGAAACGAATCCAACCAGTAATTTTGAAGAAATTGCTAACGAAGACGATGCCGGACACAGCGCCTTCACAGTAGTTCATTGGTTGGTGAGATAATAACAAAATAAAGTAATAGGAAACAACAGATCAGAACGTATGAAAATAGGTTCCAGAAGCACATGTACAGTTCATGTGATGGTTCTAGATGAAAAGGTTCCGTACACAGAGTTCTGCTATAAATACCAGTATTGGGTTACTACATCCCTAATGTCGCCCTAGTGAGGATGCTCTGGTCTATTAGACTACCATCACTGTCAGCCTTGTTGTCTGCCGTTGGCTGATCAGTAATCAGTAAATCTGTACTGAGCTTAAGTGTGAATAGGCTTGTAGCCTTTGAGTCTCTTCCTGTTGATAAAATGTCAAAGGTGGAAAGTAGTGTCAGATGAAGAGAGACAGAGAAGACATCAAGTCAGAAATTGCACGTGACGCAATCCGGTTTTATTGCACTAGTCTTCTGTTCTGCCCTTTTGTGTCTTTTTCTTACCACTCTGTTGCTGCCATGTGCCTCAGAGCGACTGAGCCTATGCGAGGCCTCAGAGGAGAAGGCCTTACCACTCTAATAGGACAGCAGTGGAAGACAAAAGCTCCTCCGAGAGCTAATTTGCACACAAATAACTAGAGAGAGAAAGAAGGAGAGACAAAACCACTCATGAATTCTTCATCTGAGAGGCACCACTTGTCGTCACCGCCGCCGACTCTTCTCCTGGTGTTAGTTCTCGTCTGTATTTTTATGAAGATGACATGGGAGGGAAAAAAAAAAAAAAAGGTGGTAAACCAGAGGCAGAAGCCACACGGTTAAAAATGGATCGTGGATGTACAGTGTGGCTTTTCCGACATAAAAGAGTTACAAGTTATGATTTTCAGAGGGGGGAAAAGTGCCAATTAGTGAGCTGGGTGTTGCCGTGTGAGTGGGTGAATAAACAGAGCAAAGGGGTGGGAAAAGCACACAGCTGTAAAACACAGACCGGGTTCAAAGAAGGGCAAAACTCAAATCAGTTTGATGTGATTAGATTTTGCCATGACCTGAAGGACGGCTTGGATCAAAATCCTCCAGATTAAAAAAAAATAAATAAAAAAAAAAAAAAAGGATTTTGAGGAGGATTCAAAAATCCAGAAAAACACTGATGATCTTCAATTAATCACAGTTTCAGAAGAAAAAACCTGTGTGTGTGTGTATAACAGACACTTTACACAACGTCTTTAATTATTTACCTTGGACTCACACCAAAGACCGCCGCTAAGCTCAGATGGAAAGCGTCGACTACCACCAGAAGTAAACATAACCAACACGGTAAAATAAAAGAAGAGAGGCTTCCACAAAAACAATGTGTTCAATCCAACAGACAGAGCGCAATTCCTTCATCTGTATGTAATGATTGTTCACTGTCACTGGTCTGTAGCTTTCCTTCCTGCAAGAACTGTGTATCTCTAAAATGTAACTGCTTACTGGTTATTAGCCTAAATAAGTTCCATTTCTACTTCAACTAGCTGAACCCATTTAAAAATGTGTTCAATGCAAAATATTATAACTAAATAAAGCAGTAAAATTATTCGACAATATTTGTGTTTGCATTTAGAAGAAATGAAACCTAACTCCACATAGCCAATTAGCATAGCATTAGCATCAGAATACACACAAGACTATACTCATGACCCAAAAAGGCATGCTGGTTTTACAGACAAACAGGCTACAGGTGTCTACATAAACACTGATAACTAACATATCAGTACAGTTGGTGAAGGATCTGTTCATCTTTTTCCTGTCGTCTTCATTCCTTCTGCTTCGTTTCTTTACTCCATCAGATACACTTCTAAGAGGGCTTTTCTGAGCAGCTCTATCACAGGCTGCATTTATTTAACTTTACATCAACAGTGCAAAAACAGGATGTCACATGATCAAACAGCATCCAGTCCCTTTAGATAATCTGAATATGATCATATTTAATGTAGTATCACTATAATATTATGACCATGTTATCATGACATATATCGTGAGTGAATGAAAACACTGTTCTATGAGTAAAAAACCTCCAGAATAAAAGTAGTAAAACTTTAATAAGTTTGAGTCACTAATAAAAAAAAAAATTTAATCATAAATGCTGGCTGGCTGTAGTTTCTAAGATACAGTCTTGGGTCAAAATGTGAAATTCTAACAGTTAATGAGGGAGTGTTTGTCTCAGAGCGACCAGATTTACTTCAAAATACTGTCTGCACATTGTAATTCAACCACAGGTTCTTTCTAGAGGAAGATGTATAAATCTACTGTATGAATGTACATAAACTAATATATACTTGTAATAAAACTATCATTTACATTTAAAACATGAGCTAACCGGAACTTTTTAATTTGTTTTCCAGTTCAACTTATTAACCCATAAAGACCCTGAACAAATTTTTTTGGTGATATCCAAATTCATTTTTCTCTACAATTAACCATTTCCAAGTGATTTACCAACACTTATTATATTTTCAGCTGCATTTTTTCAGTGAAATGCGGCATTTTCTTATATTTAATTCACTGACCATGTAGATGTTCATAACAGTTCAGAGTAAATGCAAAGGTTATCATATCAAAACAGAGAAAACTGAATAAAACTTGACTTTTTCAGCAAAATATATCATTAATACTACATAAACACAAGCATCTACAACCACTGTCATATATCAAACTGAATGTGTTTTACTGTTGAATCGACGTTGCAGAAGACGACAGTGTTTCCATGTTCACTACGGAGACTTGAGGATGAAAAAGACACCTGAAGCCACTGAAAATCTGACAAACTGCATTTTACCTCAATTATTTAAGATTCAAGATTCCTTTTATTGTCTACGAATGGTCACAGAGCATACACAACAAAATTCTGATGCTCTTAATAGAGACGGTACTTCTGGAGTAAAAAAAAAAGGAAATAAATAATGTAAAATAGTTAAATAGTATTAAATAGTAAAACACACACACCCCATCTCTCTCCCATTCAGTCATGTCACACATATGCAGAGGACAGGGAGAGGTAAGTACAGGAGTTATTGCACATAGTTGATTATAGTTATTGCACATTGCAGTTTTCCATTATTGCACATGTATTGATAGGATTACTGGGTCATTAGGTATTTAACATTTTAGATCAGTAGATGCTTTTGGGTCTCTAAGGGTTAAAGTATATAAGAATTTAATCTCCGAGGCAGATAATTTCTAAAGCTAAATTGTACAACAGTGTTTTGCGTATACTTCAGTAAATCCTACTGGTGAACAACCCAACAGCAGTGATGAACCCATTGAGGGATGTCATTGGGTAGCTTGTTTAAAGTTGGCTGCACCCTGCTGGTCACAGAGTGAAACATAATGTGCTGCACACTTTTAATACCCCTCGGCCAAATATAGTGTAAGATTCTATTGAAAGTTACTGCCCTATAATGTAGGTTAGATTGTCTTTGGTGTAAAACTCATACATACATATTTATATTTGACAGTACTCAGATATTATAACTGCATAAGGATGTTTCAAGCCAACATATCACCCCCACAAACCAAGCTATGTCAAGATGTATACATGGTATAAATTTGGTGGGCATGTCTCCATTTGATGCCATTTGACCATGGGAAAAGTAGGTCAAGGTGACCTATTTTCAATAGGCTTCTGCTCCATGCCAAGATGCATCCACAGTATAAATTCGGTGCCGATATCTCAAAGCATTCTTCATATAATGCAATTACGTCATTGAATGGACAGACAGACAGACAGATGACAAAACGATTACAATACCCCTTCAAACTATCTAGCTTCTGATCTATTAAAGCGAGT
>JAPQRQ010000022.1:8169215-8190100 GCA_037367365.1 Apogon talboti | reverse complement strand
GAGTGCAACATCAACACTTCGAGTTTGGATGTGTGTGTGTGTGTGTGTGTGTGTGTGTGTGTGTGTGTGTGTGTGTGTGTGTGTGTGTGTGTGTGTGTGAACTAACCTACCTTCCAGATTTCATACACACGTTCTACTAGAGGTCAAATGATTGTGGATGTGTAGAGGCCAATAAAATAATGACAGTTTAAAGCACAAAAATCACCTGCTCATTACATCTACACCAAAGTCCTAAACACTTCAATGAATGAATAAATCAACATCACTGAACACCAATCTAAAAGAAATTAGCAACAAAACTGGACGTGAGCATCAAACTAACTAACTCTAGTGGGTTAGGGGCTATGTGATCTGGGCCGAGTTAAGATCATGATCAGTCTCAATTTGTCATGTGGTCTACTATTCAGAGGGACTGCACAGATCATGCCACATCAGCTTCCGTCAGTACTAAAGTGTTGGGTTTCAGTACACATTTACAGGCAGTGTAATAATGAAGAAGTGCGGTGTTGTGGCAAAGTAGTTACTACTTCTCCTTCACATCTAGAGGGATCCAGGTTTGCTTCTCTACGTTGGACCAGAGCCTTTCAGTGTTGACTTTACTGGTTCTCTGCCAAACTGCATGCACAGGTTTCTTCCCCCCCATCCTTCGGCTCCCTGGTTCTACCAATACAACTAGTTTGCAAAACTTTGTATCTGCACTGATTAATTGCTCTCTCTCTACATTATATTTATATTTTCAGATTTTTCTATGTTCCTTGTGAAAGCGGGGGCTTTAGAGGGCTGAAATGTAAGTTTTCCTGTATGTGCTAAAAATAAAGTTGACTTTGACTTGACTTTGATTATATTTAAATTACAAGGATGCCTTGATAAATAAAATAGCTAGATTAAAAATAAATGCTCAGATTCAGGCTTTATCCTTATCACTCTATCCAAAATAGGTCATCAAATGATAACTCTGAGCCTCATCACACAGCCCCAATCTGAACAGCCCTGTTACTTTCTCTCATGTCCGTTTGTCTGGAGCTTCTCTGTGTCGACTGCTGCCCTGCTTATGCACCTCTTACACATGTGATAGTAGGGCAGTGCATTACTGCAAAGATGATACTCATCACAATACGCAGAGTTATTTTATACTGAAAAACCATGTTGCATACATTTTTTCATATTTTGGGTTTACTTTGTTTGCGTTGTCAGATAAGCACTTACGGAGTCTATTGATGTTTTGTTTGTTGCATTTTGTATTTTGATGATGACAAAAGATATCGTCATTGGAATTGTTTTGATTGAGCTACCTCTACATTTGTGAAGGGTTCTGCTACAATAAAGAAGAGTTTTGAACCACCCACTTTCCCTCAGGACCACTTTTGATACAACCATTTTTGCTCAAACCTATTTGAAATGCAAAGTACAAACAGACAATACAGAAGTTGTATAAAACTGTGGCTTAAATAGTTTTCTCTGTGCATTTTGTAGATAAGTTCTGGAAACTCCCTCTACCATGAAGGCAGACTTGAGTTGAACAAGTCACAGAGTTGATGCGTGAAGGCGATTCTAGGTGAGCAGTCGTGTCTGCCCGTTTCTCTGAATGAAAACCATCCATTTGATCCAGTTGAAGTCAGTCCTTCATGCTGAATGGTTTTGCCAACATGATCAGTGAGTTTTGCAGATTCTCTTGGGTAAAGAATACATCAAATCTAATGGAAGTCACATAGAAACTGATTCAAGAGGCCGGACACCCAGAGGCTTTGAGATCTTCCACTCTGATCACCTCATTCACAAACTAACTAAATGAAAAGCCTTACCCTAACCTTCACTGTTTGTGGAATTTAGATTTTATAGATGGGAATATGAGGAACAAAGAACAGTTCAGATTAACTACTGTGTCAAAATCCATTACTTAAATTACAGAACGGGCTGAAGGTCAAAGAGTTTTTCAGTTAAATCGAGTTTCACTGTTGAGAGCTTGATATAATGAAAAACACACACTGCCATTCAGCAGCTGACAAAACATTTTAATAGTGCCTCGACTGAAAGACACATCTTTTTAAAGGCTTCCCATTCAGTCATTTACATTCCATTATGTCTGCCTTATCTTTTTTAAATTCCCCATAATCTATTAGAGATACACCTTCCATAATAGATATCAAAACAATGATTCTTTTCCAAAACACACTACAAGAATCATAAGCCCCTTTTACACAGCACTTCTGTCGTCGGAATATTTCGTCTTTATTCCGGAACGACGTCTGTTTAAACTAAATGGTGGGATCATTTTGGTCCCACCTCTGTCACGGCTCTGGAGGCAGTAAAAGAGCCCTGATAAAGGTGGGATCATGATTCCAGAACGCTTTGTAAAAAGGAACACCTCTCGTTCCACAACCAAGGTGTGACATTTGAATCACGTATTGTGCGTCCAACCCCCGCTTTATTTAAAAATGATTTAAAAATGAGCGCGGGCCGTGTACAGTGAACAAACATATAATGCGAACAGAAAGATGTCGAACTGGGGAGACGTTGAGATCCATGAGCTGTTATCATTTTGGGTGGAGGACTCTATTTATGCTAACATTTGTGGAACGGTGAAAGACGGCCAACTATGGAGTTGTTGTTTTGAGAGCCAACACTGCTATGCTCAGGGTATTTCCAACATGAAAGTTATACCTCAAACTATACGCTGTGCTGCGTCACCGCCCCTTTGATTCCTGAACGCAGGTCTGCTCTGTAGACGTCCAGCCTGTCTCATCTCTGTTACTCCTTTGGCTTGGCTGTGTAAATCAGTCAATGGTGGAAAAAAGGTGGGATCACCATCTCACCTTTTTCCAGGATCTCTGTGTAAAAGTGGCTATAGACAGACCTGCCAGAAAGACAAAATCAGACGGGTGCAAAGTGTCCAGACAGAAGACACAAGGTACCAAAATAAGAAAATGCTCAGTAAAGATGACACCAGCTGTTTCAGAACTCTGAACCACAAACAACTTTTACAATCCACTCTCCATCTCCTTTTATTTTACATTAGGAGATAAGATAAAGCTGTTATAAGTGCCTACCTTACATAGAGACACTCATGAACCAATGATAAAGACTCAAACAGCTAAAAGAATGTCTATTTATTGGAGTTTTTAAAAGACTGAAGCCCCTATTTGCATGGGACTAGTGCTGCCTGAGGACCTCTGGTAACAGTCATCTGTGATCGCAATTCCAGGCAAACAGACTGCATTTTATACATCTGCATTATTTATTTTGTTACTTTATCTATCAATCCAAATTCTTTCAGGTCTTAAACAAGAATCCTACAAGAGTCCATGCATACAAAATCATTAAAACTACTTTGTGGATGCACTTGAAGATGCGCACACAGCACTTTGCATTTCCAGCAACGTTAGTAACTGTGCATGACATTTAGTGGCGGGGAGGCGTGTGCTGTGTCAGGACACTCCACATACACAGAGGCAACAGTGTGACACACAAAGGCCCAATGTGTGTGTGTGTGTGTGTGTGTCCATCTGTCTTTTAGAATGTGTGTATTCATGTGAGTTGTACAAACCGCTCTATGTTGTGTGTACTTTGTGTGCGCATGCCTGCTTATGAAGCTGTGGCCTCAGCAGAAGAAAACAGAGAGCTGTGTCCCTTTGTCGTGACCCCTCCTATCGCCACTTTGACCCCCCCCTCCATGCTGACTGACCCATCTCAGCCCCACCCCCTCCAAGAGCCCTTCAGACCCATGTGTTCCAAGTCGGTGCTCGTGTCTCCAGGCCCAGCTAATTCATTTAATCACCCGCTAATACCAAAAGCAAGCCGAGCTGATTAAAAGCCCAACCGCAAAAAAAAAAAAAAAAAAAAAAAAAAAAAAAATGTTGGCCAGATCGTAGTAGCAGGACGTACAGCTGTCGTAGACTACAGGGGATTCAGGGGACTTTGGTTCCTCTTAACCCATAAAGACCCAAACATCCACCACCGACCAAAAGCATCTACTGACCTGAAAGGTTTATTATCTGTTGATCCACTAATCTTATCAATAGATATAAATAATTGGTGTAAAATACAGTTTGTCATCTTTTCATGGTAATCAGATATGACCTGTTTGGACGTTCAGAGGCATCTTTCTTCTTTTAATCCACACACTCTCAGAACTTGTTATAAAATACGTCGTGACATTTTTTTCTGAAACTTCAATTTCATCACATTGTTCTCAAACTTGGAGTAAAGTCTAATATTATAAAATTAGAGGTTCACCTATTATACACCTTTTTTTTTTAATACCAAAAATGTACAGATGCTCATGAACATGTAGCGATGTAGTAACAGTAAACTGGTCCATCCTGTCTGTTGCCAGCTCAACAGAACTGGGATTTCATTTCATTTCATTTCAATTCCAAATCTGCCAACGAAAAGACATTTTTCGAGGCCTTTTCTCTGCTGAGGAACACCACATGCAACATTTATAAAGGACTCGAGTTTGTCCTCACCTTTGTGGAGCAGAAAATAAAATCGACTTTATTGAACATACTTTCAATCAGTGCGAGTGTGCTACTATTATTACTGGAATAAACAGCGTCTCCCTCTCTCCACGCCCCTGTGGCTCTGAAAGATGCACAGCAGGCAGCAGGCGGCAGCGTCTTTTCATCCATTTTCTTACTATTCATATTGCAATTCCTCGGAATAACGATAATAAAAGCTATATCCAGTCCTTTATGTTGTGTCAGACGTTTCCGACCACAAAAGAGGCAGAAACAAGTGTGCTCCCCTGGAAGTCCCTACACGGAGCAGACCGCCATCATGCACTGCAGATACAAGGGCTTGGTTTTCTGCTGAAAGCTCGTATCACTCTGAGGTCCTTAATCAATGAACTGAATTAGTTTCAGGGTTGTGAAGCATAGGAGACAATTTCACTATTAATTACAGAGAGAAATAGGAAATTATTAATGGATGACTTAAAGGCAGTGTTGTGAAACCAAAGACTGAAGGGCTGTGTGACTGTGCCAAGCTCCTTTTTCAATCACTTCTTACTTTATTTTTGGAGACATATGAAAAGATTATAGCATTATTTTGTAAAGACATTCACAACGAAGGAGCTCAACTCAATTACACGTTTAAAATGAGAGATATAACTTCTCAGAATGAAATTGAAATGACTTCTTCGCCTCTTGTGATTTAACTGAAGCAGACAGGCTTTCACAGAATAAAGACTGCTCTGTTTTTAGTGGGTTGCTTTTTTGTTATTTTTTTTGTGTGCTGCTCTGATTTCACAATTGAATAAGACACAAGTGTTAGAAATAAAAACCAAATCCATACCAAGAGACTGTGCTGTAATTGTCACTGCTGCAGAATACATGGGCACCCTGGGCTGATGTAGGAACTGCAAAGGAAATGTGGCATTTTAAGCTACAACTAATGACGTTTTCATATACTACTTTTATTTAACCGTCAAGCGAGAGGTTAAACACAGTCCTCATTGTCGCACATCAGTGATTATTTTGGGCTCTGAGCTGGCACAAAAAGTCTAGCGACACAACACATGGTCATTAAAACAGGAAGCAGTTGGTTCTGACTGTTACACTGAGATTTGACATCTGACCCCTGTGACAACCGCAGCCATTAACCGGAAACACGACCTCTGTCCATGTCAAACCGCAGTTACTGAAGTCAACCTGACAGAACGCAGGTCTGACTGTGAGGACAGACGCACACGCACACACACTCTACACGACACCTTAAACACAGAGATGGCTGTTCCACACACAGTCTGTATTAAGCTTCAACTGCTGTGGCTGGATTTTTCACAAGGTCATGCAGTAATAAATGCAGGGTTGTTTTATTCTTTTCTAAATGTTGCACATTCACATTTACTCATCATACATTTCACTATTCACTGCATTCAATAGGCTCTAATGTGTGTAAGGATGATCTGACGCGATAGATACATGTACCACAGTTATATTACCACTTATACAGCTGGAAGGAAAATATTCATTATTTTATATTGTGCTTGTTTATATTCTGTTATGTTGAATATGCTTTTTTCTCAGCAAATAGTCAATATTTAGCAGGAAATTCTCATGAGTGTTATACAAACTAACATGGAAGAGAGTGAGCATGACACAGAGGGGGGGATTCTGAATGAGAGAAGAACTCCAGAAACCATAGGCTCAGCCCTAAAATAAAATTACTTCTTTCACAGGGAAGAGGTTTGGGTATGAGGAGTCTGACATATTACCCTCTTTTACCGTCTACTGCATACAAGCATCAAGTCAGAGTCGGCGGACAGAAGTATGAGTTGTGACCCTCCGGAATTTCCACCAAAAACATTTTCAAGTATAATAACTAGCACAGCCTCCATAGTTGTCAAGCAGGAAATAAGCAGAAAAAAAGCAGAGGAAATAATCACTCCCAATCAGAGAGAGATGTTGATTCACACAGCACTAATAATAGCGCAAGACCTCTGTGTTCAATGAAATTAGGAAGTCATTTCATTTTCAGAGAAATTTTTATTTTACAGACATAGTAATCAAAGCCTTGTCCACACTACACAGATATTTTTCCAAACAGGTCTTTTCCCACTGTTTTTTAAAAATAAATTCTGCCCACACAGCCTTCACTTTGTAAAATATCTCTGTCCACACCATGACACAACACAAAAACAACTACAACCTGCTGCAAATGTTCAGATAAAAGCCATTGTTTCTGGTGGACTTTAACGTGTGGACACCGCAGATCCTCATATAATACTGGATGTAGGAGTAACACAGAAGCTTTAGTCCAGGAGGGTCAAACTCATTTTAGTTCAGGGGCTACATTCAGCCCAGTATGATCTGAAATGGACAGCACCAGTGAAATAATAAGATAATAATATATAAACAATGTCAACTCCAAACTTTTCAGTATGTTTAGGGTGAACAAAGAAAAATTACATTGTGAAAATGTTTACATCTACAAACTGTCCTTTAAAAATGTGAATAACATGAACAACCATGAAAAAAATGAAATTTATTAAGAAAAATAAGTGTAATTTTAACAATATGTCTCAGTTTATCATTTACACATGTGCATTACAACTTACAGATCACAGTGGATCTACAAGTACACGAGACATTTAATAATATTGAATATTGTTAAAATTACACTTATTACACCATCTCTTAAGAAATTTGAGGTTGTTTATACTTGTTCAGGTTATTCCCCTTTTTTGTTGAACAGCTTGTAAATGTAAACATTTTCATGTAATTTTACTTTTTTTACACTAAAACAAAGAAAAGAATTGGGAGACATCAGCATTTATAGGTTATTATGATAGTATTTTACTGGTCTGATCCACTTTAGATCATATTGGTCTGTATGTGGAACCAGAACTAAATGACTGTTTATATTTTCAGTGTAATTTTTGCATTTCACAAATTCATCAAACGGGCCAGATTGGACCTTCTGGCAGGAGGTTTTGGCCCGCGGGCCGTATGTTTGAGAGCCATGCTTTGGTCTAACGTGAAGTTAAACAGCAACAGAAAGTTATCAACTTAGTTTATATTGAGTGTTGGTTTGGGTTGGTCAAGTGCATTCTTTCAATTATTAAGTATCCGCCACAGTATTGTTAAATGTGTGTGAGTCTCAAATGTGTCATTGCTGGCGTCATCTACTGCAGGTCATACAGTGACTAATACACATATGAGCTTTATCTGATGTTTCAGGTGCAGGTTCTTCATACAGCAACGAAGAACCTGCATCTGAAACATCAAATACGCATAAGAAATATGCATACTCCTGTTGGAGTATGCATATTTCATTTTCCCTGTCCACATAGATAAACACAAACAGAATAAAAACAAAATCCCTTTTAAAACTTTTTTTTTTCCAACCTAAAACACTGTCTACCTGTGGTCAAGGGGCCCAAAGGTACAGAAACAAACACATTTTGCATGACATCCACATAAGATCATAGTCAGTCCCTCATTACTACAAACTATGAGGGGCCTACAGATAATACCAGACCCATGCAAACAGGGACGTCAGGCTGTTATCAATGTGTGACTATTGAGATTGACTTGATTTGCAGTTTAAAGTTCTCTTACTTTCTCAGTATTTAGAAACAGCAGACTGAAAAGGATGTTCCCAACAGATTTCTTCTGTGTTAGTATAGCATGCATGCACCTAACTGTGTTCACTTTCACTACTTGTAACTCACTGGAATCATTTTGTGTGAGGTTATGCAAAGTAGTGAAAAATAAATAAAAAAAATAACAAAATGACATCTGCACCTAAGGATGGTTTTCATCATGGAATCATCTGTCAGTTACGAAGCAAATTCACCGATTTATAATTTCATCTATAAAATGCCTGGACATTGTATAAATGCTGTTACATAACAAAATCAGGATCAGAACATCATATAAATTCTCCTTTTGGTAACCAGGCTGTAATACACAACCTGTTGACACTGAAGCAGCGTATGACTTTCACCACTAATTTTTCTGTAAATTTGTAAAATCCCAGTAATAGTCTACTCATCACTAATCCATTAGTCTCCTTTGTCATGCTAACACACCTACATAACTTCTTAGAGTACCCCATCACAAGCAGTGTGTTTGTTTACATATCAAACCAAAACTTCACTCGGGTCAGAAGAAATGGAAGGAACCACTGTAAGTCAATTGTCATCTTATAAAACGGGGTGTGTGATCGTGAAAAATAATACTTAGACATCAGTTTCGTGGCATTTTCAGAATATGTCATTGTGTAGGCTTATCATACACGCCTCACAAACATACAGGGTATGGCCGGGCCCTCAGGTTCAGGTTGACTTTATTAGTACCCGTAGGTAGATTTGTTCTGCAGTAACAGAAGGAGGCATCTCAGACATTCCCATACACAGGACAAAACAGACAAATTTTAAAAAAAACCAAACAAACAAACTGCTCACTGCTCACTCACGCTTTACAGTATGTTTATGTGTCAAAAAAAAGGGGGAAAAGCATCATGTTGTCACATCTGCAATGTCATTTACTGTCTCTGATGGTATGATGCAATTTAGTTTGAAGTTGTGGTCAGTCTCTGGTTCTGAAGAACAGATGTCAGCGGTTTCCTTTTTTCAGTAAAAAGTAAATGAAGGCAACATTCTCCCCGATTAACAGAGAAAATGCAGAGCAGTGGAAAGGAAAAGCAGAGTAGCAGCTGTTGCAGTTTGTAAACAGATAAGCAGAAAACCAAGCAGGCTTCAGTGAGTCAGTTACACACTGACACACACTGTTCAAGAGTCACATCTTAAGGTGGGATGGTTCCTTAATGGTTGTTTGAGTCACAAGAGGCAACAAGTGGCTTGTGGGTTACAAACGGTGTCTGGAGTCAGACGTACATCCAACAGCAGACTGTGCATGCTTTGGAATGGTTTTGGAGAAATATGAGAAGCAAAAACACTTCTATTATAATTCATGTCATTTTAGAAAAGCGGTGTCACATTTACAACAAGGTGCCTGCAGCTGAAGGCAAGTGAGGTTTAAGACTTTTTAAATTCCATTTGGAATGAATATATTATAGTTATAGCAGATGTGTTGTGTCTCTGTCACATTATCCTGATGTCTGTGTTGGTTTCAGCATCAGTTCCGAGACAATACTCTTTTTTTTTAACATCAATTTTCTGTCAAAAAAAGAAAAATAAAGAAAATTGTTTGCGGTACAAATCTTCAGTTTCATTTTTCAGCTTATTTTCTATTTGTACTCAAAGTAATTTTACAACATATAAAATAAAACTGTCTACAACTGTTAACAATAAAATATAGAACATGCACATGAATGTTGAATGCACTGATGATGATACAATGCATTTTTGATGCCTGATAGTATTAACACAATTCGGTTTTTGCCATAGAAATAGTGAAGTTCCACGCCCAGTTTTAATTACCTTTCAGTATATTGTAATTCAAGTGTTCTGACAGAAAACAAGACTTGTACACCTTCTCTGGACTCTGAAAAACTAATCTTTCATGCAAGATTTTGCTCTGTAATAGGCATTTTCAGAGAAGCAGGGGGTTAAATACAGTATGTGATTTTCCATTAGGATCCAATCAGATGTAAATCTACTACTTTATTCTGCAGCTCTAACTGGTGTGAAACGCCATCAGGTCACATATGCTGACATTTACTATTCTGATTTGGACCCAGAGCACAGCGCTCCTGAAGGAAGGTGTGCATTCTCATATTCTTGAGTTTCTACTCTACTACAGAAACTCCTGTTAATAGTACAGACACGCTACATATATTTATTCACCGCTTTTTTCTCTCAATAGGCACACTGCCTAATAGCTGCAATTAAGTCAGTGTTTGATCTATAATCCTGGGAGCCAACAAAAAAAAAAAACAGTAAAGACCCTTTCTATCCATAAGTCAAGCTGAATATCTGTGCTCTGATTTATAAGCAACATCCTCTAAAACTACTGATGTAATGTAGAAGGATTGGATGCAGCCACACTTTCTCTGCTACTCTGCAGGTCTGCGTCTCCTGAGATTACACGTTTCATGTCGGAAAACATTGCAAGCTCCTCAGTGTATCCAGTCTTTCCTCCAGCTTCACTCCTTTATTTCTGAACCCATCGTGTCTTCGCTTTCGCTTCTCTATCCCACGCTCCCTTAACGTCCTCTAAGAGGACATTTTTATTCTGTCTGGATTACTTGTCCTAGTTGGCGCTGGGCGTGCTGGTGGGGAGAGAATTTATTTCCTCCGGTGGTGCCTTGATTTAAAGTACTCAGGTCAACTTGATTTCTGGGTCATCGTCTCCCCTGTCGTATTGAACCAGGGCAGCGGTAGACTTCAGACTGCTTATCCACAAAAGCAAGGTGTGACACCACGCCACATTTTGGATGGATATGACTCTTCTGCTCTGTGTAAAATTCAGCATTTTACAGGAAAAACATGAACCAATAAACACACATCAGCTCACACACACACTTATGTACAATTGTCCACAAAAGCTGTTTACTCAACGCTTAATAACAAATGCAGTAAATCTGGGCTTCGTTGCCAAAGCTGCTCCTGCAGGGCCCACTGACCAGCATGTTAGTGAGCCACATACTAATCACCACTGGCCTGCAGTTATGCACATTAAGTCCACATTATAATTCCTGTTAACCTAATTCAGGCCTAATTCTTGTACTTCGTCCTGCCTGACACGACCAGGTCAGCCCTGCATCAGTCCAACAGGCCCGCCATTGTGCTGTCTTCAATCCAAGCATTTAGACAAACCAGACGAAACCAGAACTCAGTACTTCCATCAGTTATTACATAATTGTGATCATTTTGTAGATCATTCCCGTTCGCCTGAATAAAAACACCTGGATGACACAGCACTACTATACTCCACTGTTTCCACATCATTTTCAAGCATTTGCGGTTAATTAAATTAATCTTCCTCTACATGAGACGTATGTATATTATCAAACTATTATTAGTCCTATGAAGACAATTTAATGGTAAAACTGCATGTACAATCACCAATTTTAATGATTGGTTTGATGTTCATGTTCAGAGTTATTGATTATTAACTTTGCCTTTGAGGTTCAGTAATCCACGCTGTTTATTTGGGTATTCATTACTTTGCCCGAGGTGCTTAGTTCATCAGTTATCCAGTTTCTTGGTAGCATCGACTGATCATTCAGCGATCTGCCTTTTCCTGCTCCAAACTATCATTCTTATGAGGGCATTTAAAGATCCATTATTGGTCAACCTCTGATCATTATGTGCCAATCTACAGCCCTTTCAGCAGTTCAGAAAAATACTGAGATACACACACCAAACAACAGACGGTCAGTGACCTTTAATACCCTACAGACATAGTTCAAACCATGCTGGATGGAAAAATCACTGAGGAACTGACAAATGCTTTATATACTTCACCAACAGCTAGAGGTGTGCAATATGATATTAGATCATGAAGGATTAGAACGTATAGACGATCCGTCAAAGCAGAGAGATGGTGGAATCGTCTACAATATAATGTAGTCAGAGCCATAGAGTATTTAACGGCTCTGGATGTAGTTATATGCTGACGCACAGACACATCACGTCGGTTCACGTCACATGGACTTCACGTTGTGTAGCGGGAGTCATGGCTGACAGCGAAACAGACGAGTTGCTTCCTAAAAACAACTCCACTTCCATCGTATGGAAATGGTTTGGCTTTTCCTCAAATGACAAAGCGCAAACAACAGTGATTTGCAAAATTTGCAGACACGGACTGCACGTCGGATGGCAACACTACGAACCTGTTCAATCGCCTGACAACGTGATATCATGACTCACGTATATTTACACGCCACTTTTAATTATATAATAGCCTACCCTCACAGCGGCAAGGATAAACAAATTAATATTTTAGTAAAAATAAACTGAAAAATTAAAACAGAAATAGAAGTATGCAATAGGGCATGAATCTGAAGTTTGTAAAAACAGCTGACTGTCATTGCCGGCGTGTGTGACCTTATTTAAGCGTGGTAAAAACAAGTAAAAGGACAGACTGATGCAAAAACACAACCCTAGTGTCGTATGTTTGCACCGAGTCAACATGTGAAAAGCACAGTTGAAGAGTACGACAACACAAACAAGTAAACAATCAAACTTATTGACTGAAAAATCATTGGTTTGTTTGCAGCAGAAAGAGAAGTCAAACTAAAGCATAGAGAATGATTTTCCACGGTGCAGACGGTCACCAGTGTCAGGTCAGACGAAGGCCAAAGCTCAGATTACCCTGCAGACAGTGTGGAAACTGACAGCTTTACATCACTCTTACTCTTTGCACATTGTAAGCCTCTTGTTTGCCTGTATGCGTGCAGGTTGAGGACTGCAGGGAAATAACGATGTGAAACCTTCATTGCATCTGTGCTGCATTTTAGCACTGTTTGCGTTTTATCAGGTAATGCACCTATAGAAGAAACAAGGTCAGAATCTGTTCCACTCGTTTCAACTTGTATTATATCTTATCGTAGAAGAGACAAGACAGAGTAAAATGGACTCATCCTCACAAATCCTCATCATCAATCTTAGCATTTCTAGAGGCAATCTGCTCAAGTTCTCTGATGCTTTGGCTGCTCAATGTCTTTTCCACACAGAAAAAGAAATATCTGAATGTTTCATTTCAGCGCTTTGTTCGTGAAGAAACAGGAACTGTTTATGCAAGATGCTTTGTCAGTTTGAAAGATTTTAAGATTACCGACAATATTATTTGACTGCTTTAGTGTGAATTTATGAGGAGAAAGGAAGAAAGGAAATAAAAAGAATTTAGTTCACAAATAATCATAACATTTCTTTTCATTTATTTGCAAAGCTTTTCTTTGGATCATCTCAGATAGTGCATGTAACATACAGTAGCTCAGTCTTTTTCACTGTACTATTATCCATGTTTGCACATCGTTGCCAACTCAGTCAGCATAAAAGCTCATGCATAGCAGCTGCAGGAATGTGCATCGTCCCTTTAAGTTGTACCATCCTCAGTATCTTGCTTGTTTGTCTATATGTCCTCAGTCTGTAGATGATGATAAACCCCATCTATTACACCAGTTCAGAGGGCACAAACCTCACAACTTGTAGTCAGGAGTCGCCAACAATGCATTCAACAGCAACAGCAGAGCATCACTTCTACTCAAACACACCCCATTCAAGCCCTGAAGCAATGATACTGCTAACATGACAAACATGTAGACCCGTTACTATCACACAGTGATACATCTAAATGTCTCCGCTGTTTTCTTACTTTGAAAATGGCCTCAAAGAAGAACTAAATCAACATTTCAAAAATCTTCTCAAAAGAAGATTTTTTTTTCTACATAAAATGACTCCCATATCTTTGCATTCATTCTAAAGTGACTGGCTGCTGTGCTGCATGATTTGATGATTAAGCAATATTGCAATTATTATGGGTAATACTATGATTTGCGCTTTCTATCGGAGTCTATTTTGTTTGGTTATGAAGGAAAATGGACAGGTTACATTTAGAAATGTCATCAAACATACAACCCTAGACTAGCAAAAAAAAAAAAAAAATACATAACAAAAAACTTTCAGTTCACTTCTTTTACATGGTATCTATTTCTGCTAAATGTCAGGTTGTGAGGTTGTTTTTATTTTATGTTCCATTTCTGAGATCAGCTTAATCCTTCCAAATCTAGGCCTTTAAATTGCAGCCTGCGATTAGACTGATATTGCAATTTCTATGGTGATTCAATTAATTGTGTAGCCTTGCTTCTATCCTGTAGAACTCTCTTTCCCAAGTGGCACTAAATACTCTGCACAGATGAAACATTTTACTAGTGTCAAAGTTAAGAAACAGTATGGTCTGTTTAATGAGTATCTGAACTCATTTTTACAAGTTTCATCTTGAAATATTTATGACAACTAGCAACACAGGATGTCTGTCACATAAATTTTTTTAAGGGGAGTCCAAGCCTCCAAGGACCCGACCCCTACCCCCAAATAATTAAGACCCTGCATGTGAAGTTTCTATTGGTCGAATAGTCCACAGGATACCTTTAGCATATTGCGTCACCTCACACAGCCTCCTGTAGTCTGCTGCATAATCCCTTACCCTGCTTACCCACACTTGAACTTAACCAGTAAACACACAGGTGGAAGGACGGGTAAAATGACTCGGACATTATCCCACTTGATCCCTCGTACAACATCCAGACATTAACCCTACGTCCAAAAGGTCCTTCTGTCGTGACGTGTCACATGGACAGGACACAGACTTCTTCCATATACAGTAGAAGACCTTTGTGTGAACCGAAAATTTCTGCAGTCACAGGTTCCTTTGTATATAAGAAGTTTCGGTCTTCCCGTGTAGACTAAGTCATCTGTATTCCTGCCTTACAGCCCATTAGGCTAACTGAAGGCATATAATTCACCTCCTTTCACTAGCAGCCACTCAGTAATGATTCATGTCCTGCCATATCCAAAATATAGATTATTTATTCCTCTTACTCTTACTTTTTTGGGAGTAACACTGCCTTGTAGTGTCCATTTACTTGTCATCTTTGTTATAGAGAGACGGCTTCTAACTCCTTACGGTACCTTTTTTTATATAAATCTACAGCTTTTATTTCACCTGCAGAGTATATTGCTTGCCGTTTCATCAGCAGAACAGCATGTAGGTCTGTACGTGCAGTGAACAGAGGAGGTTTAAGCCTTACAAACCGAGATCCACAGCCCCCTGTCAGGTTTTCAACCATTCCCGAAATACACAATACTGATCCCTGCACTGCAGCTCAATTCTGAAATGGATAAATGTGTTGGAAATGCAAGGTTTCTGTGGGACCTAGATTTGTGTGTATGTGTGTGTGTGGGGGTGGATTTACTAAAGGTCTGTAAACCTGGCCTGCAGCCTCTCTTCACAACAGCATTAGTGCATGTTTAGGGCCTGCTGTCCTGGTCCAGGGTGGGGTTATTCGTCCATCTGCTCCACGCTGCACCCTGACATGAGCAACTTTTGTTTATTTTTTTTAGTCCAAGCTGTGTGTTTGTTTATAAAAAGGGTTTGACCACAGCACACCCTGGCCTCTGGGTTCTGACTGCCCCTCCCCAGTCCACTGCTATTATCCAGATAATCGACAAACGCTGGAATATCCTCTTTTTTTTCCCATTGCATTTTTTAAATATTCCTCCTACTCAGTCTTCTCCTGCTCCCTGTCTAGAGCTCTGTCTCACTGTTGAGTCATTTCCCCGCCCTAATGATGGTTTGAGTCCCCGGCTAAAACCGAGCCAGAGTAAACAAGGCTCAGACTCAGGCAGCCTGCAGTAAGTGTCACTTCTAATCCACTACTAAACCAAAGACGGGTCTGCACTGAGTATGCACTGTCCCAGTAACTGCAGGCCGGCGCACCATCAGAGCTGGACATGCTGATTTTCTCATTTCACTACACCGAAAAAAAAAAAAAAAAACAATGGAGAGAAAAAAAAAAACAAAGCTGTGTCTGTGATTGTTAAATTCAGAGAGCCACAGGGAGACAAAAAGGATAAAAGGGAGCACATGATCTCCACGAGCTGTTCATCCTGCTGGACAGTTTTGTGCTTCTCTGTCAGTAAGTGCCGTTAAAGCAGCTTAGGTATCACTTAAGGTTTTGTGTGACACACAAAGTAAAAGTTAAGAAACAACAAAAATGTCTCGTGGTTAAAAATGGAAGAAGTAGCATGTTTGTGTAAGAACAGGGTTTACTTTAGTCAGTGTAGGCCTGCTTTTACCCAGGATTATGTGTAATCCTGGGGGGGAAAAAATCCTGCAGATAAAAATGTCAAGGGACAAAATCCCATAAAAGACAGGCCAGATAAAAAAAAATACATCAATTAAAAGTGTACTAAATAGGCTAATATTATGCGAGACGACTTAAGTATACCATAGAGATTGTGTTTGGTCAGATGATTAAGTATTTATCCATGCAAACCACAGATGTTTCATTAGAAATTTAGAAATGAATACATGCAATTTAATACAGAGGATATAATATAATCCCTTAATATATTGAAGTATACAAGTTAAAATAAAACCCCAAATCCAACATCTGTGGGATGATGTAAAATGTGACTCAGTCTTTTGCAAACCTCTATTATAGTCACCATAGACTATAGAAAGCATATCAAATGTTCAAACTGAGGAAATATACCATTTTATGAAACTAAGGTCATTTTGACTTTGTTGGCAGTAACATAACTCTAAAAGCTACACCGGCAGCACATGTAGAAGGTGGAGAGAGGGTGCAAGGCTCCTCATGAGTCGATAGCATCCCTGTTGCTAGGCTAGTGATTATTTAAGTCTATTTACAGTGATTCTTCAGTTTCTGTCAGCAATAAAAGTGTGGAGTTAGTTCATTTTAATCTGCAGGAAATCGTGTTAACTGTTTTGCCGCCACTGTGCAGTTATGGCTTCTGATTTAAAATGAGTTCACTTTGCAGTAGGTCTGGATCCTGGGGGCGTATCCCAGTTTATGCATTAACAAGTTATGGACATATACACATTTCTCCATCTGTTGTCGTGAGCTCCTCCGTGTTCTGCTGTATCATGTTTACACTCTTTATGATGTCCTTGTGTTATTGTTATGTGGTATATGATTTAGCAAAGCTGTGACACCATTAGTGATGGCAGTAAGGCGTTGGGTTGAAGGCGAGATGATGAGTTAAAGATAATGTGTGAATATATACTCATAAACTAAAGGCTGAGTAGAAAGGGATACAGCTATCTTCTCATTTCTGTTACAAGTAAACAATCCATGATGCACAAATGTTTGGTTGATTATGAGATTATGGGTCACATTATACTAAACTGCAATAACTCCTTAGTGGAGATAAAAATGTTGAAAATTACTTGCTTTAGTGTTTGGTTTAGACTTTATGGGGGCCACATAAAGTCTATGTATGGACAACACTGGAGTAGTTTTATGTAACAAGATGGTGAACTTGTTTTTTGGGGTGATGTATGTCTTCAGTTTGACACAACACAGTGCTGTGAACCGTCTAAGGCTACGCTCAGACAGCAGGTCTTAATGCACAATTCAGATTTTTTGGTGAAATTTGAATTTTTTTGTGTGCTCCTTCATATTACACATTAAATGTGACTTCTATCAGTTTTGAGTATGAACTGAATGCAACCCTGAAGTGACCAGCATGCGCAAAACAGGTCTTGATGTAATACGTGACCACACAGGCACGCACTGTGTCTACGGAAGTAAACATGTTTTTACTCCTCCTGGGACGTAGAATTGTGAGATTTGTCGCATTTCAATGACGTAAAGGTCGGATAAATGCGACCTGGCCATCCAGACTGAAGGCACATTGCAAAATATTGGATATATATCGGAATTAGGACCACATGTTTATTTATCATTTACATATGAAAGTGGCCTGGGTGGGATTTGCGCTGTTCAAACTGTCTTCAGATCAGATTTGGGCCACATTTGCCTGCAGTCTGAAGTTGGGTAAGTTAGCATCTACAAAATAAGCTCTAGCAATACAGTTACTGAGCAAATGGAGCAAATGTACTGATTAAATCTAGCAGAGACACCAGAGTGTTGACGTTTTGTCTAAAAACTCTCACTACTATAATTCTTTTTATTTTTTTTTTAAATTATCAATTCAGCATCACGTTATTTAATATTTCTTGTCATCTTGTCAGGATGCAAATGACAGGAAATAATAATTTAGTGTCATGTTCTGTACACTTGTCCTTTAATATTACAGAAATTACAGTATAGACATTTCATAATCCTTTTTCTGTGTAAGGATGAAATGCGAATGAAGGCTGCTGATACAGTTCAAAGACATCCAACCTCAAATAAATAAGACTGAAACGCATGACCTCCTCTGGAGAAGGGAACAAGGGAGTCGGACTGAAACCCAGCAGGAGCAGTGAACCACAGAGAGCATTATCAGCACTATATCAGCCCATAAACCAAGATCTGTAGCT
This sequence comes from Apogon talboti, assembly GCA_037367365.1. Classification (NCBI taxonomy): domain Eukaryota; kingdom Metazoa; phylum Chordata; class Actinopteri; order Kurtiformes; family Apogonidae; genus Apogon; species Apogon talboti. The sequence continues at coordinate 8,171,675 of JAPQRQ010000022.1, read as the reverse complement.
TCCTTCCATGTCTGTGCCACATCTTTGCTGCCCTGCCCCGCAACTTCTTTAAAGTGACGCTAAATTTGGTGCTGATCAGTCCAGATGCAGGGGAGGGGGAGTGCCAGCAGCATGTCTAGACACTAATAGACATGAAAGATTTCGCTTGTTTTGAGGGTTTCTAAAGGGAGGCTTTAAGACAAACTTGTACTAACACATCAAAATTTAATAAGTGGATCCAGCTGTTAACGGTTTAAAGGGATCCTGCACTTAGGAAATCAGAGTGAAAAGGCATCGGTTATGAGTAGTTTATAAAAATGCTAAAGGTCTAAACATTACTGGTTTGCAGAGTGTGTGTCTATATGTTTGCGAGGGTTTCCTTGCAAAGTCAGCCATAGTAAAGAAAAGCCCATTCTGATTGACTGAAATGTGTTCAATGCTGTATAAAACACACACACCTGTCACCGCCTCACATCAGTAACACTGTAACAGTACAAATGTTTCAAAATGTCAGGTTTTGTTGTAAATTTTGATTTACTGGATCGGGTGGGCATGGAGGGGTGGCAAGAGGAAGAGAGGAAAGAGAAGGAAGATTAAAAAAAGAAAAAGAGACACACCAAAATCAATGAGAGAGAAAATGAACACCTGGAAAAGTCAAGATACCACGTTGTGACGGGTACACCTGAGAGCACGGTTCATTCGCTGTGTTCAGACGTAATGTGCCAAGAAGTGTGCGAACATTCTGTGACTGGCTTAGAAGTTTGAGGAGACATGACCTGTCTGTGTGATGTTACCGTTGCCCAAAACAAAAACAACAGAAGACGTCAAGTAATGATGGCCTTTTGAAGTAGATATTTTTGTGCCTCAATCAAACCAAGCCTTAACCTAAAGTACGAGCAATCTGGGTAAAAACAAAAGCAAAATCATATGACAGTCTTCTGAGGTACTATAATGATTCACAAAAAAAGTCGGTCTATATGTAAGTATATTTAACTATAACTATTATAACTATATAAGATTTCCTGTAGTTTTCTCTGGTTACTGGAGGCTTAGGCTTTGTCTGATGTCTTTTTGTTATTGTGTCTGACTATAAGCTCTGTATTTTTGCATCATTCTGATCTAACTTGATTACAATACTGACACTTAGATGAAATAAACACTAGTGTACATTTTCCTGGACATACAGCAGAGGCGTTTCATTAATTACCTAGTCTGTGGTGGACCCATCGGAGATCGGATCAGAGATTTATAACGAATGAAAAATATTTTCCCACTACCACAACTCCAAAGCATCTTTGTAAATCAGACTCGTTGAACGTCGGAGTTCAGAAGCCTGACCTGCAGCTGACAGACTTACAGTAATTCTTAATCTTTATTTCTTCAGCAGTGGCAAAGCAACACATTACACAAACTCTATAGGATAATGCAGGCAGGAACCGAACTAAAATAAACTCACCATAACCTAGTGACCTGTGCAACGCATTACTAAAATGCTGTCTGTAAATTACTGTAATTACACTGAAAAATGGGACTTGAAAACAAATGTTAGCAAAGTAGAAAGTTTGACAGCATTATTTATCTTTTTAATGACAACATCTGTACAGTCCCTCTGAAAAATAGATCATATAATAAATTAAGATCAATCGGGATCTGCCCTAAACTGAAGTGCACACTGCTCCAGCAACTGAGCAATTAACAGAAATATTCAGGTAAATGATAATAACATCTAAGGCTGAGTACCAAACATCAGTCCACCATTGGTCCAGACTATGTAGTATCAAAACGTCTTGTCATTTGATGTCAACTTTTAATACCTAAAGAGTAAATTTCATCAAGTAATTAGATATCAGTAGGTGAGGTGGACATTCTCCAACCCATATATTCACATACAAGATATGCAAAGGCCCACTAGAGAAAAGGCAAACACTACAATGTTGACACACGTCCACATTAACACACATTTCAGCTGCAGCCTTGGCACATCCAGGCACAAGGGAGCACAGTCGATCCTGGTCCAATGGGTGCAGGGTGCAGACAGTGACAGACCACGGAGCAAGCCAGACATTAAAGGGCCCATCTCAAACAGCAGAGGAGAATTCAGAAAAACAGCCTTCAAAACACACACACACACACACACACACACACACACCCAGGGACCATCTCAACACTTTCAATGCTGGCAGAATTCGGTCTTTGAAGTTCAACAGCTGTGTTCCTCGAATGTAAGAGGCATTTTGCTCATCGGGAGAGTAGAATCAAAGAATGACGTAGAGAAAATAAGTACTTCAACGCATCACATGTAAAATCTGTTTAAAAAAAAAGAAAGCAATCTATGATGATATATGATGAAGTATCTTAAATATGACTCTAATGTATTCAAAGGACTTCAGTAATATGGGTTACCATGTGCCACCCTCAAACTAAAGTAGACAGGCTGGCTGCGCTTCCCACAACAATGTGAGGAAAAAACCTTTACAATGC
>JAPQRQ010000022.1:8137007-8167309 GCA_037367365.1 Apogon talboti | reverse complement strand
ACAGGCTGGCTGGGCTTCCCACAACCTTGTGAGTAAAAAACCTTTACAATGCCCGCCCCCCCCCCCCCCCGGGGTGACACGTCTTCCTGAGCACAGAGTGCACAACACAAACACTATGAGTTCACTTCCTGTTCACAATGCGTCAGCGACTCCAATTGGTGGCTTCTTTTCTCAACACACTGTCTGCACAAGACTGGGCTTCTATGTAGAAATGTGCACAGAGCTCCCAATACATGAGGTTCACAAACGGATCAAAAAGCACTGAGTCATAAAGGACGCAGCGCAAGCATCAAGGCCATGACGACATGCAATTTACTTTCGCTTCAATGGAAGCAACAATGTTCTTTATGCGATGTTAATATGAGGAAATGTAGGGCTAGAGGAGACGCAGTCAGGATGCATGTTTTAAACATGGTAATACTATACTATACTACATTAAGATAAGACTTTAATGATTGCACCATGGAGAAATTACACAGCTGACAGCAGCAAATACAAAAATAAAGCACAGGGAAGACAGAAAAGAGAATTTAGACACATGTGGAACAAAATATTAAGAGAAAAAAGAAATCTGCTATGTATATTAATTTTGATTTGCATTTAAATATTATACACATATTTACAATGTATTTGCACATGGATATGGTGTGATATGGGATGGGGGTTTTACAGTCTGATGGCTGTGGGAAGGAATGACCTATGGTATCGCTCTGTCTTGCATTGGGGGTGTCAAAGGGACTTTAGGGACCAGTTATAGAATCATTTGTTGTTTGAAGGACTGCATAAGCTAAGGTCTTTATATGGAATGAAACCTTCACAAAATACCTGGTCCAGGAACTATTAACAGTTTCACGGATGTGCAACTCATCTGGGAAGTTTTTTTTTTCTTTTTATCTCAGCTTTAAAAATTATAGCATGAGGACATAAGGACAATCTCCCCCTAGAGTTAACATTACAGTATCTTACCGGTACCAAAGTAGTGTAAGCCCTTCAATCTGCTTTACTAGCAGCCCCTCACTCTTCTCTCACTCTGAACACTGAAGTTGTAAACTGCAGTAACATCATCACAAATGTTGACACTCATTATGCATCTACTCACACAATTTTGTCATTATGACGCGGCTATATAAATAGAACGTGGTGTGTCCGTGTAGGAGAGCGAAGACTAGTAAAGGTTAATGTGGTTTTTGTTCTTGTCCTGTTGTACGGCTACTGCAACTGACATTATACCAATTAAAATATATGTTTAGAGTATCCTTGTAGACTGGGACCACCCATTTTCATCATCATAGCCACACAAATCACAGAAATGACCTGCAGTTGCTCACCAGCCCCAACTAGTTCTCATATTAATTACAGGATTCAAAAATAATACAAAACAATAATAAAACTTAAGTTCTGACACCAGTTCCTGGGCAGTTTGATTCTAGTTTTTAATAACAGGCAACGTGCCTCACTGTATGGAAGTGACTGCGATCCTGTTTGGATTGCTTTTTAACTTTTAAAACAAAATGTAACAAATATACATGAATTTACTCATCTAATGTGTTGACAGTAGACAGATTGATCATTTGTAGTAAGTTAATACAATCTCCTGTTGTTGTAATTGTTATTTTAGCCTCTACCACAATAATTTCCACACACCCTAAAAGATGTTTTTGTGCCTAAACCAAACCGAACCATAACCTAAAACTGGGCAAGATGGAGAAACATCAAACATGATAAACCTTTGTGGTAGAGTCACAATCCACAATCTATCAGTTTTCTCACATCTTATAAGATGCAGGCGAATACAAACAAATTAAGTTTCCCTGTAGGTTTCTCTGATTTCTGGAGAATTAGTCTTTAATATGCTGTTGTACCTAACTGAAAACCCCGCATTGTTTTGGACTAACTTTAATAAAATATTGACATCTAGATGAAGTAAACATTAGTCGACACTTTTTTGTGTGTGTGATATATCCACAGCTGCAGTGTTTCCATTAATTATCTAGACTGTAGCGCACTCATTTGTCTCAGAGTTTTATGATGAATCAATAACATTTTTAGACTCTATAAAGCACCTACACCAGACTCTGCAAGTCAATGAGGACTAAACTTGAACACTTTACAGACACTGAGGTATTGCTGTAAACAGGCTGAAATAAACGCTCTCTGTAAAATACTGTAATTACAGTGATAAAAGCTCTTTCAAAATAAATGCAAGACAAGCAGGAAAGTTTTCCATCCCCTTTTCATCCCTCTGAAAAAAATCATATTCCACATTAACACTGATCACAATCTAAGAAAATGAGATTGTCCATCCCTACATGAACCGTGGTATTGTTATAACATTACTATATGTGGAACAGACATCTAGTATTTATCTTTTAACGATATGTGTGGGATTTCATGTCTGCAACTTTATGAGTATGTGTTATTTTGGAAGTGGTAATCAACATATTCTGTAATTTAAGTATGACAACGTTGTGCCTTAACTATATAAAAAAAAAGAACAAACAACTGAGGTGGTTTGGGGGGGGTGCAATGGCCCAGAGTCATGATACGGAGCTCAAGGTAAAATAGCTGGAACTGTTTGTTTATGTTATTATACTTACACTGTTATAATATGTGTGAGTTTTCATCCATTCTATAGTCACAGTAGAGAAACTCTGGCCCACTAAGCAGTCACATAAATTTACTCAACGTTTTAATCCCAACACAAAACCCCAGCACAGTTCCACTTCTACAAGGAAAATCTACCACTTGGACAGAGGCCATGTGCAAATGAAGAGTTTGAAAAACAAACAAATCTAAACATAAGCAGATACCGACTGGGCTGGTGACGGCTCGGCGCTGACGCTCGTCTCCACAAAACAATGGCGTTGGTGCTTTTATCCTCTCAGCAAGTGATCACATGAGGGGTTCGGATATCCCCGCATCCTGACAGCAGGGGACCAATCACTGTAGCCACTGATCACTTAAGTTTCGGAGCGGCCTGAAACCCCAGCTTAAGGCAAAACCTGAGTGGAATGATAATTAACATGCTTAAAATGGTCTGAGTTTGGCCTCAAACCACTGCTGCACTTGTTTGACCTTTTTGAGAAGAACTACAGATAAAAGAGTAAACACATCCCTCTACTTCTCAATTAAAATATTTTCTCCTGGTTGACACTGCAAGATTTAACCCATAAATGCCCAGTGCTACTTTCATGACTGTTCCCAAATGAACTGTTCTCTATATTTAACCTTTTTTAAGTGATTTATCATAATTTATTGTAATATTATCTTCTTCATTTTGCATTTTTTTCAGTGAAAACCAAGTATTTTCCTATATTTAATTCACTGATCATGTAGATGTTCATAAAGGCTCAGAGTACGGTTGAGAGTTGTTAGATCAAAAACAGCAAAAACTGAAGAAAGAGTGACTTTTTCAGCAAATTTATCATCAACTGGACATAAAAACAAGTGTCTCCATCCACTGTCATTTATCAGACTGCATGGGTTTTACTGGTGAATCAATGCTGTAGAAAATGACAGTGTTTCACGGTAACTATGGAGCCTCTGAACATCCAAATGGGTCACATCTGATGACCATGGAAAGATGATAAACTGCATTTACACCAATTATTTACATATATTGATAGGATTAGTCAAACAAAAGGTATTAAATAATCTACATCAGTAGATGATTTTGGCCAACGGTGGATGTTTGGGTCTTTATGGGTTAATGATGATGAAAACAACCGAAATTACTTGCTTGATAATTTTAGTAATTCTAACAATCAAGCCAAATCTTTTTTTAATACTAAATGGAAAGGAAAAACTCAACTCAGACATGTGGATGTAAAAAAAACAGCTTACAGAAATAACCAGGAAATGGGTCAGTGGAGTTTGAGGGCCTCTTAAGTGGCCTTGATAGCTGCCCCAAGATTTTCCCGTCTCAGTATTAAGACGGTAGATTAAAGGACAGCGCCGGTTTGCTCGCTGTAATCAGAATGCTGATCTAGCGTAATCGCTTTTTCAATAGTAAGCATGCACACTGGTTGGCTCAGAGAAGACGTCTTAACCAGCAGGAGGCTGGAGAGCAGATTTCTTATTCCAGCAGAGGGAATGTCCGTGAGGGCTGGCGAAAAGGAAGTTGTAATAAAAGCAAAAAAGGACATTAAACCACTTATTTACAGGTAGTGTGTTGTGCTGGGTTGCCTCTCTTTGATGTCAGTTCCTGGCACCACTCAAAATCGTATTTAAGGATAAAGTGAAGCCTCTGTTTCAGTGTGCCTTCTGGGCTGCTTCTTTTTCAATATTTTATGAGCAACAGCCAAATCACCGTGTCGGAATAATTAAACATCAGTTAGGGTACAAAACTACAGAGAATATATTATGAAGGCGGCTCATCAGTGTAGGGGGAAGTGCAGGAGGAGATCACAGACAGCTCCCTGAAACACTCTGGAGGAATCGACTTCTGCCATTACACCGCATACAGCCCAGTAATTTATTGTGTGAAATACCAGAGGAGCTGCTGGCTGTAATGTGAGGAGTGTGGTGCGAATGTCCAAAGGAGTTTGTATGCGAGTCCATAGGGGAAAAAAAAAAAAGACTAATAACGCAGAGACATGCTGCGTTGTGTGGTTTTTGGGGTTTTGTTAAAGTTAAGTTTAGAGGAAGAAATAAAGCTGTTTATTTTGTCTAGTTGCACCAACATATCATTGTTTTACATGAAGATGAGTCTGGTTCTCCAGGGAATCAGAGAATATTCCAGTAAAGTGTTAGAAAGATAAAACAAAACAACAAAGAATACCACACACTAAGTACATGAGTATTTGTACCTTTTAAAGTAGATCTAAATTATTATTACTGTTAAAAAAGATTTTCTGATTCAAAGTGATCGTCCACTGAATAATCCAATATGGATTAATAAAATACTGAGATTGATTTTTTTTAATATATGCCTTTTGTCAGGTGAGTATAGCTCAATCTTTAAAACCATCAGTCACTTCTGCACTTACAAAATCACCGGGTTGGCCCTTGTTGGTCACATGATATAAAAAGTGCATTAATAAAACTACTATGGGGACAATTCTTACCAAGTTCCAGGGTTTCTTGTATATCTTAAAGCATTATTTCTGTATCTTTCATTAGACTTATGCATCTCATCTATGCATATCTCATCTTCTAATGATGACAAACTGGTACTGTAACTGAAACAGCCCTATGGAGCGGATTGATAATTGGATCAACCTTGTATATACATTGGGAAAATTGGGGTATTTACTATTATTGACCAAATAAAATACCTCTGATTTCAAGTTCTAACCCCTAATTAGCGGGATTCCATTATATACCAAGCAAATTTAAAGCAAACTTAAGAAAAATCACAATCAAAATTGTGAATTACATGCAATTCCATAAACTGATTTGGAGTAAAGAAACTAGGCTGTGCTGTTTCATCAGCAGCTGTATGCTCATGGAGTACAAGAAATAGAGCGTTCTGTTGTTTTCATCTAAAATGGCTGTGATGTCTTTTCCACAGATGATTCAGAGGAATAATTCAGTCTCCTTATCAATCCACATGTCCTGTTGTAGCAGGCACAAACACTCAGAGTTTAATGGAATAGATCTAGATCAGTCAGCTGATCAGTCACATGAGGAAAAAGGTGTTGGAGGCTCCATTTTTACTGTTACATCTCACCGCTGTACATGTTTGGTTTACAGACTGTACATAGCAGCAGTCAATTTGTGACAATTCAATCTTTTCCTATTATCTATTCTGTCTGCTCCAAAAATAGCACACTGGTTGATATGGGTTCCAGTGCATCATTCCATAGAGTTGAAGACTAAAGACCACTTCTGTCTCAGCTATAGCCCGCAGCTCATAACTCTGATCATGTGTAGAAACCCTTAAAATTCAAGCTGAAGTGACTGACAAACCATCTGCAGGCGAGTGCTTCACTTGTGAATATCACATGTTGACACATAAAAACAAAACAATACAGTGTATGTGTGCCAGACAGAAGCCTTATGTTTAAGACCCAAGGTGCATGGTTGAAGCAGACATTTCCTTTAAGAAATCAGACATTATAATGTTTGTGATGCAGACCTGCATGTCATTTCCAGGAGCCTCTTTGTATCCACAAATACACTCAAATGCTCTTTTTTTATTTGTGCATATACAGCTGAATCCTATTTTTCAAATCCAAGCCAAGTGTCAAATCTGTTATGGTTGTAAGAAGCACAACATAGCAATGCTGTATCTAAGGAATTCAAAGCATGTACCGTGTTCATCAACTCCTTTGTCCATTAGCACACACTATCAGTACTGATTACATTTTTGGTTTATGATCACTTCAAAAATACTATTCCAAAGCAGTATAAAAACACACAATAAACTTGATTTACATCAACAAACAGCTGCAGAAAAGGTTCTGAGGTGCTACTTTCTATGCAAACACTGAGGCCAACACTCATTTAATCAAGTTAACCTCCCTTAGCTACAAAGTAGAAAGCTAATGTTGGATAACAGATCCAGTCCATGCATTCAGTTCACCATCCTTTAGATACTGCGGACGTTGCATTTAGTGATTCTTTTATTTAGGCCTTAATGAATGCGGTTTTTCTAACCAAAGGTTAAGACAAAAGGCACAGCCGTTGCAGGTGTGCTCACTCGGCACTGCAGAGTACACTCATCCATGACCACATGCACGATAATAAGAGAGGGAATGACATTCACCTCATCACAGCTTTCATTATTGTTAGTCCACAAAGTTTGTTCTCCAGTCTGAAAACTCAAGTCAGAGTCGAGTCTCAAGTGACGTCTGACTCACAAGAAGTTGTCTGCCGGAATAACCCAGCTACCAATCGACAATTTAGAAAATATTCTCCTCCATTTAAGCCATCTGCATGTTACATTTTCAAAGCCCACCTCATGATATTAAACAAAAACAACTTTAAAGGTATCCACTACATTTAACCCCAACTGGTCAAAGCACACACCCATCCTCCAGACCTGGGGTCTGATCGAGGTTTCTGCCTGTTAAAAGGATGTTTTTCTTTGTCACTGTTGCCGAGTGTTTTCTCCTGGAGGATTCTGTTGGGTGTCTGTCAATTGGTCTGACTGACTGATCGATTGACTGACTATCCAGCCCGTGGGCCAAAACCAGCCTGCCAAAGGGCCACAGGATGAATTAATGAGTTTTTTTGCACTAAAAGACAGAGAAACATTTGGAGTTGTCATTATTTATAGGCAATTATGCTATTATTTTACTGGTCTGGCCTACTTGAGATCAAATTGGGCTGAATGTGGCCCATGAGCTAAAATGAGTTCGACACCCCTGGTCTACATGCTAAAAATGGCATGTTTTGGTGAAGGTATGGATTGTGCATTGACATGAGCCTCCCTGGTTCCTTGTGGTGTTCTGTTTTGCAGGGAATGAGCCACTTTATCATTTACCCTACATGCTAATTTTCCACCAAAACAAGTACCACCTCCTGTAGTTTTTGTAAAGGCACAGTCGCTGCATCCTTGGCTCAGTGCCATCCAGGACGACAGTGATTGGCTGAAAGAAACAGAAAAAAAGTCAAAGAGGTTTTTCTCCCTATTCCAGACTGATAATGGGTTCAGCCAGACCTCTCTCCTGAACTGGCACAGAACTAAAGCGCGCTGTGGAGAGAGGTCTGGCTATTCAAGATCACGGAGTGTACAACTTAAATGCAAGCCCCATCTCAGACATAGAGTTGATGTTTTTGCATGAGGTCAGATTGTTGCATCTCTAACAGCCCATTTCTAACATGAACAGACAGCCGGCGCAGACACAGAGAGGAACAGCAGGAGAGAGCGTTCACGACGTCTCCACACATCAAACATTTAAAAAGCCAACACATCCAGGCACGGATACCTCCTACCTTACCAAAGTGTACGTCTGGCACACATCAAGTCCAACACAGCAATTGTAGCCCCAATACCTCGTTTTTAATCGATACCGAGAAGCTGTGTGTGATTTCTTTCAATGAAGATATAGTAAAAAAATCATTCCAGCTCCACAGAAACTGTTTCCTTCATTGCCTCATGCACCAACGTTAAATATAGTCATTTAAACACTATTTGTTTCGAGGAGGAACACCTGCAGGACAGCTAAATGATAAAGAGCAATTTGCATCATGTTTCGTGGATAACCAGGATGTAATCAACTCAGGTTGCCTCTCACTTGTGTCTCCTGTTAACACCATGTCTTTGCTATCTTCTAAAACAGTGTGTTGCTAGGAAAAACCTTTGTTGGGATGTACTTGCAACTGATCTTCCATATGAGACAGACAGTATACAAGCAGTCAAAGAGATTAGCATTGCATTTTAGTAATGTTTTCTGATGCGACGGTGTATCGTGAAAGTAATGTACGAATGTTTGAAAACACAGTAGGTTATGTCGATAGTATGTTGTCTCTTATGGTTGTACTAGCGCGTTGACCCGTGGGGAACCATGGGTTCTAGATGTGGTATAAATATTGGTGCAATCAACTTACCTCTGATACAATTCAGTCCTTTCTTTGCCGTCTTGGTAAATTCCACTGGCATTTTCAGTTGAATAACCTCTCAGCTGGCATGTCTTGGCAACATGGCCCTATTGCTTATCTGTTGCTAGGTAACCCACTTCAATGATGATTCTTTGATTCTGCCTATAGGAACATGATTGTAAGGCTATTGTATTCCAAAACTACTAATACCTCCCAAAATATTGGTTCTATCAACTTGCCGTTTTCGCTAGTCTCTTCCTTGACCAAAAATACATAAGCATGCCAAACTGCTGCAGTCAGGTCTTCCCGGATTTTGTGTGATGCCCAAGAAACACACACACAGTCCACTTCCCTTTTATAATATAAATGTATGTATGTTTTTTGACTTTACAGATTATTCAAACAAATTGTATCTTGTTTGATGAATAGCTCATGTGCCCCTCTCAATCAATGCATTGTAACCTACACAACTCACTTAATGAAAGCACCCATAGCCATCACTCGACATTGAAGTTTTCATCCACACAATTGACAATTACACACAAGGGGAACACCACATACCTGTGTCTCTCCATCATAGGTAAAAGTTACACACAGTTAAGGGACCCCAAACGTGGGAACAGGTCCCTGTCCCACCTAGTCCCATACAATGTAACAACTCAGTGTGGGAGCTGCTCCAGCTACACACTGAATTTGTTGGAGCACCACAGAAAATTGGGTAAATTCAGGGAAGCATAACCAACTCTGCTACACTAGCATTATTGAAAATGAAGTGCTGTATGCATCTAGTCACAGATGAGAAAAGCCCTGTCACCCCCTTTTCTGAGACCAGCTGGCCAACGTTTGTGCAGTGTGCACATTTCTGGATGGGCCTTGAAACCAAGGACAGTCTAATTACTGAAAATGCCATAGTAGTATTTAACTTGGATTCTGGAAATGCACAAGTGCCGGCTAATCAGGGCTTCTATTGGAAGTGCTACATGTTATTCATCAATAAGGCCTATATAGCAAGAGCAGTAAAAAGAAGAGAACAGATACCCCAACATAGTGAAGGTTTGTATCAAATGCATATTTTTCATTCTACTTTTCTGTGAGAAGTCTGACAAGTGTTTGTACAGGTGGGATGTCTGTGTAACACACATAGGAGTAGCCTAAACCTTCATGGGTTAAGACTCTTCACTCACAATCTGCCAATCATAAAATGTTGGCGGCCAGCACCTTGGTGAGCACAGCAGGCCATCTATTATGTGAAATAATCTAGAGGTCAGATTGAGGCAACTACTGTCACTGAGTATTGTAATAAGGTAAATATGACAAGGTGTAAGTGCAAACATCCTGCCCCCTCGAATAAAAGTTTCCGAAGGTAAGGAAAACGAAAATGAGGTGCACAACAGCGGGAGACATAGAGGAATTAGTAAAGCATCTTAAGTTTCACTTTCACTTTGTACGGTCATATGGTGTGACCCCCGCCGGCTAGTTTGCTGTAGAGTAGCACATTTCACGGCTATTGAGGTCACCAACGTAACGCAGTCAAGGGAAAGCATGGCAAGCATGGCTCACAGTCTTTGTAGCCTACTGTATAAAAACTAGCGCGTTGACCCGTGAGAGCCACGGGTTCTAGATGTGGTCATTTTTCTGTTGTTGCGTATTCGTGCATGCTGTACCGCATTTGTCTAGTAGTCACCACCAAAGCGTTCTGGCCATAGCAACGTAACTGTAAGGCTATTGAATTCCAAAATTACTAATATCTTCCAAAATATTGGTCCTATCAACTTGCCTTATTCTCTACTCTCTTCCTTGACCAAAAATACATAAACATATGCCAAACTGCAGCAGTCAACTCTTTCCAGATTTTGTGTGATACCCGAGACACACACACACACACAGATAGATAACTACAGTAATATGCACATATTTATTTATTATATGAAGTAATTACAAAGCAAACCATACCTGAATGTTGTCTCAGGAGGATGAGTACCTCTGCTGACTGTTTATGTTCCAGCTCTAGGATGACACTCTTTTAACGAACAATGCAATTGGTCAAAACAATTAAACGAGGTATCAACATGAATTCTGATTGGATCTTATCCCGACACACTTTTGTAATCTGCTCATAAGAAATGTCATATTATTATTCTTTAAGGATCAAACAGTCAGCTGGGAAACAACCACTAAGGCTATTCACTTTATTTCAGCAATTTGTTTTTAGAAACTCAGCTTCACAGCGAAGAGGTATCGATCAACTCGTGAACGAAGCCTATGGAGGTTCTTCATCTTTTTCCGCGTGTGTGAACATAGAGGGTGAATGAGAGCAGAAGGAAACAGAGGTCTGAACAGTTCAGTTTTTCTGGCTTTATGGCACTGAGGATCCTATTGATTATTTTATGCATCCTAGCACTGCACTTCTTTATTGTACTTACTTGACTGGTCATTTACAGATCTGCACAATATGGAGAAAATCTACAATCTGTTATATTCAGAACTGCAGAGACAATCAGAGGTGTGAATCTTTACCGGCCTCATGATTTGACAGTGACGCAGCTGTCAACATATGGAAATCAGGAAAGCAGTGGTTCTCGATGCATCTCAATGAATCACATCCACAGTTATCTAGACTTCTGTAAGCATCTACACCTCAGTTAATACAAGCAGTGTGACGGCCTTTTTATTCAGAAATTACTTTCAAAAATAATACCACAAAAGTGACCTACTGAAGTACACATTATAACCACACATCACTCCTTTTGTGGTCAGGGTCCACCCTACCATAATGAGACATTTGCACAGCACCTAAAATGAAGAAACAGAAGAAATCTGCTGTGACGTCACTACCGCTTCAGACTAATGATTGCTCGTTATTCACAAAACTAAATATTCAACATTTCTTTAAGCTATTTGTTAAATATTGTTCAGCTAAATAACAAAAAAAACAATCACAGCATCTAATCCTCAGTGCTAAGTAGAAATGAATATTCGCTGGCCTCATATTTCAATTATGAAGTCTACATTGCAGTGCATCTTTCATCTGATACATTTACACACCTCTAGCAGCAATAAAACTCAAGACAGATAAACAAACGCTCCAGTCAACACCAATTAATATGATTGGACAAACAGTGAACACATGAGCCAGGCCCCTGCATCTGGCAGCTCAAACTTACACATCGTTAGCCCCATAGCATAACTGCCCAAGTCATTTTTTTCCCATGATACAGCCAACGATGCAAAATGAAGCAGCAGTGTTTGGAGAGTAAAGTTTGGCAGATATTACAATTTGTCCAAAAATATGACTACGGCAATTATGCTATGAGGCTAACGACATGCTCAGTATGTGTGGTGTGAAACAAAACTATTCATAGTGACTCTGGTGAATAAAAATATAATTTATTGGTCCACACCAGACACCTATCAACCTATCATGATCAAAACACACACACTCTGAAACACCGGCCTATGGAATATGTTTGGAAAATAATGTGTAATATCCGTCTGCCAACATGAACCCAAGTGACAAATATTTGCTGTTCTATCCTCTTAACTCTATCAGATTAACAAACATAGGGTGATGATCAAATACAGTCCAGCAAATGCAAAACACACAATCCTTTTGCAGTTATTTGGACTCATGTCCCCATTTCGGTTAGAATGGTGGTATTTGCTGGGTTCTACGGCAGACAAACATGTTCTCCTGTTCTAGGATAATGTAGTTGGTAGGCCTTACCACCTGTAGAACCACGTATGTTGACATGTAGGGACACATTTGGACATTTTGGACAATTGCCTATACAGCAATTTCTATGATGTGGATTAGGAATTGGTGTGAAAGTAGGACAAACCAAGCTATTTGAGGACTGGTTCCAGCGGTTCCTCATGGCTGATCAATGGAGTGACTGACATTCAAAGATCATCTGCGCACAACCCGCACACACAGTCGAGTCGACCGCAGATAGTTAATGGCGCACACACACAAGGCAACACTTCAGGATGTGCACGCATTCTCATTTCAGAAGTTAAGCGTCCAACTGTATTCCTCCCTTTTGCTGACTTCTTCACTTCGCAGGGACCTAAACATTTACATCTCAATCTCACTTCTTTGACTCGTAAAGTAAAAACTCCACACACCTTTAGGCATCGCGAGCGTTTCAAAGTGCGTCCAAATGTCCCATTAGCGGCTTCAAAGTGCCTCAGTCAGGCTGTCGGAGGAAAACCATGTGTAACATGACGGCGGCGGAACACGGACACATCCCCGGGAGGATGTTCAACTCAGAATTACAGGCGACAGCAACGGAAATGATGGTTTTTCCTCGGTTCGGGTTCGGGTTGGGGTTGTGAAGGCGTCTGTTGACCCTCGGAGGCGGTGAAGTCAGCTAGCTACAACTGCTCCAACAAGAACAGGAGTCGGAACATGCCTCCTAATGCCTTACTGCCGCTTTTCCTCCGCTCACAAGAAAAAAAAAAAAAACAAAACCTTTTCCCCTCCGTTTAGTTCCGACCAGTCCACCATTCAGCCCCGAAAACTGCAACATGTGAACATTAGTGACACTCACCTCACTTCAGATGGACACGGGGGACGCGGACAGAGGAGCACGAGCAGATATCCCCCTGGTTTCAACTTGTCCCGTTAGTGGAGACACGGAGCTGAAGGAGGCTCAGTGTGTGTATGTGTGTGTGTGTGTGTGTTTGTGTGTGTGTGACTGTGGGAGTGTGTGCCCGCAGAGTCCCTCTCTCCTCTCCCAACACAGTCACTCCTCGAAGGCGGAGTCGGAGCAGGAGGAGGAGACTGAGGCGCGGTGTGGGCTCAGCGCGCGGCAGGGCTGGAGAGAAGGGGGGGGTGTGGGGGGGCCCGGGACCCGCAGGGGCCCCAACACCACCACAGACACCACAGGCGCCAGCAGGCACCCAGTGTTTTCAGTCTTTATAAGATGACAGCAGACGCATAACCAGTGTTAGGAGTAACATGTAAAAAAAGTAATGCATTATAGTAACGGATTACTTTTTACTGTAATGCAGTATTTTTTTTATCATTACTAAGGTCTCACGGTCTTGCAGTTTTTTGGTTTTTTTTGTTTGTTTTTTGCTGTAAAGATGGATATTTTACCAGGCGTCCATGGAGACTCACTCATCTTTAGAGCCAGTCTCAAGTGGACATTCATTAAACTGCAGTTTTTGATGCTTCCATGCTGGCTTCATCTTCAGTTCTGGGTATTGCCTCATGAATTTAACCCAGATATTTATGTAATCACTGCAGCTCCATAAATTAACTCCATATATATGCTTATTCACATACACATTTATTGGCCCATGGGTTCATTCATCATTTAGATTGATATTAGTTGTTCCCTTGGCAGCTACTACTTTTCCTTTAGTTTATATTCAAGAAGAAAAAAAAAATTGACGATCACCATTATGGTGCATTTAATTATAAAACAAAACCAAGGGAATGTATATTGATAGAGTCCAGACATCCATCCATTAAAAATCCAGATAGCATAAAGGTCAACTGTAAAGTTCGTTCTCAGTGCTTAATAATTAGATTGAATGGGTTTATGGCATTAATATGATATTTCTGTTGACTTTCTGGTTTGTTCTAAGCATTTGTTTGCAGAGCTTACTCCTGGGCAGGATAGCTTCATCTTGCACTACACACTCTATTTTCCTGTTCATTGCTGTCCCTGGTTGCCTGTCTTTGATTGAAAAAGGAAAAGTAATCTAATTCTGATGATTTTATTTTATTTTTTCTAATAAAAAGTACAAGACATAGAGAACATTTGAAGTGGCTGGTAAACCTTTGGCATCAACATCAAACCAGTATGGTGTTGTAGTGTCTTGTCTATTTAGATGATGTATGTTCCCATGGTTGGAGAAGTAGAAAGTCCAACTGTTTTTCCAATCGTCTCTAAACTATAAAAAAATATATTTTTACTAGACTTTGCATTATTCCCTACTAATTTAATTCAATATTTAGGAGCATTTTTACTTGCCCCAAAGCTCATGAGGTGTTGAAAATACACCAAAGCTGAAAATAAGTTTATTACCTTGTTTGCGCCGTCCCTGGTGGTGAGAGAGTAGACTTTGGAAGGAGAAGTATCACTCATTAAAATTTAATGCAGTCTTGGAAATTTCTCTCCGACTCATTGGGATTTCCTCCCTGCCTTTCTCTGTCTTTTGTCTGTGATTGTAAGTTAAAGTTTCATTTGCTTGATTCTAGTATATATTCCACTTATTGCAAGAAGTTGGTTTTCTGTTTCAAGACTTTTAAGAAAATAATTCCCAAACTATATACCACCAATATGTCTACTGTCAGAGAATATACAATGAACTTCACAGTTGACCTTTATGCTCTCTGGAATTTTAATGGATGAATGTCTGGACTCTATCAATATACATTCCCTTGGTTTTGTTTAAGAAAACGACAGTTCTCATTTTGTTTATTATGGGAAAGACGTCTTAAAGGTTTCAACGATTTTTCTCAGGAATTAAGAATCTTGGCGTGCAAACTACGTTTCATTCGGAGCTTCAAAATGTTGGATAAAATGTGTATCAAGCAGACTTATTTCCTACTTTTTGGAAATTCCTGTTGTTCTTTCACTATCTTCTCTTTCTGACAGTACTTGTAAGGTCTGTCCAATCGCTGGTAGACTTTCATTTGCTTGACTCTAGTATGGAGTCCACTTAAATATATACCACTTGTTCCAAGAATCTGGATATTTTTCAAAGTTTTCTTGTCAACCGTTGGTTAAACACAACAAAATTGACAGCTTTAGTTGAAATTTTTTTTTCTTTTAATATGTACTAAAAATCTTGGGAGGAATTAATTGGGGAGGTGAAGTATCATATGAAACACACACTGATGTAAGAATTGGGTCAACCGTAAAGTAGCATTTGTGCATACACCACCCTTTTCTCCTCTTAACCCCAATCTTTGTGGTCCCATGGCAGCTGAAATAGTGGGGAGGCTTAGGACTTAACTCTTTACATATTTCATGGATTTGCACTTGCCCCACTTTTGTCAAGGAGCAGAAAGGAGTGGTTATTTTACAGGGAGTGGCACAGATGCACAAAGCAAGCACAGAAAATGACAGCGAACACTGACAGGTTGCAATCGATGTTAAGAACCCCCATACATGTGTTTTGCACATGTACAGTGGTCCATCTGCAACATGCAAAAAAACATAGCCTTTTTTTGCAATTATTGAAGTGAGTGTAAGAAACTTAAACTTAAGCCGTCATGATAGATTTGTTCTTATATATTGTATTATATCTTATATGTATATCACTAAAACAGAAGGATACACTGCAATTCACATATGCATGTGAGGATGTTATGCTGCTACAACAGTACAAAGTGGCCCCTTCACATGTTTGGCAAAATGTTTTGGCATACCTTCAAATTGTGAAGGCATACAGATGAAATTCATCATTTATTCATTTTAATTTGTTTTTAATGTATGTTTGCTTATTATCTATTCTTTTCTCTGCTATATTTTTTCTGTTTTACTGCTATTCTCAGTCATCTGTTCTATCGTCTGGCGTATGTTCTCATTGTAGTGGAAGAATAGTGGTAGAATAAGCAATAAAAGTGGAGGAATAGGAGGGGAAATATCTGTTTCATTATTACCATAGCTTTAATAAAGTAGAAGGGCACTTTGACAGTCTTCCTCTCATCCCAAAATATTATTAAACCAAAAACCAGCCACTTATTATGTCTTATTATTTCCTCATCTTTGACAGTTGGTGTCACTAGTTAGTGATAGTGACAGATACAAATGAGCACCCGTACCGTATAAAAATAAGAGCAGTGACAGTCACAGTAATATCACTGACAAACATTTACAAAAGAGCCTTTTCTACCCACTCAGCCACCATTTTCCTCCTTAGATTCCTAGACCCAGTTTTGTGCATGTAAGATGTGCACCTGCCTGCTATTACTACATTAAAGCAAACTTTTGATTGAAAGGTGGATAAATGGTTTCTGCTACTGTCTGTAGGCAAGATTTTGAAGTGGAAATGTGACCCTGAGTGTGCTGAACATGAATTTATGTATAAAGACAATTGGTGGGACTGGACCTGTGTGAAGGGCTTGTACAACCGACCAAGAAACCATCAAATACTGAAGCACCCTGCACAACTGAAACACTCTCAACAAATGTTTTAAGGGAAAACAGTGTGTTTTACAGGCCTTAAGTATTTTAATTTTGTAAATATGGTTGCACAGCTGTGGCATTAATTTTATTCATCTTCATAACAGTTTTCGTAAACTGATTTTCACACAGGGTGTCAGTGGGTCAATACACTGCGAATGCATTCATGGCAATATGTGAATGTTTTATTATCAAGTTTATTTCATGATGATGATGATGATAGAATAGAATAGAATAGAATAGAATAGAATAGAATATTGCACACTTGTTAGAATGAAATTTTGCAGGACCCCCACCCCCACAGTGTAATACAAGATAAAATACAATAAATAAAAATATATAAATAAACTATAAAATTATAAAAATACTAAAAATTATTAAAAGACTATAATGATGATGAATATGAGCCCCAGTTGAGAACCATTGATCTGGAGTTAAATCCAGAAATAAACAGAAATCAAATGACAATAATCATGGGTAGTGTTGGAGTACACTTCATGCTCTGACATTTGAGGAGACTGAAATGAAAGTATGTCAGAAAGGATCTCCAAGTCTTATAGAACTTATACTCCAAGGCACTGAGCCTCTGTTTTGAGGCAAGACATTTCTATCTGAAAGCTACTAAATGTGGGCGGGGCCGAGTTGCCTCATTAGATTAGGACTGTGCATCTGGACCAGTGTGGTAACCAAGGCAACCATACGGCATTCAGCAGCTGTCAGATGAGGACCATCTCTATCAGTAAAGCCGTGCACATGGTCCAGATCTAGATTACACATTAAGATACTGGGTATGGCACCAAGCACATTTTTCTGAGTGTTTGTGAGGACGCAGACATTGGCCTGAGGAAAAGTTGTGAAGGAATAAGCAGCATCATTGTTGGTGTTAGAGTAAATGCTGGACAATGTAACTTTAGTCTTGGTTTGAAGTATGAGTTCATGTCCTGTAGAGCACATAGTGTCCATACTAGTCCACCATTTTAACTTCTCATACACACAGTTTTGGTAACATTCCTGATCCTGTTTTAGTTTTGAAACGCTACATAAAGATCAAAACTTTTGTAAAACTATTGTGCCAAAATGTGCATGTAAATTTTCATTTTAAAACGATACCTTAAATTCAAATCATAGGTCTGAGTTCTTTAGCTGTTCTTACATTTAAATAGTTTGACCTCCGGCTCTCCAATGTGAAAAAGTCACTCCCCTCACGCCTTTGAACCATTTCATTTAAATACTTTAAAATTTAAGGGGTTTGTCCTTGGTCTGTGTCCTGTATCCGGCTGGATCCTTTCATCAAGTTTTCTGAAAAATGATGTTAGAATTTTACAGCATCGTGTAAAAAAGACCTTGAAATAAAAAGGAATGAGCGTCATTTATGTCCTTCAAGTTCAAGTTTATTGTGCAGCTGTTTCACTGTTTAACACATTCATTCTAATTATTAAGCACTGAGAACATTTTAAAACTGAATTTTCAAACAAGAAGCTTCCCATCATCAGTTCTATGGTTTTTAAGTAGACACACACAAAGACTAATGACACAAACGGAAAAGACTCATGCTGCTGCAGTGTCTTCCAGTGTTGCCTTTTGTATGATGCAATTAAAAACAGTTTTATAAATCCTCTCCACAGCATGTCTGTCTGCTCTGCATCGATTCGGCCTCTCCATTATGTATCCATCCCTGACTCTCATCTCTCCTGGTGAAGACTGGATCAGTGCCAAATGAGCAATGATGTTGTCAAATACGCCCATTTAATGAATTAGCACATCGATGCTGTTATTAACAGCCACTTTAAACTTAGACGCAACCAATTGTGTATCAATCAAACTATTATTTATCAAACTGTATTTTAAGCATTCATACGAGCCCTTCTTTTTATTGGCCTTACTCTTGCGGTTAGCTGCATTGAAGGAATAGATAGAGCTGTCAATACAATAACTGGATTTACACTGAGAATCTTTGACGACCGGTGTGGATGTGATTTTTTTCCTATTTTCTGTGTTCTGTTCTGCATATTTTGCCTACTGTGAAATGATTTGGGGAGAAAAACCTGCTCGCTTTTCATAAGGTCACGGGACACAGTTTCCATGATGAGCAAATGAATATGACACATGATCTCCTCATAAGAATTACTGTGGTTTCTAAAACTCTTTCCCTTCTTTTTGCTTGCTATACAAAATGGTCATCAAACCACCAATTATCAGCTATGTGTTTCTGATCGTTACCATGGAAACCATGATCCTAGTTCTACATTCGTAGAAGTAGCCTAATAAGATCAGTGCCAGTAGTACAATGTAGAAACACTCCATTACAAGTAAAAGTCCTGGATGAAAAATCCTGTAAATGTCTAAGTGTTAGCAGCAAAACGGAAACGTGTTGAATAGAAGTACAGGTTTGACCTTTCTGACTGATATTATATATATGGCACCATCAGTTAATTAATACTGAATGATCAGTCTTATAGACAGTGTTAATGCTCTTTTGTGGGCAAAAAAAGTAGAGTGAATAACTTTACATCCAGTTTTATTAACAGGGACACTACCATAACTCTGACGGGTCATCACATGATTAATGAGGAAGTAAGAAAAGTTTCTGAGAAACATATCAGTTTTCAATTGATTCTTTTGTCTTCGGATTTTGGTGATATATTAAACGATTTGATCATTTATTGATATAGGCATTAAGTATACAAGAAATTTAGTGAGGAAAAAGTATTTGAAACAGAAACACGGATATCTGAAATGTGAACCTGGATACATTTTTGTAAAATGGAAACTACTAATAATATTGCACGTGAAAGGTACAATATCAAACATTCATGCATGTTCATGTATGTTTTGTTATGTTGTGTGTTACGTTACCTTACATTACGTAGCGTTACATTACATTAAAAACACATTTAAATGATACAAACTGTTGACCTGATACTACAAACATGTTTGTATTAGATTTGTGTCATAAGTGATTGTATTATCCTGACCAAAATGCCTGTTGGTTCTACTGCCACACATACTGAAATTAATGAGCCAATCTTAAGACGAGATCTGAGCTGAAGTTAGCCTCACCTCTGGCAAGGAAGAATGTAATACACCTCAGTGTGTTAGAGGAAGGACTCTCCTCAGATACAACCTGCTGTATGTCAAAATCCATAAAGTGCAGCTCTAGTAGTTGACTTTAATGTTTCTACTAAGTAGATACAGTGGTGAGGGTGGTACGGGTGTACAAATATATCCCATATACTCATTTTAATTCTTATGAGAGAAGATCTAAGTAGTTGTGGTTTGAAATAGATGTTACAGTCCCTCCGAAAAGTATTCCCAGTACTACTACACTTATTTATTTTTTCTTGTGTTACAGCCTTATACCATACCTCATAATGACAAAGTGAAGAAAGTTTAAACATTGGTAACCCTAACCCTAACCCTGACCCTAATCCTAACCCTATTGGAAAAACTATGGAATTTTAGTAAAAACATCAAACAACAGTGTTTTTGCCCTGCAGGGTCTCTATGGTCATTTGACTGAAAACGATGAAGACAGGATGTTACCACTGATTTAGGGCCAATGTCTTATTTTCCTATTTTATTCTATTTTTTTAAGTCAGTCTCATATATCAGAAATAATAATAATAATAAAAAAAAACATTATTATGTTACCTATTATTCTGTTACATATTATATGTTACATATTATTCTGTAACTTTAAAAACTTGTCATGTTATTTGTTGTATAAAACCCTGTTCTAAAATCAAAATAAAGCTGTAGTGTAGGGATGTAAAGTGTAATTTGCCTGTAGACTGTAGTGAGTTTTAGTGTCAAGTAAGTAGTATTAGTATGAAGTTATGTACGATTCCAACAAATATCTAAGAAAAGTACAAGTAGGCTACCTAAAAATTGTACCTAAATAGTGTTTTTGTGTTAATTCATTTAGTCACATTCCACTACTAAACATAACTCTTTATCTGCCTCTGTTTCTGACAAACTGTGGACCCTTAAGAATCCTTTCTCCTAAAGACTCCCTCAACTCAAAAACAAGTATTTCAATGTTCATTCCCTGCAATTGCTGCCTTTCACTGAACAGTTTGACACTTTTTGTCACATTCTTCTGCAGAAAGCAGAAAGTTTCTCTATGCTCACAATTTTCTTCTTAATAAAACCTTCATAGACAGTCATGACCTGGCATCCAACTCCGACAGATGAGATGCAGAAATGTGAAATCATCTGTGCACAAAGACTGAAAGTGGACTCAGTAAACATCTAGTACTCAGCACATTCATTTAAACAGTATTGGAAAAATTCGAAATTTTTCAATGAGAGTGGATGAAAAGGTCACAATGTTGACATTTTTTTCCCCAACAAGGTCATTCAACAGGAGTCCTGTTTATTTTATTCAACCCTTATTTAACCAGGCAGGACAGATTAAGAAAACATTGTTATTTACAACTGTGGCCTGGTAAAAGGCGAGGGAAAAGGGGGATTAAAATGAAACAAACTGAAGTATATCATAATGGCAAACTACAAGCCTCCTTCCTGCTGCAGTGGTTGGTCTACACACATCGTTACTGAATTAATATGGCTTTATCTAATCAGAACTTTTTCAGCACAGGCCTAGATAATCCATTTTATGTAAATTATAGACCCAAATTTTTAAAACATATGCCATGAATTGCAATAATGGATTGAATTAGGTGGACTATTGAAATAGATTACCTGCATTCACTTCAATACTACTCTGACAAAAATATTAACCAGGCAGCAAAACATCATTACCCACTGGCAAGTGAAACAATTCAGTCAATCATCCAAACACTGGGTCTGAGAGACCTTTCTTTCTTTCTTTTTTAATGTAATTTTCCCGATTTTGCATAATTACATTGTATTTGCATTGTTAAATATAGCACCACTACTGGGCTTTTTGCCTGTTCTTTCCATGCTGCCCAGTTTCCTTGCAGTCCTCCAGTTTCCCCTGCCATTATAAACAGGTACATATATGTTAATCCTCCTGTCGGTGCCCCTGACCATGATGCTGATGAAGATCTGGAGCTGGTCCCCAAGCGCTTTCAATGGCAGCTCACTGCTCCTATGGTGTACTATGTGCTAATGCTAATGCTTAAGTTAATGGTAGGTGCTGTGTATATATTAGGTGGGTGACATGTAAAAGCTGAATTGTGCTACGGGGGATAATAAAGTCAGTTACCTTAACCCTATTTAGTGTTATGCCAGTGCTACAGATTAGTCTGGAACCATCTACTATTTTTGGCCAGTCCTTGGGGCAGGATGCAGCAGAATCGCATTTGCAAAATAATGTTGGGAGAGGTGGTGTTTAGGTGGAACATATGCATGAGGAAGATGAGGAAAAATATTAAGTATTAAGTATGAAAAGAAATAAGTTCCTTCAAAAGAAAATTGCACATAAAAAGATATCTTTGTAGAATTTTGCTATTTGCAGCTTGTAGTTGGAGCTTGGCTCTTTTATGTGGGGAGGGGAGCTTTCAACATGACAACCTGCAGATAGCAGAGGGAGGGAGAATGACAAATACTACTGAAAAAGGAAATATTCGCCCATATTCCAGCAGAGTACGTTCAGTGCGCTAGACAGCTTTATGACTTCTTTTATTTTAATATTGTGTCTTTTTTGAGTTGTTTGACGCTGTTGCATGTTTTACATCATTTTTGTCTCATGTTTTATGAAACTTTCATCTTGTTATCTTTTGCTACTTGTTTTATGAATTTTTTATCTTGTTAAGGTTTTTACAGCTGATACATCTCTGCATTGCGCAAGACTTTGGTGAGGTCGAGATTTATGCACTCTCCCAGAAGAAGGCTCTCTTTCTGTTTTCAACAATTTAGTCCTCATAAGGGTCGCCTATTTAAGCTTTGGGCAGATGAACCCAGGGCTACACCTGGACACCTTAACTTACAGAGGTCAACCTGTTATCTCCTTGTGTTTTAATTTGGAAAATCCAGTCGCCTAAATTGGCTATGTATTTTACCCTGACAATTGTAACCCATTAACCCATAAAGACCCAGTGCTACTTTTGTGGCACTTCCCAAATACATCTTTCTTTATATTTAACTTTTCCTAAGAGATTTATCACCATTTATTGTACATATTATCTTTTGTATTTTGTGTTTTTTCAGTGTAAATCAGGTATTTTCCTATATTTAATTTGCTGATCATCTAGAAGTTCATAAAAGCTAAGATTAAAGATGAAGTTTATTATATCAGAAACACACAACACTGAAGAAAAAAGTGACTTTTACAGTAAAATCTATCATTAACTGAATATAAACTAAGTGTGTCCATCCACTGTCATTGATCCAACTTCATGGGTTTTACAGGTGAAACAGTGTTGTAGAAGATGACGTTGTTTCCACGGTAACTACGGAGCGTCTGAACGTCCAAATGGGCCATATCTGATGACCATGAGGAGATGACAAACTGCACTTTACACTAATTATGTCAATGTATTAATACATTTAGTGGTTCAAAAGTTATTAAACATTTTAGATCAGTAGATAGTTTTGGTTGCCAGTGGCTGTTTGGGTCTTTATGGGTTGAAGTCAGCTAAAGCTCCCTGCCGTACGATAGGAAAAGCATCTCTAAGAATTGTTTCTGTCATAATGTATTTTAGACATCAAAACATTCAAGCAGACACAGCAGGTCCATGATCCTGAACTAAAACCGAAGAAAATAAAGGATGCACTGCAGTATTTTGTGAAGCGTATGTGTGTGTACTTAGATTGGTGCATATGCTTCATAGAGATGCAAATGTGACAGTTGCAAATGACAGGTGCACATGTTGTCTCTCAGCTCATTCTGCCAACACTCTGCTGGCAGGGAAAAGTAATAGTGTCTACTGTCGAATTTCCACTAAAACCTCAAGAGGATGTCTCCACGGTCCGGAGTATTTTTCAATAAACAGACGTACAGGCGGAGGGTTTTGATGAACTGTGAAAAGCGTCAACGTGCGCACAAGGAGATGGATGAAACAGGATATAATTGTGTGTAACTCATCGGTCGCCTTTGGTTACTCCCACAGAGCATCACACTCAGGGAGGGTAAATATATTTTACTGCCTCTCGGGTTTATGGGCGACTCCTCTGGAAGTAGGAATGGCTCTGAGAAAAGTGGAGGATTTCTACTGTATATATTCTGTAGTGAAAATAAATCTCCACCACCACCACCAGCTCTTTTTGGCCATCGTGTTAAAGTGGGAGGGAAGATATTTGGCTGCACACATTTATCTCCAACAACTCACTGAAAGAAACATTACATCATCCGCTGACCTAAAAACCTGAACTCCCCTGATGACATTTTTGCAGTCTTGGAAATCCAAAATTGGTAGATTTATTTATCTATTTATTTTGCAAAGCTTCTGCTGTGCAAGCAATTCTGGTGAGGGGGTGAAAAAAATGGTGTCATTATTATGGTTCCAGGAAAGAAGGTTCACAAATAAGAGCAGACTGACTGTAAGGGTATTTGCATACTGCTGATGTCTAAGTTGAAAGGAATTTAGCAGCTGGAACAAAGCCATCCAAGAGCAAAAGACAGATGACTTTGGTTTTGGACACTTTATTTATTTATTTAACCACTATGGTCTGGGTTTTTTTTTTCTCTTATGCTACCAATATGCAGCACAACAACATTGTCATTCACTGTATTTTGATACATAAGATACTGGATTAACAAAGTAATATGAGTAGTATCTGTCTGTGACTGTCAGAAGAGCATGAAAGCTTCTGGTAAAAGGTGAAGGACCATCTTTCAGTTACTTTGATCCGGTGTTGAAGAAAATGTTTGAAAGCATAGTTCCACCAATTACTTCACACTAAGGTGAACTACAGTAACACCATCCTAGAGAGCAACTTAGGTTGGTTATATGGTAGTGCAACTTTGTGGGAAAAAAAAAGATTTGAAAAAACAAAACAAAACACTAATTCACATGACTAAAATACCAAAAAAAAAGCAAAAAATGCTACTCTAGTTTCTACCACAAATAAATAAATAAATAAAAATCAGGGAACATAGCTGATCAAAAATGTTGTAATTTCAGTATAGCTACAAAAAAAAATAATTAAATTGTCAAAATGCTTTAAATAACTTCCCTTGGAAAATATCTACAAAATGTAACTAATAAAAGGTTAAGTGTGACACCTAGTGGTGAAGCTGTAGGTTGCACTCTTTTGCCCTCACCCTTCCCTGTGGTGGCAGCTAAGAATGGAAAAAAGTTGCTGTTAAAAGCAGCGTTTGGACTGTTTGTTCTGTCTTCTCTGCATTTTTGTAGTTCATGGGAAATGACTCTGTGCACTGTTAGACAGTTACCTTCAGACAATATAGTGGAAGGTGATGATGATGGCGATGCAGCTTAATACTAGACCCTCCACTATGAACCAGAAAAGTGAAGTCTTCTCAAAGATTCAATAAAAAACATGGTGGTGCAAGAAGGTGTGCCAGAACTTCCATTCTTCCTTTACCATCATAAAAGTTTTCCCAACATTTTTTTCTTAAATGGCATTCTGACCATTTCATCCATTTATTACATATATTCTCTTGTAACCTTTTTAATGAATTTATAATGTATGTATTGTTTCATAACTATGCAAAGGCTGAATGGATGTTACATATTGGATTTGGTTGCCATAGGACCAGATTGATACTTTATGTCCTTTTATTGTCCTTCACTTTATTGCAGCATCCAATGTTTAGCTGGAACAATAAAGCAGCTCAGAATTAAAGCTATGCATTTTAACTGAGGATCTGACAATGAACCAGATTATATAGAGACTCCTCTGTGGGGACATCATGTCCCCCCTCTTTTTCAGAAATAGCAACAATAAAAATAATTTTCCTGTAGTCTCTATTTCCTGCTGTATAAATGTCACCATGATAGTGGCTATAAATTCCTAAAATATAAATCTCTGTAAAGCTCCTGACCATGAAGTCCTTGCAGTTCTTGCACTTATTGTTTCTGTTTCTATTTTAGTGCGAGCACAAATGATACAGCAGCTTTCCAAACCCTGAAACACCCAGTAACAATAACAGCGGAGGGGTAATTCACTCTGCTGGAGGCATGCTGCGGTCTGACTCTGCAGCGAGGCTTCCACTGGGGTTTCAGACGGAGTACACACACTGACTGTGCAGATTTACATGAGAACCTACTCTTATCACACACACACCACTGAAATGTGAAGGAGCTGGACCCCAAAGCTAAGTAGGTTACCATGACCAAACAGTGTGGACAACTGGAATGATTGGAGAAATGAATATATTGATCAATCTTTATTGAACATCTTTCATTTTCTTCAAGTAATACAGCTGTTCCAAACCGCTGGTGTGACTGTCTGTCCTTGACCTGTTATTCCTGCAAGTCAAAGCCAATCCCAAAACATGTTTGCAATTAAAGCTGCTTTTAATGAAATAGGAATCAAAATGTCGAATCTAGATCTGAGAGATAAAACCTTAAATCTGATGCTGAGATGCTTTTGTATTTTGTGGATTTGTTACAAAAATCATAAATGGTTTCCCCTTTTATAAATTTTGTTAAAAGAATTTCCCCTTACGTTTCTTCATGGCAACGTCTGCAGTTTTAAGAAATCTAAGAGCACCATCTAGTGGCCGATCTTGCAAATTACATACACAACATACCAGAGACATCTTTTTTTTTATTATTTTGTAATTTTTCTATTTTTGGATCAGGAATTTTCTATTTCCATAGGATACAAATCATATTTCCAACTTTATTGATGTTCATGGTAATATGTTGTCAAATGAACAGTTTATTTCCTGTAGATGCTTATGTGATTCTTTAACTCATGTTATTCCAAAACAGTTTATTCACCTTGTGAAATGCCACATGAATTCATTCATTCTTGGATTTTCCAAACCACTTAGTCCTCAGGAAGGTTGTGGGAGTGTGGCCTAAGTTATAGTGAAAGTATTATAAGAGTTTTAAAGTTGATGGGTGGAGATAAATTAACAAAAAATTTCTAAAACTGCAGTAATGTTAAAAAACAAAACAAAACTGAAAATAAACTGGAGAAGGTGACGTTTCACATTATGCATGTCAAACAGAGGGAAAATATTTAAAACATCTACATGACCTGGACTGTGCTTACTACCTTGTTGCTAAATTGACAGATATTGACTGTTCTTGGACCGTCAGTAAATGTCCATATTTGGAATTTTCCGAAAGTTTATTTAAGATGTAACTTTTTCAAGGCTTCCTACTCTTCCAACCCCTTTAATTTAAAGACTATAAGAATATTTTCTCAATCTCAGATGGCTGGATTTCCTGTGAGTCTTCTGTAGTATCCACATTAAAACAGAAGAGGGCGCTGATGTTGTGCTTCTCTTCAGTTCCTCTTAACAAAGTGTTCCTTGAAGTAGCGTTCTCCTTCCATACTTTTACTATAGTAACCATTGAACAGCAGCTGGTATAAACTGCTGAATACAACAGAAGACATGCTCTGGGATTTACTTGACATTGCAGCAGTGGTTTAGAACAAACTACACTAAATTACTCCATAAAGAGTTAACGCTGTCTTTTTGACTTTCTGCTGAATCTACTGAAAAGAGGAATGTGTAGAGACAAAATGATACACACTTGGAAAACACTGCTGTGTTATTGTATATTTGATGCATGTGTTCCTTTTTCTTTTTTTTTTTGATATTTAATTTTTGATTTTTCATAGGACAACAATACAGTTACATACTTCCAAAACAAGACGACCTCTCACCGATCCCCAACCACAGGACCAGAGACAACAGACAGACACCCAGACAAAAAAAAAAAAAATGAGTGGTGTTTCTGTACACTGACCAGTATCCTCTCCAAACTTCAAGATTTCTATTTTATGTAATGTTATTCTTCTACTCTCAAGACAGATATTGGACTTTTTACACCATTACATTTGTCTGACAGCTTTAGTTACTACACACATGAAGATTTTATAGAATGGACAAAAAGATAAGCTTTTAAAATACAACAGACTGTTTAAGATAAACCCAGTGGCTTCCAACCTCTCACAAAGGGCAGTGTGATGTCCACTCACATTCCAGATGTTCATTAAGTCCATCTTTAGTGATTTCCCCCTCTAAATGTCTCACATGACCTCCAACAAATGTTCAGAGAAAAAAAAAAATCAAATCATGCATATCATTAGTCATTTTACGAGCTGTTAGATTCGCTTATGTTACTGACTATTTTAGTTGTAAAAATGATGAGATGTACAGTACTGTGAAAAAGTCTTGAGCCACCTTTATGTTTGTTGTTCTTGCAGGGTTTAAATGAGAACACATTTTGATTTCTCACTCTTTTCTTCAGATACAAGAAAAAACTGAACTAAAATGTGTTCTAAAGGTTAAAGTCACTATTTAGTGTGACCCTTGACCCCATGATAAGAAGTAACACAAACAGTTAGATGCATCTGACATGTGTTGAATGACACATGGTATAAAACATCAGAAATTAATGTAATAAATTTCATACCATCTGAACCAAAGTATTAAAGACACGTTAAGTGCAAAGGGAGGTCACACTAAATACTACCACTGTGTTTTATAGAAGCTGTTTTTTCCTTTAAACTTTTGTTTTTACTGCTGTACATACTTCACATATATCCAGATTACTCCTTCATACAGATACTAAGAAATGCATATGTGTGGTCTTTAGAACTTTATTAAACCTACAAATCTAAGGGTGGCTTTAGACTTCTACACAGGACTGTATTTAAAGTTTTGAGCTGTAAATATTCACTTTGCCTGTCTGCTCTCATTTTCCCACTCACATCATTTAATTCCTCATCAAACGTCATCACACCTCGTGCCCCACCACCATCAGTACTTTGCTGCCCAGTTTAAGTCAGAGTTAATCCCAAAGCAGGTTATTACCATGAATGAAAGAAAAGTTAAAAATAGCAAGAGATTTTAACCCTGTTTGAATAGTGTTCTTTGTCTATGAATTTATGTAATCAGCCCTCTCATAATAAACCTCTTCTCTGGAAACTAAAAGCAGATGAGAAGGAAATAAACCTGGTGGTACTGTGTGGTAAAAAAAAAAAGTGTTATATTACATGCATGTACACAAGATAATGCAAGAGTATAAATGTCATTGTTTCATAGAGAGATAGGTCTGGATTTGGATACCAGTGTTTAACTGGGTTTTTATGACCTAACTAAGGTATGACCTCTTCTGTCTTTAATCCTTCTTGTTGTTTTATTGTTCACTCACATAGACACTGTAAAATGTACAAAATGTTTCAAATGCAATGTTTACATAATGAAATAAAGGTAGTTTGAACCAATATCAAGTTGATTTGCCTATATTCAATATATTATGCATTGATTACATTTTAAAGAATTTCAGCAGAAAAAGAAATCTAAGGATATGATACTGATGAGTTATATGAGCAAAAAAACTGATTGGGTTGACTCATTTGAAAGTCATTGATTTTAGTAATTTTAAATGTGTTTTTTAAAGCAATAGTATCGATAGTAAATAAAGTTAAATGATGACAAAAAGTTGTTGCAGTAACAGGATGCCTAAGGCATGGTTCATTACATTCATTTATCACAAGCAATTTATGCAGTTTCTTTTTGTAAACCTATTTGGTATGTTATTGAGTTGAAATGAACTGTGGCAACAGTGAAATTCTTGGTAATTATGACCAAATATTTGACAAATTCAGCAAATCTGAATATACCTTTGATAATAATTTTTGATGATAATTTGATAATATTAAATATTAACTATGGTAATTAATATATTTTTCACATTTAAATCTATTTAGCAAAGTTATGTCACTTTTTAAGTAAATAACATCCACCTTTTTATAGTGTATTAACTTTACTAGTAAATAAGGGTTAATTGATTTTACTCTTGATCATATTCAGTATTGTGGTGTGATTGTATACTGTGAAAAACACCATGTTCAGTCTACAGTATTGGACCGCATACAGAATGGTCCAAAATACTCCTAACTGTTTACGGAGTTTTTCTACATCAGTAAACA
Organism: Apogon talboti; assembly: GCA_037367365.1. Classification (NCBI taxonomy): domain Eukaryota; kingdom Metazoa; phylum Chordata; class Actinopteri; order Kurtiformes; family Apogonidae; genus Apogon; species Apogon talboti. The sequence continues at coordinate 8,137,670 of JAPQRQ010000022.1, read as the reverse complement.
AACAGTTTGTTGCATTGTATTTACAAGAGAGTCCAGTGTATCAGCAGGACAAGTTTCACGTGTGGTGGTGTGAGACAGAGCAAGCAGGACAGCAGATGTCTGGCCCTAGTCCCAGGTCCAACACATTAAAGCAGCTGAGGACCTTAAGGACCTTAGCAATCCAGCTTAATACACACATGTCAGTATGCTCAGTAAGTCTCTGCAAAACCTGGGCATCAACATATTTTCAATGACCACAGAGTGAAAAAGCAACAACCAGGATTCAACAACAACAGCAACAGCTCACATGTGTGAAATGGCTCCGCGGAGGAAACTTGGCCTCGCTAAAGGAAGCTAAACCTGATGATTAGACAGATAGTGTTCCACACTTCAGCTAGAGTTTCAATCAGTCATTTGTCAGGCTTGTTAGGCCATGGATACATGCACAAAGACTTTCCGAGATGCAGGTGCAAATATGTCAGCACCTCTTAATACAGAAACTGAAGAGTTATTTGAATAGAAATATAAGTATAAAATAAACAAAATATCCATTGTAACATTGTCTTCCAAACTTTTTTTTCAGGGGACCCAATTAAAAAGAATAAATAAAATTAAAGCTGCAAGCAGCATTGGGCGGGACCTCGCACCCGGCGTTCCGCCTCCGGACGCCGTCGACCCCTCAGG
>JAPQRQ010000022.1:8105541-8128251 GCA_037367365.1 Apogon talboti | reverse complement strand
ATTGGCAGCAAATTTTGCAAAAACAAAACTTGTGTCATTCCCAAAACTTTTGGCCACGAGTGTAGACATGACAAACTAACTAAACTAACAACAAACATAACAAAAATAAGGAAATGATCTACCAAATGATAACAAGTGTGTGAAGAGTGTGTTTTCCCCGCTCATCATTCACACATCGGTCAGATATTGTTACACGCTGCAGATGAAGTTTCAATTATTTATCATGGCTGTTATGATTATATCATGTACGTGTTAGGTTGCAACATGAATTCGGTGTTTTGGAGCTCGAACATTTCTGTCAGTCAGTCAGCTTTTACATCCTCATACTACAGCATCTGTTTGAAAGGTAGTTATTATCTTCCTAAACCAGCCAGACCTGTATATTTTTCAGGCCAGCCACGTCTTAAAAGTATGAGCAATAAAGGGTAATGTTTACATGTGTGGAGGTCGTAGTTGACATCCTTTTAAAATACGGCACACAAACCAGCTGTAGCTACTGTTGAAAAGGATGACGAATGAGCTCAAAGTCCAGACTGAGGATTAGATAATAGATGCCGATGAGGTATAAAAGAGGAAGATAAAGAATGAATGAATCATTAGATTAGTTCCTAAATATCTTTGCATGACATGTAATAGTTGTTCAGTAACTCTGAACCAACCACACAAAGGCGTGCAACTTTTAACCACTTATTCAGTGCTAATCACTCCATTTAATTCCTTATAATCCCTTGACTTTTGTTTTAAGGTTTTATTGTTTATTGAATATCCATTTCATTGTTACAATTACATCTTTATTTTTTTCCACAACTACTAAAAATGAAGCCACTAAGTCAATATATTCTACTATTCAATAAAAGTTTAAAGGATGAGTAAATGTTTTTGTGCACCCTAATGTGAAGTGTAAAAAAATATAGTGGAGAGTATAAAATACTGCCTCATGCCCTCATCATTATTTAACATCAAGTAAGTGAAATATTATGTGTAGGGCTAAATGATATGGCCAGAGATGTTAAATTAAACATCAGTGATAACTCACCGTAAATGTCAAATCAATATTTTTTTTAAGTTAAAGTTTGAGTTCTGGTCTTGTATGAACATGGAAGAAACGTAATTATTATTCATAGTTCTGAATTATTCATAGAAGAATGAATGTGGTGAAAATTGCAAAACACATGTAACAAGATGAAAATGATGTTTATGACACTACAGATGACAACATTATCAAAGGCACATAAGAAAAGAATGACATATAACATGAAACAAGAGGGGAAAAAATACAGTAAATGAAAAGGGGATCAAACTGATATAAAAGATGGTGAAAGTAATGGAAACAACAGATGAAAATGAGGTAACAAGTTGTAATAAGATGATAACAACAATAAAAACACAACACGAACAAGAATCAGAAACCCAAACCCAATAAATATAATGGTTTATCACCCCATCCTTTGTATGTTAGTTTAAGGGAAACCTATATTAATTTTTAACATTTGTGCACCTTATAATAAGAGACCTATAATGCAGAGTAGTCAGCTGATTACTTGATTCACCGAAGTTATGTGAATAAGGTGCTAACTATTTCATAGATAGATATTTTTGAACTATTGTATAACTCATTAGTAACTAATATATGGTCCTTAGTTTGGACGTCAATGGAATAAAATGTCATCTCATTTCTCATTTGTTCCTTATTAACAAATGACGAATATTTTTGTGTAGCTCATCGGGAGTTGTCATTTTTTACAGCTCTCCATGATAAAAAAAGGACTTGGTTACAGTTTTAATGTGCGTCAAGAACCAAATCACTGGCAATGAATGATTGATGAACAGGCTGGCACATTTCAGTTCAGACAAGTTAATTTTGGATTTTATGGCCTAGTTGTTGTCATTTTCTGCCAGGGTCCTCAGTGTGACTGAGTGACGTATCGTGTTTATGTGAGCAGATAATTAAAGCTTTGACCAACTCACTTCCCATCTGTGCTTTCAGAACAAGTTCAGCAGCACTGCCCCGATGAACTAATGTGCCAAAGTTTGCAGCCATAAATAATGATGGGCAGAAACACCCACGTCGCTGTTGGTGTCAAAAGCTGCAGCACAATTCTGCCTTTGTGTATGTATGCATCAAATATCATATGCGCATGACTCATTTTTTTTCATCTCTTCTATAGAAATCCATCGACTTATGACTAAGCTGTGCAGATTTGTGTGGGATAGTGTTGTGCATCAGCTGCCTCAGAGCATATCCAGTGTTTTATAGCATCGTGTAAATCACAATGCCTCATTTTGTCGTGTGGGTGTCTGTGCACACGTGATGTACATAGATGTCTTGGTTTTATTTGCGCGTGGAGTTTACGAGGGGACACGCTGCATGGTTCTGGATGAGTGTCATCATTTTGCTTGTCAGTCAAAACCATCCCAAGTGTCGATGAGCCTGTGACAGCCCAAGATGCATTTCATCCTCTTCTATTCACAGTTTAAACATTGATCATTGAGTGTTTCGTGAAAAGCAACATGGAACGTTGTCATTTATTAGAGTTAGCAAACATATAATATGATAGAAAAGCCATATCTGCTGTCCCAATGAAATGAAACATGTCGTCGCTCTTTGTTTTATAAATCTTTCATAACTCTTCTAATATCTCCTCGAGTTATTCCTCACGTTGTCATTTTTTCACTTATCTTGCGTTTTACTTTCCTGTTCGTCCCTCCCTTGCCTCGATACTGTTGCCCTGGCTCTTTGCCCAGCTTGCCAAGCAGTGGATGATCAGGGCACGAGGCTGAGCTGCCTGTCACATGCCATCTGCCGGGTCAAACTGAAACATGCCATCACGTTCTCCACTCTTCTCCCTCAGGCATAAGTGTGAGTTAAGGAGGCTTGACTTTCCAGGGAGCTTAACCTAGTCTACCAAGAATGTCAACATGACGGTTTACCAAGGTTGGGGTAACAAGAGGCTTGGATGCATGATAAACTATGTAGAAAATAACGTCAAGATAGAGTCAAAAGAATTATGAAAGTGAACAGAGTGACAAACATATACACTAGGTGTGAATACAAGGAGTTGCTGTGGAGGTCCCCGGAGGAATCCCTCCAGTCTCCTTAATCAGTGTTGATCTGGTTAGAGGCAAACCAAGAAGCAGTTTGGCAAACTGTCAAACAGGACAGACCTTTTCAACTATAGCATAGAGCTGATCTTGTGATGTTGTTGTTATGTCAACCCAGGCACCAGAATATAATTTCTTCCCTCTATGTTTGTGTAAATAGCTGATGCATACAGTATAACCTCAATGTTTCTGAACCAAAAATATGCACCATAGTATTTTTAGCACATGATGATTTTCAACCAAGTCTCTCACAAATAATACATATTTAACGATTTTTATGATTAAGCTCAGGGACAAGGAATGACACCAGGGCGTGGTTTAACCTCCTAGGACCCACTGTCCACGTGTGAGAACAAGAAATTCACAGCTATATACAAAAAAAACCCAAAAGAAACAACTGTCCACCGCAAATGACATTCCATAAAAATTTTTAAGAATGCATCTGAAAAAACTGTTGCATCATGATGTTTCCAATGTAAGCAATTATTTAATTAAAAAAGCCAAAACTCTAAAACCTGTGGGGCTCCTGGGTCTTAGGAGGTTAAGACAGAAATAGTCTACAAAGATGATTTTTAAAAAAGACTTGCAATGTATTTGGTAATATTAAAAGCAAACCTCAACTGTTTCCTTTTCTACCAGTAGTAGGGTTTTAAAGTGTAAAATGTATACAAGTCTTAAATGTATATAATATCGATAGTTTCTAACAATAAAATGCCAGTAGTCAATTCATTTGCCGGTATCACTGCCGCTCTGAAAAGATTCAGCACTGTTGGAAGTTAAATATTTTTGACTTGTATCATAAATCAGAAAGCTAAGTCAAAATAAGAAATACTTGGAATGAAAAAATCAGTTCATAAATAAATCTCTCAAACTGCATATTGGGCTCAGAGTCATCCATATAGTTAATGTGGAGATGAACATCAAGCAAACTGCAGTAATCTAGTTGTGATTTTTAGTGTTTTCCTTCAACGCAAGTATTTTCAGATTTATAACAATTACTGGCAATGACCAGAGCAAAATTCTTCTTATCTCAGTAGTAAAATGTCCTAATGAAACTGACTAATTTAAATAAATTTTTTGGTGTATCTCTCGTATTTTTACTACCAAAACCTCCTAACGTAGGACAGTCAGGATGTGAGCTCCCTGCTGTGTTATTTATCACATTTTCACATTTAAAACCTTGTATTGTCCTAGTACCAATAGTGGCTGTGTATAAGTATAGTACAGTTTTTTCAACGGACTAAAGCATAATCATTGTAAGCACTTTAGCCCACATCTAGTAGGTTTCTGGAAATACTTAGGTATTCCTTCTTCTTAAAGCTGCTGTTACAAAGTCCAGTCTTTAGTAATGAGCACTCAAAGCTCTCTCAGAATGAGACAAATGTAGTAAGTCTTAATGGAATTTTATCGTGATGTCCATTACCATTGTGTAATGATTTGCATGTGTTTAGCATCAAGTGGCTTTTAGCACACCAAGGCCAGCCAGAGTGGACAGTGGACAGCCATTAGCAGCCAGGGGGGGCTGGGGATCACCCCCTCTGCCCTGGAGCTTAGCCTTTGGACTGAAGGAACACTTCTCACAAGCTCACTCAGTTTGCCTTACATGCTGTCTTCTGACCAAAGAAGGGAGTCTGTTTCTTATCAAATATAATTAAGAGCACGTGCAAATGTAGTGTTTTTGCACAAGTGTGGATTTCAGAACAATGACAAACTCAAAGGCTCGGTGGTGCTTTGTCCTGTTTTCACTGATCATCAACCCTGTTGTAAATAAATAAGTGAAAGTAAATTATAATCAGGACTGTTTGAAAAGCTCAGACAGAGGCAACGTTAAAGAGAACAACTTAATAAATTGCTGCACCTCTGAAGTAATCAGTACATGAAGTGATCATGTTGCTAGTGATAGAAAGCCTCCTTTTTTGATCCGGTAGATTTGGGAATCAGAGTAGCTTAAAACACCATCATATCTTAACCACAATAACAATGTCAGACATAAAAGGATTTAAATCTAGTATCTAGGAGGACTGCAGAAATGGAATGTAATATGATAATATATGTATATATGTGTAATATGTTTTTGTTAGTATAATCACATGAACATGAGAATTGTTGTGTTTGTTGTTTCAGAGTGAGCTAGCTCTACTATGTTGGCCTGCTATATTTCCACAGTAGCTGTGAATGGACTTTTCTTTTTTGGGTTCGGTTTTGGGTAGTTTCCAGTGTTAAGTTGCATTACCATACTGTATTTGAATGTTGAAAATCCCCTCAACTAAAAAGCCTAGACCAGTCAAACTGAACAGTGGCTCTAATGCAGGAGTTCTGCATCTTTTTGTGGCTGTTGCAGATCGTGGTGTTGGGGTGTTCATGTGGCTGCAAAGTGCAACTTCATGGTTACACACGGAACCTTTAAGTTCGTCTATAAGAACAGGGATATCCAAGGCAGCAACCCTGTTCCCTGCACACCTCACAGGCCTCAGTGCAACCACACCGTCTATATTCACACCTGTGAGAACACCAAAAGTACTCTTGAAAAGGCACGAGTTGTGTATTTATTCACTGTTTTGTGGTGAATTTGGTATACGATATAAAATGTGTCCAAAAAAGTGACTTTTAATACTGGTGGTCTTTCATCGTGGTCATTGATAACTTATCTCCAGAACTGACCATCCATTCAGGCGTACCGATGTCCCATCTCTTGACCACCCATCTATACATCCATGCAGTGTCTTCCCTGTGTCCCGTCCCCAGTCCCACACTCAGCCATTCAGCTTCTCTCCTGTCCCAGCCCACCACCCGCCCTGCACACAGACCTCCTTTTTCCTGCCCCAGGATGCGATGTAGTGACGCGTTTGCCAGAGCAGTGAGACTGTCCTTGTCTGAATGTGTTTGTGCACTGAAGAGATTGTAAGGAAACAGCTTGCCAGGGCCAGGCAGCTGCTGTTTCCTCCAGCGTGCAGCAGTTTGGAGGAACAACAGCAGGATGCCTTGGAGGAGAAGTAGCTCAGCGGCCCTGCTGCTGCTCTCTGGCATCGGGCGGGTCAAAGCCAGGTAGGATTAGGACTTTATTGCCGCGGTGTGCTATTGGAGTATTAGGATCATATGATTTAAGCTGGACCTACACTATTTAAACAGATTCATGCTTTGAGGAAGGTTAGTTAGGATATGGGCTTACTGTGATTTTATTATTATTTTCTTTAAGACAGTGAGACCAGTGTGGCTCAAACCTTTATTTTATTATTTCTGTCTTTAAACATCGTTCATTGGAACGATCCTCCAAATTGTAACTTTCTCAAGGCTGCTGCATTCTGTAGAGGCTAAGAGGCCTTTAAGTGGAATTCAGCCACTGAGGATTAAACACTGTTACTTTCGACATGAGCGTCCATTTCAACGGGATTAGCGTTTTCCCCCAACCGAAGTTGCAGGTCGGGGTTACCTTGTGTTATTTCTTGCGCTGTTGACTGTTAATGTACAGAGGAGTGTGACATTTTGTCCATTCTCTCCCCGAGTGGATGGTTCCTGTTGATTTCTGTGTTAACGTGAGGTCCATTCAACAAAGAACAATCTCAAAACTGTGACATTTTCAGGGAGCCCCTGTTTTCGACCGTGCTTTGACTAAAGTAGCACAGAGCGTGTGCTTTGTTTTGTGGCTAACTTCCTGAGTATTAATAGCGGGTTTAAAAATAAGACAACCTCTTTTCTTCCCCCGTTGGTGCTGCAAAATGAGGAAGCCCAGCAAAATTAGACACTTCATTCGTCTTTACTCTCCTCGGGGTATACTCCACAGCACACTTCTTGGCACTTTAAGGTCACATGCAGACGTGATATGAGGTGTTACAAAGTATGAAAAGTTTGTTGTAGAAGATACACCTTGAGTTTGAAAGAGGAGGCACGTGAAGAATTATGGAGGGTAAGACAACCCTCAGCAGATGTACAGCAGGTGTCATTGAATGTCACTGTCATTGAATACCAATGACTCCTCCCAGAAATTAAGCTTTTACTGAACAAGGTCAAGTTAAAAGTGACAAAGTCATTGAACTATACATGCCTGTTGTTGCATTAAATGAATGAAATGGTTCTTTTGTAGCATCGTAGAATATATATATTTTTTTACGTTTGGGGTCAAAAAATTAGGTCAGCTGGAGACTGGAGTCAGGTATGGAATGGGTGCATAGATTTGGGCATTTCCTTGTTATCAAAACTAACATTTATTTTAGGCTGCACTAAAAATCATCATGCATAAAGATCTTTATAATATGTGCACATCTGGCTCTTAGCATGAGCCGTCACCATCCAATAGTGCTATCAATCCAGAGTTCTGTGGTGTAAATTCAGATTCATTTGTGTTGGTTTCAGTTGGTATGTTAAACAGTAGCCTAAAAAACCTCCTGCTGCATTACAGTAAACCACAACCTGATTGACGCCTCAGGTCTCTCACCTGGGGCTTTACGTCTGTTTATATCTTTACCTCTTTTACTCTGTGGGCTGTCAATAGCATGACAAAGGTATGCGGACTAGATGATGAGTCAGTGAGGGGGGTGGAGGGGTTCAGGCAAAACTGACAGTCTTGTTGAACTTGACAAACTTGAGCACCTTTCTCCCACTTTGCATTTTTCTACCCTATCTCCATCACATTAGCCTCAGCCGGGTGACAGTTATTTACATCGGTTCATTAAATCTGCTCCAGTATGAGGTTGAACTAGTTTAACGACTAGAGCTGATGGTGCAATAGTGAGTTGTTTCCTTCTGCAAATAAGGCATGATTTGATTTACCGTGACACGTCATTACTGCAGCTACCATGACACAAATATGTGCTAATTTGAGACCAGAGATTTATTAATGTAAATGTCTTCATGCTTTTGATCCATTTGATGAACTTAATCGTGACATTAATGTAGAAGAAAAGAGGTGATCAAACGGTTTGTTTATATATCAGAGAGTTGGTAATTAATTATCTGAGTGGAAGAGATCACACTACACAACTATTAAAGTCTGAGTAGTTAGTGGAATAAGTTTGTCAGGCAAGTATTATGTGGTTAGACTGTTCTTCATTCATACCTATCAGACTTCTCCTGGAATAGAACAGAGAGTCCTATTGTGTTTCATCCAAAATGTTTTTTAAGTGATTTGTTAAAATGTTTTGCATATACATTCCTGATTGAAACTGAGAGGACGTTAACATACGTATGCAGGGTGTGCCAGCTCGAAGATGTGTGGGAGGAGACAGGTGTGAACGATGTGTTGATATTCAGAGGTCGTCACTCCCTTTTGCATTCCAGCTCTCGCGCCACTCAGCTCAAAATCACGCCCCGCACACACACACACACACACACAAACACACACAACCACATAGCCCCAAGCTGCTGTAAAGACTCAAACACTCACTGTTATCACTTAGAGGAACTGCAGCAGCTGACAGACTCACACACCCACACAACACACTCCACACTCACATGGTGTTAAACCAGGACCAGGGAGAGCTAGTAGGTTTTGTGTCGGACTGGGATTCCTGGGTTTCTTTGGTGTCGTGGATATGGGAGGCAGAGAGGAGGTACTGGTGAGCACCACCATGCAGTTTTCCCGCAGCAGGTTGAACCGTTTCAGACTCCGTCCGACTCAAAGCCCCACGAGAGGCAGGCATGTCAAACCATCGAAACACAAGAAAAAACACAGGTAGGTGTGACGGCACAGATTTAAGAGTCGTAACTAGATGTGGAGAATTAAAATAATCAGAGTTTTGGCCGAAAGTCCGAGCGAAGTTGCAGATGCAGCCGTGAAAGCGTAAGAAGATGCAGAGTTAACATTTTGATTTTCATTTTATGACGTTAATACTTTTTGTGGCATAAAACTAATTTTTCTTTGTAACCTGAATCCAATTGAAAGGTTTTTTTTTACAACGTTGATGCCAAGATCTAATTAATGCTAAAGTTGAGTTGAGGTTTTTCAGGTATATATGAGGGCAAAAGGAAGAGACGTTTGTCTGTGGCAGTGGGATATACAGTAGATGTAGAAAATCAGATGTGGGAAAAACTTTTCACCCCCAGTATTGATTTTTAAATGTATGTTTTGGCAAATGTTGAGCACAGATCTTAAACTGGTGACTTATGCAGAGCCATTCAAACATTGATCCATGCAGTGTTTACTCCACTAGTAAAGAACAGAATAGAAATCAATAATAAAGAATAATGTTTATAGTACAACTAGTGCTAAAAAGGTGATTTATCAATTAATTTTGGGAATATGTTAAGTGAAGCATACATGGCAAACAGCACAAATATTAGAAATCATTTATTTTCTGAATTATATAATGGTCTACTCTGGCAACAAGTAATTTGAATATGTCACCTGGAAAATCATGACTTTTTTCTAAAATGTCTCACCAGTAAATTGAGCAGACAAATCATTTCCAGAGCAGTCAGTTATTAGTTATAAGTCTGTAGTGTCAGGCCAGTAGCTAAAAAAAAAGAATTTCCATGTATTTGTTTCCTGATTTTGTTTTTAATGCGTGGGTTTTTTCCCTGTGAAGTCTAACTGAAAAAGCATTGATGAAAGAAGCTCAGACCACTGAAATGTTTGACACCTTTCCAACTGATTTGACTGAATGGGACTGTCACACTGGATGATATACTACTTTGCTATATGTTGGAACGTAACCCCACTGGTTCAGCTTAACCAAACACAGTTTACATAATAAGCACAATAACATGCAATAGGTTTAGACTGTGAAAATCATTGTGATTTGTGGAAAATGTGATCATAGCTGTTAATCTTTACTCAGAATAGCCTTTTTTTGTTTCTCCGTTTTACATCCTGACAGTATGATAATCACAATTCTGACCAATTGTGGAACTTACTTTACTCAGGTACTGCACTTAAGTACATATTTGTGATGCTTGTACATGAATATTTTAATTCATGCCACTTTATACTACTTCTACTCCACTGCATCTCAGAGCCAAATATTTTACCTTCACGGCTTTACTTCTGTAGTTTCTGTTGCAGTTTTCGTCCCTTTCCTCTACAGTAAAAGCCATGCATCTCCAAACGTGGTGATTTTCAATGTTTGTGATTAAGTGAAGGATTTGTTTAGTTCAAAATTTTCCTTTTTATACTAAAAAAACACTTTAAAATCCCTCTTGGATTTGCTGGACAGTGCTTGGTCACAAAGCTGCAAGTTGACTTTTTAAAGATATGTGGATCTCGCAAGACAAATACAATACAATATGCTACAAATCTTATACAATATAATGAATTTCTGCATTACCGTGAAGCATCCCAAAGTATATAAAGTAAATGAGCTACACTGTTAAATGCAACATACATAAAACCATCATATATAATCATAAACCATTTTACCAGACACAGACTGGTTTGACTTCTCATTCTTTAATCGAATCTGGGTCATACATTTACTGAAATAAGGTTTTGAACGCAGATCTCTGACTTGAACTGGTGTATTTTCAACAGTAGTACCAGAGGTAAGGATGTGAATAGTTCTCCACTGACTCTTGACTTCCATTTTATGTTGAAACACCATGAAACCAGTTTAGAAAAGCCATGCGTTCAACCTGGTCTCGACTGACATATCATCAACATTGCCATTTATGTGGAAAAGCTCGATCAGATCAATGCATCACAGCTGAAACATGCCAGGTATTTTGGTTGTGGTTAAACTGGGAACTATCATAGCATTGTCTTTCTTCAGTTGTTGGCATGTGAAGCCATCTGGCGCGCTGCTGGAGTATAGTATCATATGTCTCTTGTGATTCGCTGACTTGAGGAATGTCACTGAACTGCGAACCAGCGGAGTGAGTCAGCTGACCACTTCCTGTGTCTGAATTATTGGGTCATATTTTTTTTTAGAGCTTGAGGGTCCCTGTGCATCTACCAGCTGAGTGTGTGTCATTTGAGAACAGTGTCCTCTGTTTTATGTCTTAATAGGGCTATTGTAGTTACCGAAGACCACCTAAAACTGGCAGAAAAAAGGGATCTTGTAAACAGAAATAAATATAGATGTCTGTTTTCAATGAAAAAAGCGATGTGAGGTAAAAGAAAATAGGCTTTCTCTCTGAATGGTTCATGGTGCTGATATGGCCTTTAATAAACCCTTTTTGTAGACTTTATTTATTCAGTGTGGACATCACAGTACTGCAACATACTTTACAGTTATGCACCAGCATCACTTATGGTGAGATTCATGATTTTTTTTTAATAATTTAAAAGAAAATAAAGGGAAATACAATGCAATACATTGGAGACTTTATAGGAATAGTAGGTGTCTCAATAATGTAGATTTCATTTCATCCATAATTTGACATCTCTTAAAACTGTGTTGTCTTTTCATATCAGTTGGCAAACAGCTCTTTGGTTTGCCCTCTTTAACAAAGAAGACTGTTTGTCCAAGTGAGGTTTCATCCAATTCAGTGCAACACCGGCTTTGTGTGTAGATTTTTTACAATAGAAGACTTTCTGCATAATACCCAAACTATAACAGAATAAAAAATACTAATAAAAATAAAAGCTAACCTTTAGAATAGGCAGCACCTCAAAAGACCAAAACTAAAATGCTTCATGAGTGCATAAATCAAAAAAAACAAACTGAAAAACTCAATAAAAACTGAAATATAGTAACTGTCATATGTAGGAAAAACAGGTGACGTATCCCTGCTTGCGTTGGGATTGGAAAAAAAAAGTAAAGTTTCCTTAGATTTTCTTACTCTTGAGTTTTTTCTGTAATCAATCTGCCATTGTTCGAAGGTCACATACTGTATTCTCATACTTGGATCAATGTTTAAGGGGTGGAACCCTGTGGAAAACCAGCTCACGCTGCTATAGTGACATCTAGAGGACGATCCAGGGTATTGCGCCTCCGGGCCACATTCTGAGGAACAATAGAGACCCCCCTTTGTGTCCGCTCTCTCCACCGCTCTCCTCAGCCCAGCCCTCCCTCCGTCCCTCTTCTTTTGTCTCTCCATCCCTCTGGGCTCTGCTGCCTCATTCATCGTCCTCACGTCACCTCAGTCTCCATCATCTCGCCCGTGCTTTGCATGTGTCTTTGTGTTTCTGCGCGCGTGTTTGCATGCATGCGTGTGATTTCTTTCCGTGTGTGTATGTTTGCACCAGAGATCCCAGCCCCACCGAGATGAGTGTGGAGCCCTGGCCCAGCCCGCAGGACCAGGCAGCCGCTGAACACACACTCAGTACCAGCCATTCGGCATCCTCCCAGGACCAGGACCAGCACCCCGACAAACTCTGCCTGGACTCGTTCTGGAGTGAGGTGGAGACCATCCGACAGGGGAGTGGCTACTCAGACCTCGACGGCACCAGGAGAGACTCCAGACAGTCCGAAGGTAAACACTGCAAATCCTGCACTCACACTTTCAGATATCCAAAAAAGAGAAACCACCTTAAATGAATTTACTGGAGTTATTAATGCCTACACAGCTTCAATTGAGATCCGCCACAAAGTACTGCTTCTGCCATAGCAACATCAGCTTTCCTTCATGCAGCAAAGTAGCTCTGATCACCATGACAACACTATCAAACACTTGTAGCAGGATGTGTTTTATATGCAAAAGACAAATATCCATTCATGAATGAATGGCTGACTTCATTAGAATGCTCTTTTTAGTGGCCGATCAAATGACCTGATTGTGTTAAGTTTACCCTTGAACGGAGACTTTTGATGTCACGTTTAGACGTTTTTAAACCTTCTGAGGTCCTTATTTTAGATGTTGTGTGTGTCTCACTTCTCATTATTCTTTTGAGAGCATTAACATTGTTTTACTTCAGTTAATTGCTGCTAAGACCTTTCAAACTCATCATCTTTCTAATGTTGTTGTGGCGTACACAGGTAAAAAATCTTGTCTTAATGACCATGCGTTCTCTGACATGTCTGCAGATACATGAAAACTAAAAAAAACAAAAAAAAACAAATGTAATTGTCTTAATGTACTACAGTGTATCGTAACTAAAATGAAAGCAATCTATGACAAAATCGACATTATTTAAGTGGCAACACCACATCATCAAAATGGTAAACTTTTAATGACCACGTTTTGCCTGCTTCGTCCTCAGTCTATATATAGCTCATACAATTAGCTCTTGGCACTTCAACTCAATTAGTATTTTCACGGCATTGTGTAGATAGACTTTGAGGCATCATTTTAAAGGCTACATGTTTGGGTGAAATCACAAACCTGCATCAGCACAAAGTGAAATACGGAAATAATTTTTTCTTGTCTCTAGTACATCACCTTAGCATAGCAGTAATGTGGGTATGTTCTGTGTTACAGCTGCTAAAACCACCACATACCTTTTATATCATGACATCTACATCTGTGTAATATTTTAAACCTGTGGGCAGACCTCTGTGGGAGCTGCTGAGCTTTAAGTTTGTGGTGCCACTGGTGTCCCCAAGCTTTAATTTTGACCTACTGCCCCACCAATATCTTGTGCATTTTCGCTGTTTATTTGAATCTAAGTGTTTGTCGTTTGTGTGTTTGTGCTTCAGAAGGTGAACAGGAGGAGCAGTGGCTAGCTGACGCTGGTTTGTCGAATCTCATCAGCGAGGACAGCGAGGATGTAGACAACACGGTGCTGCTGTCCACTTTAACCCGGACGCAGGCCGAGGCCGTCCAGCGCAGACTCGATTCCTACACCCTGTCTCTCCGCAAGAGGAACAAACCCCCACCCCGCGACGTGCGCGATATCTTTAACTCCCCCATCACTCAGGTCAGGACCACTTTAAACTATGGTCATTTGCTGCTTGTTGAAGGGGAAGTGTTCTCTGACTGAAATCGCACAAAACACGTATCTGTTCGTCAGCTTTGCATTAGTCTCAGTGTTAATTTGCATCTTTTTTTGTAGCATTTTTCAGGGGCGAGATTCAAAAACATTCACACATAACAGCTGGACCACTGTGCATTTCAGTCAGTGTGTTTTAGTGTGTAACTAATCTAAACTAATTGACATGAAGCTGACAAAGACGAAAACTAAAGACATTTTCTCTCTCACTTTAGTTTTTCAGACAAAATACAGTTTCAGTTAGTTATTGTTTTTTGTAAAGTATTATTTTTGTTTTGATTTCAGTCAACAAACGTGTTTTTTCACACCTTATTCTCATTAACAATCATAGCATTTAAGTAGATTCACCAAAAAGAAAACGTCACAAGGTTCTCCGTACTGGTTTTGATTCTCAGTGCACATGCAGCACATGGGTGCAGTACATGTAATAAATACCTCATACTCGTACTGTGTGCTTACAGATTTTCACTTTTCCCAAAAATGTACAAATTCATTGCATAGGTTTCTGCTCTCAGCACTACCGCTCTGCTTATGTAAGTTCACACCAACGCTTGTCAGTGTCGAGTCCGTATTTGGAGCATGATTCAAATAGTCATCTCCCTGGTGGGTTTTCAGTTGCCAGTCGGTGACTTACTCATACAGAGAGGCCGACCGATGGCAACAAAAGGCAAATCACATGTAAAGGCCATGCTTTGTACAAATAACCACGGGCTGCTGTTCCTCTGATCCTTATCTCAAGCTGTTTTCAATGGAAACACTTGTATCCATCTGTTTAGCCAACAAAAAGCCTTTTATTCCCAGTGCTGGAGAAAATATTAAAGGTCTGATATTTGTATTGAGTCTTATTTTGCAAAGTTATTGTAACAGATCAATAAATAAATGTTCTCTTTCACAGAATCTTATGCCTGATTCTCAACATAGTGAAGACCTGGCTCATAACAGCATGGCGTCTGTGACCAAAACACCACTATCAGGTAAAAACTGCACCACGTTGCCACATTGAGCTAAAAAGACACTGGGAAATATTAAAGAAACTCGCAAAAATATTAAAGTAGCGTCATAATATATTGTCCTGCAAACTGGCGTCACTATTAAACCACGAGTCAGGTGAGCAGCAGATTTGCAGGAGGCTGATAAGGGCTCAGGCCACATCCTGTTATCTGTCTTCTAATTGGTTCAGATTAATCCCCAGATCACTCTGAGTCTTTCCTTGCTGCTGTTTGAGAAAGTCCCTCTAAGTTCACCCTCTGCTGAGCTCAAGAGCAAACAAGTTGCCCGAGTGAGATGCCATCATTGTACGTCACTGTGAGCGATGTTTCTGAACCAAAAAAACGTGTTTCACAATCAACATTTTTTGACAAGTGTACTTCACAGCTGCAATGTTCTTACCACTCATGGCACTTTTCAAACGTGTGGCAGAAACTATGTTCCTCTGTAACTGCTGGTTTAATACCCGGAAAGCCTAAACAGATGTGAAAAAAGATGACTCACAATCTTTCATTTAAACCAAAGTCTTATTAGTGTCAAAAACTAAAAATGTAGGGGAGTGTAGATGCAAACTCCGGTCTCTGTTGGCAAAGTCCTGGATTATGTAAATCCACCATCAACGTCAACCACCTCCTGCCTACCGAGTACAGCTACACAGTTTAGTGTAAAATTTATACTGTGAATATTACTGGTTGAAATTTGAGTACAGTTGCTTGAGCATTGGAGTACTGATCCGTATCATATTATTACTTTTGAAATATTAAACTGAATCTATTTTCTGCTCAGCGTTAATCTCAAATAACACCATACACACACACTGGGTCTTTAAGCTGCAGTCTTTCACAATAAGCTGAGTACCCAGGTTTTGACTAATTCTATTCATCTGCTACTTAAAAGATAAAATAATTCTATTGTTTCAGTAAATACAGAGGTTTCCAAACTTTTTCACCTTGAGATCAAATACGTTATACTGTAGGTCTTCATCATGACCCAGATTTACAAAAATACACACTGGTTTGTCATAATGTCTCCATTTTTACTGACCTTTTCATCGGCAAAACAAGGTGTCTGAAAGTCTCTTTTTTGTGTCTTTTACGCTTTGTTACATCATTTTTAGTTGAATATGCTGTCTTAAATGATTTTCATCTTTTGAGTTTTTGTTGGTTTTTGTTCCATTTTCTAGTGTTGCATCTGTTACTTCTGCATTTCACATAGGTCAACATTTCTAAACTCTTCCAGAGTATTTTAATTTCAGTTATGAATTCATAAATCATAAGATTGTTATGCATATGTCCTTTAATCTGACTATTGGCAACTGTAAGTTTGGGAAAAACTGGGATAAAATACCATAGTTTTAACATTTTATTCTGCTATTTCTTTGTACTTTGTGAAGCTTTTCATCCATGCAAAAAGGTTGATACGTCTACATGTACAGTAGTGTTACACATCAAACTCTTACTGTGTTTCAGGTGAACTCACTTATTAATAAACTGTGAACTTCCTTTTTCTTTTGTTTTGTTCCTTCGTTGGAAGTTAAAAGTAAAGACAGTTTCTTCATTCCCCTTTTTTTTTCCTCTGAGTTTTTTCCTCTGTAATGCAGTTCCGTGAACATGATGTGTTTATTTTTCGTGGGCAGCTGTGACTCCAGAGCATCAGCGAGGTGCTCCCAAAGAGGAGATATTTATCACCGACGTGGCTTACTGCGAACAGGCTGTCATCTTCCTCAAACAGGCCAAACTACCACAGAGCAACAACCAACGCAGGAAGGAAGATGGCACCCTGCCTGTAAGCACCCAAACAACCTCCCACTCATTTTCCACAGTGTCTGCAGGTCCTACCACAGGAGTCTGAATGTTCGTCTTTCAAAGTAGGAGAAGAATTAGCATAATTTTTGTTCCATTCATCTGCGTTTGGTTCTGCTGTCGATTAGTGAAAATCACACAAACTATTCATAAAATCTTTCACAGAGATCAGTGTATATTTCAGGATCAGTTCATTTTTGGGTGTTTGGGTCAGAGTGGGTTGGATATTTCTTTTAAACCTTTTAATTCTCACACTAACATAATGTAAGCCTGTTGTAATGAGCCCTTCGCTGCTGGTTACGCAGAATAAAGGAATGAAAGAATAAGCTTAGAACAAAAAGGATGGTTGTTTTGTCCAGTCCAGCAGATGTATTTTCCTAATTCAGGTTGAATCAAGCGCTTTAACAAAACAATTGGGAATTAGCAGATGGTTATACATTGTAAGACACTCAGACACATAGGAGTACAATAAAGGAGTATGATAAATGTTAAATGTTCTTCAGTATCTACTGCTATCAACTCTGTTTTCTGCTTGGTAACTCTCACCTCCAAATCCATCTGTTCTCATTCTCTCTCTTTTTCTCTCTCTCTCTCTGTCTCTCTCTCTCTTTCTCTCTCTCTTTCTCTCTCTCTCTCTCTCTATCTCTCTCTTTCTCTCTCTCTCTCAGCGAGTGATCTGCCCAAAGTGCCGTCTTGGAGTGACTCGTATCCAGGATCTTTCCCACGCCGACATGAAGAAGGTTCGTCAGCTGGCGCTCATCGACATGACGGCGCTGTGCGACCTTTTAGAGCTGGAGGTCAAGAGACACAAAACGGGCAAGAGGA
Source organism: Apogon talboti (assembly GCA_037367365.1). Taxonomy (NCBI): domain Eukaryota; kingdom Metazoa; phylum Chordata; class Actinopteri; order Kurtiformes; family Apogonidae; genus Apogon; species Apogon talboti. The sequence goes on along the minus strand of JAPQRQ010000022.1, from coordinate 8,110,734 downwards.
AAATCCCAGGTATGATGGGAAAACACTATAAGACGATGTCCACTATATAAACACTACATGTGCTTACCTTGTTGAATAATGGGATAGATTTAACTTTAACAGTTCAAAGGTGGTAATCAGAATTCAGCTATGTTGTTAAACCACTGACATAAAAATGGTTACTTCTGTAAAAATCTGCATTTTTTTGTAGGCATCATTAATTTCCCTAATTTATGATAAATTAGTAGAGGAGGAGTGTAGAGGATAGACTTGACATAAAGCTAAAACATTACCTCATAAGAAAAGTTCATCCTAGTTATCAATCATTGTCACGTCAGCGAATTTTCCATAATTATTAAAATAATAATAATGTAAAATAGAAGAAGCAAGAAAATCCAATAAAAATATGTGTATCTTCTAACTGTTGTTAATATTATGTTGTTGTTTTTTTTTATAGAGAGTACACTGTTTGGGGTTCCACTGGCCACACTGCTGGAAAACGACCAGAAAGTGAAGCCCAACACCTCGACTCCTCTCTTCCTGCAGGCGGTATGAGTTTACATGCAGTAAATAAATGAAACATATCGGAAACCAAAGATGAGAGAATTGATTTTAGATGACACACACACACGATGTCACGTCCATTAAAAGCCAGGCAGCGGAACAAGTGCAATCACACAAATATCTTGGGACAGTTGAAATTTGAGGCCGACTGTGAAGTCATGTGTGCAAAAAAAAGAAGGGCGTAGACATTTGTTTTATTTGAGAACATTTTCCTAGTTCCATATCTAATCAATCAAACCTTAGTACATTATACTTTTATTGAACTGATTCTTTCTTTGTCTTTGCTGACATTGTTTGGAAACTGATCTTAAAAATAAAAACTCATTGTTCAGTGGTCCAGGTTGTTCGACCCTTTGCACAGCCAATTCCAGATTCTGCCCGTCAGTCCCAAGGTGAAAAACTAAACAGTGTAAAAATAATGTTGTTTACTCAAATGACATAGTCCCATTTTTTCTATTTAATACCTGACTAAGCCTTGAACATTTTTTACGTTTGTCTTTGACATAAATAAAGCGTCTGCTCAGATGGATGCCTTGTCTCATCTGTAATCCTACCTACAGATGAAAAATAAAGCAACCTGATCTGAACGGAGTTAAATATAGTGTACACGTAATGCAAACTCTGTCAGAATCCTAATCTCAGCAAGTCATTATTTGGTGCTTTCGAAAGATTAAAATGATTGATGACTACTCTACAGCTAGTTCAGTATTTGGATCATTACACAATCAGTACATTTTTTTTAGTATGATAGGCTTCCAAACCCCGTCGTCACCCAGAGCATACATAACACAGCCCAGTGCTGTCTTAGGACCACGCCCTGTATGTGGCAGCAGTTACTGAGAATAACCAGTAGAGGTGAGCAAGAGATTCTTATCTACTTCACGCCCTGCTAATGTCTGTCTCTCTCTCTCTCTCTCTCTCTCTCTCTCTCTCTCTCTCTCTCTCTCTCTCTCTTTCTTTTTCACTGCAGCTGTTGTCGTTTTTGGAGAAGAAAGGAGTGGATTCAGAGGGGATTCTGCGGGTTCCAGGGTCTCAGTCCAGAATCAAGGTACCATTTCACACCTCTTCTGTGAAGCACAACATCTTTAACCCTTTCATTTACCTTACCTTTTGTCCCCTGCCTCAGAACAAAATCAAATTGAAAAAAAAAAAACACGTCCTGACCTATAGAACAGCCAAAAAATTGATGCTGAAACGCGCCTGAAATGTTTAACTACAGCTGACATTTAGGGAACACAAGCTCTCATGGGACTAAATCAATAGCCCCATTAATACTGCATTTAATCCCTTCCACGTGTAGCAGATGGTGAATCAGTTACACGAAAACCACCAGAAGAGGGCGCCATTTATCATTTAACAAAACTGATAAGACCAATCACAAACCATGTTGAATAGAGTAATTGAATTATTGTTTTTGTCTTTTACAATCTCATGAATAATCTGATTAGAAAATCTAATCCAAGGTTTCTGAATGTGCATAAAAAATGCCATTACCATAATAGCAATTATTCCTGTTAATAACATCCACAGTATAAGGAGTAAATGAATATTACTATCAAGAAACAATATATGTATGTAAAAACTCCCAGCCTTACCAGGACCTGCCATTTGATACGTAGCTGTACAGTCATTTTGAAAATAATATTCTATACCTCAACAGATGAGCAGACTATAAGATTGTTTTAAGAATATCTTTTTATTCTTGCTGAGTAATTGTTAGTTATTTGCTGAATTACTGTTATACAGTTAAGTATATTTTAAAAACCTTCTCCAGAGCCAGTTTCACGGGTGGTTAATGCCTCACGACATCGAGACCTTTCAAACCCATGAAAATGTGACATTTATGGGCACTAGAATAACTAAACAACAAACTGATTTATTATCAAATATTATAACCATCATTCATTAGCTACAAAATAATATAATAGTACACATGTTTAATGAAGTACCCATCGATCATGTTGGTGTTTTTGGTTTTTCTACTCTCTGCCCTCAGATGCTGCAGCAGAACTTAGAGATGAACTTCTACTCAGGGCAGGTGAGCTGGGATGAAGTGAGTCCAAACGACGCCGCCGCTCTGCTTAAGAAGTTCATCCGAGAGCTGCCGGCTCCTCTGCTCACAGCCGAGTACCTCAACACCTTCAGCGCCGTCAGAGGTCAGCCACTTTCACTTTTTTATTCTGTGGGTCTAACATTTAGTGTGTGATCATGAAAATCTAAATTAACTTCCACTTCACAAATACCGGTTCGCTATAGACCTTGTGTGTTTTTACCAAGCTGTATTCAGTGTTTCAGATCTGAAGTGTGTTGTATTACATTGACACTCAGTTTACACTTTGAGCTTTTGGGTGGGGTTTGTTATCAAGAGACAGTCATGTGAGACAACCAACGACCACAATGATCCGATATTCAGCAGTGGAATGAAGTAGTTTGTATTAAGTACTACAGATTTGAGCCGTTTGTATTTTACCTGAATATTTCACTTTTATACAGTATTATTACTTCTGCTTCACTACATCTCAGAGACATAATTAATTTTTTCCTCCCCTACATTTTTGTGATAGATTTTTATCCTCTTTGTATCCAGTGAAAACCATATATTTCCAAATGTGTTTGAGATAAACTGAAGTAATACGCTGAAATGTGTTGTCACAAATCTACCTGGTTCTCACAGGGCAGTAATGCAACAAACATATGATGATCATAGAATATGATGCACTGTGCTGTTTATTAAACTATTGAACAGACATTAATGTAGCAGTAAATAATAAAAACATCATATATAACACTAAATCACTAGCGAGGACCATTTTATTGCACATTGTTCATACTTTAAGCAGATTTTGCTGTTAACATACATATTAAAATCACTGAGTATTATATTTTCAGTGATTCCTATTGTATTTCTAACATATATCATCTTTTAGCGCCCCTTATCTGTTCACGTTGCATCTAAATACAATAAAACAGACATCCACAACCATTTCCTCTTGTCCTTATCTGACACATCTTAGACACACCGGCCACATTCCTATTCCTCTCAGCAGGGTTCACATTGTAATTACCCAAATGTCTTTACCCTGATGACAGAACTGTGGGATGCTTATCTTTTGTGCTCCAGCTAAGAAATCAGCGCTCCAGATAATGAACAAGTGATAGTACGTCTGAAAAACGCCACTACACTGGCACAAATACATGCACAGTGGCAGAGTCGTGAAAAGTAGTTGTTTTTCCTTCACCATAAGGTAAAAAAAAATGAACCGGCATTAATATAGTCTGATTGATGACTCACTTATGTGTAGTTTGGGAGGAGAATCGGTGCTCAGCGTGCTCAATGATAAACGACGAGTGACCGCAAAGACATAAGCTAACAAACCTAATGGCCACCTGTCACACATGTCATTAATCTGCAGACGTTCCATTATTCTCAGCCACAAAGAGGAAATGAAGTGTGTGTCTACGTGTATGTGTGTGTGCCCAGACTATATCTTACCTTTTCTGTTTCTAGACATTACCGAGCTGAAACAGAAACTTCACATGTTGAACCTGCTCATCCTGCTGCTGCCTGAGCCCAACAGGAACACACTGAAGGTAACGAACACACACAGATTCCACAACACCTCAACTATCCACGAGCCAGAGGAATCACACATAACTAGTACACTGACGCATGTATACGGGTATGTTATGTACAAAAACTGCATTATATAATAAGTTGGCAAGTGTAACAAATTTTCACTTCATTATGCAACAACACCCACATTTTATAATTTATTAGCAATATGCAAAACTACAGTTGGCAAACAGTGTAAGGGAAAAGTAATTAATTTCATTCTTTGAGATTATGCAATATAAAACAAATGGCATATATCAGGATTTACCAAATATGTCCAAATATTTAGAATGTATGAATGCATGGGTCAGGGACAAATAAAAATTGTAAAAGATGATCAATTCAAAACTCATGCATCAGGTTAGTTAAAATGTACATTTTTATTTATGCTGGTCTCATGTCAGGTCATTTTGAAACAAAAGCACAACTGAATACCCCTGTCGAAGGACGGATTTCTCCAACTGTACACAGCTAAATGAAAATATCCAAATACTGATAATATTGTACTTTTTATTTCAAAGTTTAGAGAGAGCAGAAATAATATATAGAAATACCAACAGGACAAACATAAATGTAAAATAGTCTTAGTAAATGTGATGGGATTTGAACTTAGAACAAAACCAAAACTCTTCTTTTTCCTCCAAAAGTAGGAGACAGATCAGATGCCTCGTGTCTTGGTGGATTCCTCATATTGTCTGGGGTCAAAAATGGAGTTGTTAAAGAAAGAAACATTATAACAAAATCCACTCAAAGTTATGTTCGCCATACTAGGTCTATTGTATTCTATCCTATTGCATTTGCATATTAACACATACATACATACAGTATATGGACACACACCCCCACATACGCAGATATGGAATACAAGGAACACAACAAGAATTCCTTGTCTGCAGGTGTCATATTAGACCATCATTATATTGACTCTGATCTCAGTCTAAATAGGCCCATAAAAAGACCGATTGCTTGTTTGTGATTGTTAAAAAAATCACTCTTTTTGACATGACACACAAAAGAAACATTTAAAACAGCTGCAA
>JAPQRQ010000022.1:8043845-8064212 GCA_037367365.1 Apogon talboti | reverse complement strand
GGGGTGGTGGGTGTCAGTAAGGGTGGGGAGGGTGCGTGAAGGCGCAGAACCTTGTGCCAGCTCACCCATGTATGTAATGTGAAAAAGGAGAGCCGGGGGCAGAGAGAGGAGGGGGAAAAAAGTGTGCGCGTGATTGCGTGGAAGTGGGGGTGGGCGCACTGGAGGAAATGAATCTGAGGACACTGTGCCATTTTTGGCTTCGACTTCTACCTTTAAGAGGAGAATAAGGTGGATGTAGTCTGTCGCTTTTGTTGGAATCGGTGAAAGCTGTGGCAACAAAAAAAAAATAAAAAATAAGTAAAAACGGTCAGAGTGGAGTGGGACGGAGATAAAGAACATTGGTTTGTCATATCAGTAATCGGCAGGGATGAGGATCCCTCGTGGGACGTGGCACCCTGACCCCACAGTGACTCCCAGGATGGGTGATAAACGGGGGAAATCACTTTGCTTTCTATTCACCGATGAAGGATAAGCAGGAGGCTGATGGTAGAAAGTGATCGAATGGAAAATGAGTTAGCCTTGAAGTCACGTTGTAATCTATAACCTGCAGATCCAACCGTATTTAACTCTGGTTTTAGTTCTAAAAACAGACCAAAACCTGTATCTTTCCCAGATTAAACGCCTGGGTGTGTGAGTGAGTAGGCCTCAGTCTCATCCTGCAGCCAGTCTAAACGCCGAAAAGCAAAGTCTTTTATTATTCTGGTGATTGTTGTGATTATTATTCTTATTGTAGTGGGGTGTACATGAGGTTGTAAAGAGTGTGCGGTGGCTGTAACCTACTGGCTGCTGGTGTCAGGGCTGCTCTTTTCATCTTGCAGCACACTCCATCAGACAGCACCGAGCGCAGATCAGAGGAGGGCTGCAGCCCGCTGATAACAGCCTCTGTCATTAACTCTTTCATTCAGAGCTGGCTTTACGACGAGCCCTGCTCCTTTCCACGGCAGCTGAGAATTAAAACAAAATGTAAACGCGCAGGAGCAGCAGGGGTTTGGGGTTCAAATGAGCGGTTTTTGTTGGGAAATCTCACAGTAAAGCCCATCGTTTATTTCCATTGGGGGGATTTGAGCAGAGATCCTGTGGCCTGATAGATAAAGCTCGGCCTGCAGGATAAGATTACTCCTCCTTCCATCGTGGAACACTTACATCTGGCTCTGGATTTAACATTAGATTCTTCGAATTATATGTGAATATAAAGCAAATTCTTTTTTTTCTCACCTTTTCCACATTCCATGAATTTGAGTGAAATAAAAAAAATGAGGAGTCTCTTTTTAAAAATAACATTATAATAACGCAGCTCATTTAGATTTGACTGCCCAGCCCATTTGTTGTGTTTGACGTCATTATATCTTTCGATCTTTGACATAATTTCACAGAAGGCCTCTGATTGTGATTGGAGCTTTTGTTCATCATCCGCTTTTGTTCTGAGATATTTTTACTCTTGTGTTATATCATGCATGCACCCTGCTCTTATCACGTTACAACCTATTGAAAAAAAAAAAAGGACACACCTTTCAATACACCGTACTTGGAGTGCAGAGTAAACAGTCTAGATGCATGCATGCATGCAGCAGACCGTGTCACAGTCCACTGTATGGTCCCAGTTATTTTCAGGCTTTGTATCATGGCGATGAACTCTGATACTGCAGCCCGAGGACACACTGAACATGGTGGACGCAGAGCACCAGTGACAAGGCAGTGTCAACAGACCGTTTACAGCATGTTGGGCCTGGTTTGCAAATATCTTAAGCTACAGTAATGGGAAAAAAAAATACTGCATCTAATCCAATTCATGGCTTTTGAGGCTGTGTCAACAAAACAAATCAAACATTAAATTAAAAAGAGGATATTTACATTTATTTTATTTTATGAGATGATCCTGTTCCGTACTTTTAAATTTTACAAATAAATAATAAGTGGATGGTTTTCCAATCGAAAAAAGTATTCTCACCTCCCAGGAGTTAACAATAAACACATTTTTACGCCACACAAAATCCAGCTGTAATTCCAACCTGATCTCATTTCTTTCACTTGATTAAATATTGAGGGTATTCTTTTCACTGACACAATCTTGTAGTATTTTTTTTTCTTTGCGAGCGCACCGCCATGGCTCAGACTGTCACATCCACTTCAGTCACAAAGTCACTGAATAAATGAATCAATGACCGATCTTCCTGAATGGAGATCTGCAATAGGAGCCAGCGGAATAAACTTTACGTCGACATTCTGCCCCAAAAAACTCAAATAAAATGTCAAGTTCTATATCTCACCATGATTTAGAAAAAAACAAAATGCAAGAAAATATTTCCCTCATCACCAACAAACGCCATTTTAACCCGATCCTTGCAATCCAAGAAACAACTTATTATTCTCATGTTCCACGTCCTCTTCTTGTTAAAATGAAACAAATGCCAAAAGATTTGTTTTTCTTTTTTTTTTCTATTGATTACTAGTCTAGTTTTGTATGTTATACAATCTGGTCCAAAGAGTTTAGGATTTCGCCAAATTCCAGCCTCCTTTTATACGCGTAAAATTATGCAAGATTTGAGGCCCCCGGAATGTCATTGGATGTGGGGATGAGGTATTATAGTTTATGGGTTGGGGACGGGATGGTGGGGGTCCTGCAAGCACCTCCCCTAGAAATGCAGCAAATCTCTCCCGTTTTCTCCTGGTGGGGCACTGGGAGGGTTGGAGACGTGCTTTGCATTGGCAGGCTGATGAGGACACGTGTCTCCTCCCTGCCTCCCCCCCCGGGCTCCTCGGTACCGCATTGGCATCAGTAAAGGCACCTGAAAAACCGACAAGCAACTCCTGGAGACACCGCCTGATACCTTATAACCCGAACGAAAACGATATTATAGGCCCTACAGACACCCGCGGCTCGCCTGTTTGGCGCATAAAAGCTTTGCGCACACCGCCGAACTGCCTCCAATACTGAAAAGTTGCGCTACAACGTCGAGCATCAGAGCGCAGTGCCAAGATGCAGAAAAGGAGCAGCGACATCTGAAGGTGACATGAACCTGGGGATAATCAAGAGCAGGCGTACACTGAATAAGAAGTGGAGATAGCAACTGAAAAAAAAAAAAAAAACCTGTGGTGTCTTGACTGAAAACTTGCGCTTTTCTCCGTGGCTTTATCTGATGCAGAGAATCAAGAGCCGCAATCCAAAGTAGCCTCACATTTTGACCAACTGGAGGAGAAAACCACTAATTAAAGCTGCAGACAGCTGAGAGTCGAAAGAGGAGCGAAAAATGGCGACGTTAATCAGAAGCAAGCTTTCTAATAAACTGTCAAATGCAGCCACCGCTGTCTCCAACAAATCCCAGGCGAAGGTGAGCGGCATGTTCGCCAGGATGGGGTTCCAGGCCGCCACCGACGAGGAGGCTCTAGGCTTCGCTGCCTGCGATGACCTGGACTACGACCACCGGCAAGGCATGCAGATGGATATTTTGACATCCGATGAGATGGGAGGAGAGGGGAGCGGACTGGGAGACGGAGGCGTGATGGAAGGGGACAGTCACTACCAGAGGGACGGCACCGGTCCGCCGCACTCTGCCTCTAAGGACGGAGATCCGGCGAACGAATTGGCTGAAGTCAGACCAAAAATCACCGCTTGGGAGGCGGGTTGGAACGTCACAAACGCCATCCAGGTAAAAGACGCACTTCACGGATTTAGACGTGGTTGACCTCTGAAGCGGCTGTGAAAATCCAGATAAACGCAACACCTGCAAACGCACGAAAAAAAACAAAACAAACAAAAAAAAACCATCACGAGGATCTGTCCCTCTTTATCAACTTAGTTAACTTGTAATAATGCATGGAAAATAATCAGCCCTATAACTTTAAAATAAAAAAAAATATCTCTGGAGAAATCCAACTTATTTTGATCATGATAATATTTCCAAGCATTTTAATGGATCGATGCAGAGATTTCAGAACAGCCAAGAGGAGAAGGGAGGTAGTTGATGTGTACTGTTACCCCCCCCCCCCTTCCCTCCCTCCCTTCAGCTCAACACACACCCACGCAGACACGAATTCTTTGTCTGTGTAGTAATGTCCACTGCCTTCGATGCAGTCTCTGATAACGGGGAATAAGTCACAATCAATATTCGGCATGGCAATAAATGAATGAGCCTGGACTTTGCATGAATACATCAGTATTTTGATGGATTATTTTTGGAGCATTTAAAGATTTAAAGCGTATAAAATAACTGAACCTCTATTTGTTTTTAAGTGTCATAAATCAAAACGGTGCCTCTGGTATTATTTAGTTTTTAATTAGGGCCTACCAGTTTGATTTTTCCAATTACGCACAAGTAAGAACCACATGTGCTTTATTAATTATTATTATTATTATTATTATTTTACTTAGAATTACGCACTAACAACTGTAGTTTTTTCTCTAGTGATAATGTGATAAATAAGTGTGTGAAGAGTTAAACCATGATCTGAAGTGCGGTCAGTTTCTCCTCCAGTCTGTATGTGTAAAAGCTATGCGACAAAAATCCCTAGACGCAATCCTTTCATGCCTTATCAAGGCTGTGGTCACGGCACCCACGATGACATCACAGTGTGTCTCCTCAATCCCGTGCTGACGTCAGAGGCGGGATGCGCTCAAAGCAAAGTGGAAAACCCACAACATGAAAACCAGGAGTGACATCCACTGAAGAGTTCTCTCACTCAGGCCCACCACAAGAAAAACATCCACATCAACTAAAAACACTGTGACGCGTAACAGAACACAAGTTACTATTGTGTCCGTGGGGCGTTCACTGTCCACTCTTAATCACTGTAAAACATAAAATCACACTTTGTTTGTATAAATCAACTGTCATTCCCACGGGGATTTAACGTGTTGTTTGTGTTTTAGGGGATGTTCGTTCTTGGGTTGCCCTACGCCATCCTGCACGGAGGATACCTCGGACTCTTTCTCATTATTTTCGCCGCCGTGGTGTGCTGCTACACGGGGAAAATCCTCATTGCCTGCCTGTATGAGGAGGACGAAGACGGACAGCTCGTCCGCGTCAGAGACTCCTATGTGGACATTGCCAACGCCTGCTGCGCGCCCAGATTCCCGTCTTTAGGTGGCCATATCGTGAATGTAGCCCAAATCATAGAGCTGGTGATGACTTGCATCCTGTACGTGGTGGTCAGCGGGAATCTCATGTACAACAGCTTCCCCAATATGCCGATTTCGCAGAAGTCGTGGGCCATCATCGCCACCGCCGCTCTCCTCCCCTGCGCCTTCCTCAAGAACCTGAAAGCCGTCTCCAAGTTCAGCTTGCTGTGCACGCTGGCCCACTTTGTCATCAACGTCCTGGTGATAGCTTATTGCCTCTCCAGAGCCAGGGACTGGGCCTGGGATAAGGTCAAGTTTTACATAGATGTCAAGAAGTTCCCCATCTCCATTGGGATTATCGTGTTCAGCTACACCTCGCAGATCTTCCTGCCGTCCCTGGAGGGGAACATGCAGAAACCCAGCGAGTTCCACTGCATGATGAACTGGACTCACATAGCTGCCTGCATCCTCAAGGGTCTGTTCGCCTTGGTGGCTTACTTGACCTGGGCTGACGAAACCAAGGAGGTCATCACAGACAACCTGCCCTCCACCATCCGAGCTGTCGTCAACATCTTCCTAGTGTCCAAAGCTTTGCTGTCGTACCCGCTGCCGTTTTTCGCTGCCGTCGAGGTTTTAGAGAAAACCTTTTTCCAGGATGGAGGACGCGCGTTCTTTCCAGATTGCTACGGAGGCGATGGACGCCTGAAATCCTGGGGACTCACACTCCGATGTAGCCTTGTTGTGTTCACCTTGCTTATGGCGATTTATGTGCCACATTTCGCCCTCCTCATGGGCCTCACTGGCAGCCTGACTGGCGCAGGCCTTTGCTTTCTGCTTCCCAGTCTCTTCCACCTCAAGCTTTTATGGAGAAAGCTTCTATGGCACCAGGTTTTCTTTGACGTCGCCATCTTTGTAATAGGAGGTATATGCAGCATATCTGGCTTCATTCACTCAATGGAGGGGCTCATAGAGGCTTTCAAATATAACATAGAAGATTAGGAACCAGCCAGCGCTGGCAATAGATGTTTAATGCAAATCCCTATTTAGTGAGAAAAAAAAATAAACACACGACTTCCGACAGTCCCTCTGCTTAATTCATGCGTAAAAGGCGCGCAGAACACACGCATCTCCGCACTCATACAGTCTTGCATCAATTCAGAAAAAACATGCGCGCGCACGCATACACACACGCGCGCGCGTGCACACAGTGACACGAGACGACGGCAGTAAGGGAATCTAATGCATCCACAACACACTATATGGACAGTACATGTTGTATAAATATGCCAACAAAAAGTACACATATTTTCCAGTGGAGTGAACGTTTACAATATTGACCTTAAACAAAAATTGCAAAAAGGGCAGTTTGTCTTTTCGTCGCTCTTGTGGTGCTTCCCCACACGAGACTTCACTTCATGTAACGTGCGAGTTTGTGATGGACAGACATTCGGCGGTGTAACGTGATTCAACAATGATTAAGATACTCGAAAACAGAGAAAAAAAAGAGACAAAAATGCCACTTTCTTCTATTTGCAATATGATTATTGGCAGTGAATGTGGTATGTGGATAGACATCATGGAAAAATAAAAACAAGGCAATAACCAGCAGTTTATAACCACATGAATGCGTTTAGAAATACATTAAATAATCGGTAAGTTCGTTAGACGTGAGGAAATTGGACCTTTTCCCCAGGCCGTTATAAAAACACCGGACATGCAAAATGTGAGATCTAGGCTCCACAGCAGCTATACAAACTATGCATTGAATGTATGATATTTGAGACACACAAAACATAATGAAACTGGGAAGTGGAAATTTAAAAAAGTCCTTCAAATTTCGATTCTTTCTGCGTGAAAGTGTGGATATTTTTCATTTTCACGTTTTCTTTTATTGACATTTTTAATTGGCAATAATAAATTTCACCCGTCCCGAAATACACATTTTGGAAAAATGTCCTAATCATAATTTATCAAACAAGATGGGGATCCCAAATTGAAACCCTGCACTTTCAGTTTATAGCCAATTCTTCTTAATATTTGCATTAGATTTGGAGAAAATATGGCCTATTGTCAAATCAGTTTAATAGACTCCTGTCTCAAAATTCGGTGTCTGAAATCTAAAAAGAGATCATCAAAAGAGGAAAATGTGCATACAGACATTTTTCATTTTGTGCAATCCAATGGGTCCTGTGGAAATGTTATAAAACCGTATGTGTAGTGTGTTATTGTGGTTTCAAAAAGATGGAATGTATATCTCAAAGTCGTTATCATATATCGTGAAATTAATATTAAAGAATAAAGAAATAAGTGAAATTATATTGTAAAAACGTGTGTGGTTTTATGTAAAACGGTCAGAACATGTATTTTTCTTTTGTTCTCTATAATAAAAGACAGAAAATGACGGAGAACGCATTTTATTTCCAAGACAAAATTGATTCTAAGATTTTTATAAAGGCTGTAAAGGCCTCGTGGCTTAGAAAAAAATCATTTAAAGTGTGTGTCTCGGTTTTTATGTGTAAGAAGGGGTTGGGAGTGGAGTCATCTATGGTAGAAATCATTTATATATGTAGCCTATATATTCTCTGTGCAGTTTCAGAGTATGTTTTCCACTGGGATTTGCATTTGTGAATGCTCCTATGGAAAGGCTTATTTGGCCAGATTTTCTGCTGCGGGCATCCAGGGCCTCATGGTCGACCTGTTCATTCACTGTGTTGATTTTTTCCACCGCAGACAACATCTGGCTTTAACCATTTATTTCTGAGTGGTCTGATCTCCATCTGCGACAACGTCAAGCTACCTGGTGCATACCAATGCACGGATATATGGGCCATACCTCCGAGTCATGAGCCCTGAATGAGCAGCTTTAAGGTCACATCAATGCAGGAGGATGGAACAAAGGTAGAACATTTGTATCTATGGCTGACATCGCCTCTTAAACAAACTAAAATGCTGTATTTTGTGACACAGAACAGCATCATCATTAGCCTGACAGATATTCTTAGTCTTAGTTTTCAGTCAGGTGAAGCCCATAGATGATGTTATGGAAATGCAGCCAAAGGCCCATCTGATAACAGGCCTATTATTTTTCAGTGCATTCTGGTTTAAAGAAAATCTGCTTAGACATAACAAAATCAACAAAAAAACAAAACAAAACAAAAAAACACTGGCATGAAAACGGATGGACCTATCCAGTCATTTCTGCATTTAAGTATCACCTACATTTACGAAGAAGCAGAGGCCTATTTTCCTCCATAAACGGTTAAATCCCCGTCACTGTTTTACCTCAGTCATTCCTAGAGAGCCCCCTAGTGGCCAACAGCGACACTACAGACACAGACATGATCCATTACCTCACAAAAAAAACAAGTTTATCCCTTTAGCGAATTCCAAAATTGCCACTTTTAGTTCCCAGTCTCGAACATACAGTCAAATAGCAGTAGATCTACATATTTATTGACTATTATAGTATGTCCTCCATCAGTTAACCTTAACTCAAGTCTTCTCATCCTCAGAGCTTTATTTTCCCAAAAGGTTGCACCACCTTAAAAAATATTTTCTCCTCTAATTCCCAATTTCACAATAGTTGTGTCACAAAACACACCACTTTTTCTTCCTTGTTGTCAGTAGGTAGCTTTAGTTTAAAATACGTCATTATTTTTTTTACTAAACAAGCCCTGTACCAGTAAAGGTATGTCCATGGTCACAGTGTTTCTTAAAACAGCTTACTAAAATCTGGACTTAAACAAAGGCCACGGTTATCATGGTATATCAGTCAATACATTTAACATTTACACATGCATTTAAAACGTCTCACTTTCTATTTCTACAACTTTATTTGTGCCATAATGTACTACTTTTCATTGCGTTTAGGATACATATATTAAATACATTGTGGAAAACCATAAAAGCTGCAGAAAACTCAGCCGCATCAAAAAGCACATGCGTGTCTAACATTTCAATCATTGGTTTGGAGTAGAAACTAGGGTTCAGTCATGTAATCACCGAGAGGCTTCATTCTCAGTGACGGTATTGGTCTGATCTGCAACAGTCTCTTAAACACCTCATAGTGATGCGCCAGCGCCCTCTGCTGGTCGTGCTGCTGTCACAAAACAGTACTGAACATGTGAACACACTTGATATTAGTGCAATGTTTTCCAAATGTGAGACAAGTGCCCCAACTAACGATATATACAGAGAATTGGTGAAACTGAAAATAAAATACAACACCTATAAATACATATCAAGCAGAGAGGGCAATAACTAGGTCAAAACAACAACTCTATGAACTTAGAGAAAAAGCACTTAAAGTGTTAGCATGGCAACGTAAAACTGAGGAAAGTAAATGAACAACTAATGTTAAAGAAACACTGTCCAAAGTTGTAACCTATGAAATTAACCACTGAAATTAATGAGGCCATTAAAAAGTATTATATGGACCTTTATACATCACAGTCTCATTTAGATTTAACTCAAATGGAGCCTTTCTTATCCTCTTTTGACTTGCCTTGTTTATCAGACGAGGACAGGGAGAGGAAGGAGAGGCCCCTTTCTAGTGCTATAAAATAATTTTATTAACTCCCTTCCTGTAAATAAAGCACCTGGGGATGTGGGGTTCCAATCTGAATTTTATAAAGAATTCTAAGATCTTCTTATACCACTGTTGATGGAGGTGCAGGAGGGACGGGTGCTTTCCAGACTCTTTCTCTCATGCTGTTATTAGTGATCCACGAAAAAGGGAAGGATCCCCAAAAATATTCCTCCTATAGACCAGCGTCACTCCTCAACACAGATTATAAATTAGTAACTAAAATGATTGTTAAAAGATTAGAAGTGTCTTCTGCTGCTTGTCTATGGAGTTAGAACAGTAACAGGGTTTATTATAAATAGACTGTCCACTAAAAACTTAAGGTGTTTGTTTAACATAATACATCTGGCTAACAAAAGTAAGATACCAGGTATGGCCGTCTCACTTGATGCCAAAAAGGCCTGATACGGTTGAATGGTCGTATCTATTTAGCATTCTGAAGAAATTTGGTTTTGGTGCTGGGTTTATTGATTTGATAAAATCTCTTTACACATCCCCCCCAGGCTACGTTTATCTAAAACAGGATCACGTCTGGCTCATTCCGGCTCTATAGAGGCAACAGACGGGGGACCCAGCTAGCCCCGCCCTCTTTGCGCTTGCCATTGAGTCTCTGGGGGATGCCATTAGAAGCAATCCGGATATATGTGGCTTTAAGATTGGCACTGATACACACAAGATTTCTCTTTTTGCTGATGGCATTCCATTTTTGACCAACCCTGAACACTCTCTTTCTCACCTCCAGGAACTACTGGGGACATACAGCTCATTTTCTGGGTATAAGATTAATCTCAATAAGAGTGAGATTTAGCCACTGTCTGTATTTGATTTTAGTACAAATACAGAGTGAGGCTAACCGCTGTCTTTCTCTGTAGCTTCGATTATTGAATAATGCATTTTATTTATTAATTTATTACTATTTTTCATTTGTTTGTTTTTACTTTTATCTATGTATTTATTTTTCCACTTTCTTTGGTCCTGTCATGTGAATCCATGATTTGACTTCGTCTTGTTTGTTTGTTTGTAACTGTACTTTTGTTCTTGAAAAAACGAAAAATATATAAAAAAAAAAGAGAATTACAAAGTCAAATTAAAATGAAAATTTATTTTCTATTTCAAGTAATGGCATTTTAGTAAAATTAATAAACTTTCATAATTAGACAAAGACAGTGAAATATTTACAAGCAAATGAATGCCACTGTAAGAAATGGAAACAAAGAAGAGAACAATAAAAGTGGCTCAAGACGCCTGCAGACAACATCCACACTTAGTGATCCTGTCGTCACAGCAAAAGTAATTACAAGCAGTTTGTGTTTCGTGTGAGACAGACATTCGGGCGATAATACTCCAGCTGTGGAAATGCTCACTGTGCAGGCTCTTCGTTGTTCAGGGTGGTGGGTTTCTTGGTGGAGCACTCGACTACCCAGGGGTGAGTCAGCACTCCCTGGATGGGAAGTCTGTGCATGGGGTTGTGCTTCAGCAACTTGGCAACCAAGTCTTTGGCTCCAGCACCGATATTGGCCTGTGCAGGGTAAGTATACTCCACCTGGATAGAAAAGGTTAGGAGACCAAAAGTGGTTAGAAGGTATTATATGTAGTATCAAATAATCCAACCTCTCAACAGCAGGTGGAAGTCTGAACACATGTAGGACTATATAAACCACAAAAATAAAAAATAATTATGCAATCACAGACCATCACTCACTGAATAAAGTATGAAGCTCATTGTTTAAACACGTCTGTATTATGGCATCATAAAGTTTTCTTCTTCAAACTAAAACTCGTAACTGCTTATTTTGTTGGTCAAAATAACACTGTCTTATAATCTCCATGTGCTATGTCAGCTTATAGTTTATACATTATAACTTTTAGACAGAAGAAAGCTACAGTAAAACCACAGATCACCTCTGTTTTTTGTAGGTTTGTGTTGTCATTAACTGCACTACAGATCTGTTTTGGAATTGTCCAAACAAGGTAAAAACTGTCACTGTTTAGTCTGAGTCGTGGATCAACAAACACCAAAGTTGGCAAAGATAATACATCACATTTAACTTTAAAGCATCATAAACCAGTGGAGCAGAAACACTGCCATCTCAGCATCAAACTCCATTCTTTTCATTTAGAGCTGCGTCCAATGGTGAAAACAACAACGCTTCTAGCTTTTGTAACTTTGACTCTAAAGTTGTTTCTTATTGGTTCTCATTGCATCGTCATGTTCTGACAATTTGGTGGCTGTGTTCCTTTATTTCACTGTGGGAGACCAGCAGAGTGACTCACTGCTCCCTCTAGTGGTCACATAAATGTGACAGCGTCAGTATGACTAGATTCATTTCAATATATCGTTTTCTAATATATCGTCATAAGTTGAGAGCTCTTTATTCTAATATTTAAAATTAGAAATTCTGCATGAAGCCCCTTTAAGATTATACTATAAAAAGGGATAAACTAAATCTGTAGCATTTAAGGTCAGGATTCATTTAACTGGAATGCAGACCATTTAAGATGATGTACATGTACCACAAAAGGAAAATACCAAAATGTGGGCGCAAAGGCCTAATTTAAAAACTGATCTAAGGTCAAAAAACGGTTTTGGTATTTTTACCGTCAATTTTACATCATTTTAGTTCATACTGAACAAGATTTCAGAATTCAACAGTTTTTTCAGGATCTTGTGTTAGGTATTGTTATAGACTGACCACTGGTCTTGACACAGGAAAACATCACTACTATAGAGCCATCATTAATGTTTAGTGGTTGATTAAGTTGCTTTACCCTTGAAATCCTACGGTAGGTCTCCTCATGACTTTTTGTTTCAAATGGGGGTTTTCCAACCAGGAATTCATAACAAAGGACACCGAGGCTCCATAAGTCCACCTTCTCGTCGTGAGTCTTCCCCTCAATCATCTCTGGAGGTAAGTAGTCCAGTGTTCCACAGAGAGTTGACCTCCTGAATAAGAAAAGGATTCCATAAGTAATTGACAGTTGTTGAAACCCATGTTTTTACAGAGATGCCAATACTGAATATAATTATCAGAAATGAAAATATCAATGTCCACAACAGTGTGTGAAGTTACCTGGAGGAAGGTGTGTGAACAGACCAGCCAAAATCTGCAATCTTCAGCTCCCCGTTGGCCCCTAGTAGTAGATTCTCTGGTTTGATGTCTCGGTGGATCACTTTCTTTGAGTGGCAATAGTTGAGGGCATCTGCCAGCTCCATGATGTACTAGTAAAGCACGCAAAGCAGGGGAATGAAATTAATTTATTAAAATCATTTCCACAGCAGAATAAGTCTACATTAACTTTAATCATGAATTAACTTTCATTGCGTACTGTGGCACTTCTTTCCTCAGGAAAACTTCCACAGCGCTGTAGCTCACTGTAGAGCTCTCCCCTGGGCGCAAACTCAAGAATTAGGTAAACGCGAGTCGTGTCGTGGAAGTAACCGTAGAGGCGCAGGATGTTGGGATGTCTGGAGGACACAGACCAAAGAGTATGTACAGGAGGTTAAGCTGAATACTGAAATGACCAAAGAATATTTACTTTTACAGTATACATTTCCAAGCTCTCCAATTCACTGGGAAAACTGACAGTATACAATATGACAAATATGTTTGTTCCTAATAAATAACAAACACATTACCTTAGGTGAGACTGGATCTCCACCTCTCGTCTCAGCTGATGCTCTACTCCTGCCTTCTCCAACTGCTTCTTGAACAGAACTTTCAGAGCCAAGATAAACTTAGATTGCCGCTCTCTAGCCAGGTAAACATTGCCAAATTTACCCTTTCCTAGAGGTCGACCGATGTCAAAGTTTTCCAAGCTCCATCGCTGCCTGTATGACAATAAAAATAAATAATGAATCAATTATTCTAGGTTGTTACAGAGAACTTGCCACTGTAATAAGTAACTTTGTTTAGCATCGAAACCAGTATAAGGAAGCACATTTAGCAGACATACTTTGAAGAAGCGTTAGTGGCAGAATCAGTCTTGGCCGGTTTGTCTGAAAAATAAAAATATTCATGAACATCCATTAACCCACTACTGCACACTTCCATGACTACTTTTTTTTTTTTTTTAAATACTAACTCTGTGGCTTTTCCGGCCTTGCTGACTCTGTTGTGGTTTTAGTCTGAATGTAGTTCATCTTGGACTCGTATGTCTTTGGTTGGCTTTGGGGCTGTGGTGAAGGATTTACAGTCTGAACAGCAGGGTTCACATTCTGATCAACTGGGTTCATGTGCTTCACAACAGACACATGAGAAGCCGATTTTTGGGTGCTGATGGGTTTCTGAATGCGCTGGGGTCCATTTGAGACCCCCAGGACACGCTGATGTAAAGTTTGTGTAACTGAAGCCTTTGGAGTCATTCGTGATTGTTGTGACACAGGAATCCGTTTGGGTCCATCACAGTTTACCTGCAAAGCAACAAAACAATCAAGATTGAGAAATAATGAGAAATCGACAGGACCACATCAACCAGGGTTTTGACAGGTTACATGATAAATTTAAGATATTTAAGTCCATTATGAATGTGCTTTTGGTCACTTTTTATGTTTAGGACTGGGTATCATACAGAATATTTTGATACAGCAGCACATGAACAAGAAATTGTGGCTTACTGATTTTACATTTGAGCAAAAAGAAAGTGTAGTGTAGCTGGACAATGACAGTGAAATGGTTGAGAAACACAGCAGACATGGCAGGAGACTTTATTCATTTGTTTTACAGTGCAGATTTTCAATTATTTTTCAGCATTTTCATCACAGAAAAATACAAACCCATTTACTTGAGGTTGATTGACAGTACATTTTTAAAGGCTGATATGATAATGACACATTTGGCACCTGATTTTCCACGCAACGCCGCTATCTTTACACTTAAACCTCTGAGTTTGTGTGTCTGGTTGTTGAAGATGAAGTTGGATTAAAATGTCTGCTTTTTTGACAAACCTGTCAAAATAGTATTAAAGAAAGAGGCTGAAGATACAGACACTGATTGATTTTATTATTGAAAATAATTACCAGGGACCTGCAGAAACCCTGATCACCATACAAACTTATAAAAGAAAAATGCATGTATTTTTCTGTACCTTAACTTCAGGTCTTTGAAATTTAAGCTCCTTTGTCAGCTTGACCCTAGCAGAGGATTCCATATTCTGTTAGAAAACAAAGGCAAGAGAAGACATACAAAAAGCCTCAGTTAAAATACAGAAACAGGTCAGAGTCAACAACAAAAATTTATTCTAGCAACGACTTACTGTACAGAAATGATTAAAGTATCACTGATATTACCTTGTACTGATATTTAAGATATCATTAGACGAAGACTGGACACGGTAAGTGAAAATATAAAACGCTGTCGGGATTTAAAAACATTAGCCCTGGTCCACGCACGGTGTGGGTTTTCCTCGGTAGCCGTTAGCTAGTTTATAGCAACTACGGTAAACTGATTCAGATCAATTTACATTATGTAGTATTAGCCTTAACTTGTTAAAATAACTTACCGAAGTGATTGCACGGTGATCGAGAGGAACCCCTGTAAGATACCTTATCCAAAACTCAAGCTGTTCAGTGAAGGTCTGTCTGAACGTTAGCTAGGTTAGCGTGTCGAAACGTTATTCAGTTGACGGAAGCTACTGTTTGTAGCTCTACATAAGTTAAACCAACTACGCGATTGTGACGAGCGGATTTTTTAACCCGCGCTACCGAGTAATTTAGCCAGCAGCAGGTTAAAACATGTAAAATGCTCTCTACAGATAAAAGTAGAAGAAAGAAAATTGCATAAAGTGAGGATTAAAGTGTCCTGCTAGCACTTCCCTTGACAGTGCTTTTTTTTGATTCAAACGTCCCTCTGTTCAAAACCTTTAAACACAGCGGAGCCTGTAATTGGACGATGAATGGCCGGTGCTCGTCGATCATTGGCTGGTGAATCATGTGATATTTTGGAGCGGAAGTCCTTCACAACAGCAGAGGGCAGCACTCAGGTGATAAACAAGTTAACAAAACACAATACAGTATACGGAATGGATGACACAAAAAATAATTCGACCCGTTAGATAGGTAACTCTGACAAATTGCTTTGATAGAAGTTGTTTTTACTTCTTACATTTCAGTTATAATGTTTTGGGTTTTTTTAAAATATATTGTTTTGTTTTATTTTCAAATATATAAATAAAAGGTTTTTTGTTTCTTATAACATTTTACATTTGTGAACATATAACATCATATCACATTTTCGGGGAGACAGAGAGGTGACGGAAAAAAAAGAGATACAAGAGGTTTTGACTAAATGTGTGCAATGAAGTAATTTGCCACTGTGGTAACATCACAAATTTACACAAACCTATTAAAGCAGCTCACCATACATAGAAAGTGTCTGGCTTCATCTAGTGGCCGCCTTGAGAAATACACAAACAGTTTCACATATTCCAATCGCCAATTCATTTTTATGGGACGAACTTTGACCCCAAATATTTCCGGAACTGAAAGTCCTAGAGACTTGAAACCTGGATCCTGCAAAACAATTTGAACGTTCTGAACACGCCAGTCTAACCCTAACCCTAACCCTACCCCTACCCTTAACCCTAACCCTACCTCTTACCCTAACCTTAACCCTACCACTAACCTTACCCCTACCTCTAACCCTAACCCTCTACCCCCTATTTTGCTGTATACCTAATCCTAACGCTAACCCTACCCTATCCAGAGTGGACAAAAGAACACATGTTCATTTCCAAAAGTATCAAAGATGTCCTACATGCATTCTGCGCTCTTTGTCGGTGTGATGTAGATGTTGGTACCAAAGGAAAGGGGGCAATAGAAAGGCTCACAAAGAGTGAATCACTGTTCCAGTGGGGTTTTTTTTTCTTATTATTCTCTGTTTACATAAAACAAGTTATTTACGCTTATTATTAACTTGGACATGTGCTTTTTGCATTCATTTATTTGTTTATTTATTTTTTATGTTAAATTTATTGGTTAATATGTTAAGATCCTAAATGTTATGTGTATTTACTTGGAATGGGATCGATACCAAAATTCCTAGTATTGCCCACCCTTAATTGAGAATTATTGGAACAGTGTTATAACGGCTTCTTTGGAAATCTAACAGGTTACAGATTATGTACTATTTACACTGTTGCAAATGTATTAAGTAAACATTATGAATGTGGTGTAACTTAATATAGTTGATTACATTTCTAACTAAAGTTCTTAACTGGGCAAAAAACACCAATTTAAACCAACACTGAGTTATGTTAGATGTCTTTTCTGATTTTAGAAGAAAACCGTTTTTGATTTAATGCTTATTTAGCTATTTTACCCCCTTTTTTTCTAATTTTATCACTGATTTTATTTTCAGCACCAGGAGATCATTGTTAATCATTGTTTGGAGATATTTGTTCAAATGTATGTATGTATGTATGTATGTATTTATTTATTTACTTAATCAAATTATATAACTATAGTGTTTTAAGAATTGTATTTCTATATGTCAAATTTGTGTAAAATGAGATAATGAGTACATTAAAGATATGTTGCTCATTGCTGAAGAAATTGGTTGTTGAAAATGAACAACAAATGATAAAAATCACAAATCATCAGATTGTCTTTACCTTAATGTTTTATATCAGGGCCATTTATTTATTCGTTTATCACAAATAAGAGAGGTTAAGGGTACTATTTAGAAATAATTATAAATCACACTTCAGAGAGAGAGAGAGAGTGAATACAGTAATCATTATTGTTCAGGCATTGAAATAAGTGAGTTTCTGATGATGTTTTTTTTTCTATGCTGGAGATGAAAATGCCATTAATAGTAATGTAACTGGATAAAATAGGTGTCACACAAAGTATATTTAGTCTCTTTATTATTTATTTGCTCATTATCTTGACATCTTTGGCTGTTCAATTTGAAAGGATTCAAGCCACCTGTTCAGTATTCTTCAAGAGAGACAGCTACTATGTCCAGTGGTGAATCTGAATGAAAGCATGCTGGTAATAACTCAACACCAAACACTCATTGGAAAAATTAAGGTGTTAGTCGACACACCTCAACCATTGCAAAGCTAATGCAGTGAACTGTACTTGCTCTCCCAGTCATGAAAACAGATAGTATTTGCTTTATAGAGATAGCTTGTGCTGCTAGACAAACCCTGTGTACTTTGGCTTCGATCCATGTTCGAAGAAATGTTCCAAATGAAAATATTCCAAGGAATCTGAGTCCTAAATGTACACGTTTACAGGTGTAGGCCTATCCTTTGGCCACAGTGTGGCAGCATGTGGCTCATCATTATTTAATAGTACTCCCCAACAGAGTGCAGTCCTTGAACTGGGTTAATGCTCAGAGTTTCTATAGAATGGACAAATTATCTAGATTTCAATAATAGTATTTCAAGTTCTGTGTGTTTCCACAATTTAGCCAAAAGAAACTTCAATAATTATTCATTTAGATACATGCCTCCTTAAATGCACAATTATATACTGTAATTAGTTTTCATTTCAACAGTAAATGTAAAGTTGCTTTTGTACAGAGGTGGAAGAAGCATTGTATGCTTAATTTTCAGAAAAGTACCAGTACCACACAGTGAAAATACTCCACTACAAGTAAATATTTTGCATTCAAAACTTGGGAGTGGGGAGGTTTACTGCTGTATCTGTTTGTATTAGATATTTTGTTGCTGTATTTATTTAAGGTTGGGTTTATTTAAGCAAACATGTAAAATGTTGGTACTTTAATCTAGAGCAATTCATTATATTCTGTAAGATCATATGTTTGCATCCTCACTGTCCTGTGAAAACAGTGAGGGTTTCTAAAGAGTTAATTATCTTACAAGGGATAGTTTTTAAATTTAACTGGGATTAAAGGATACTTAATCCTTCATTTAATCAAAAACATTAAAAAAGTGAAGCAAATAGAACGATCTTATTTGAGAGATGTAGTGGAGTTAAAGTATTGCCATAAATTTCTACACAAGTACAAGCATTTAAATTAATTCCACCTCCACTTTATTCTGATATAACATGTGTGTAAAGGAATTACTGACACAGACTGATTCTGTTAAATGAATCAAATATTTTATTTTATTGCCACATTCTGCAGGTGTTGAGAACCAATAATCCATTTCAAATTCTCAGTACAATACAGAACACACTCATTCAAATCCAACTGTTTCTCTGAATAAATATTATTACATAATATTAAAAAAAAATAATATATTAAGTAACTAAGGCGTCACCATCACCACTCAGCTTTAGCTGTCCTCTGGAAGAAAACCTTCTCAAATGCTAACTGTAACCACATTCAATCTCTCAAACAGTGATACCAACAATCTCAAATCATCAGCTCCTTCAGCATGTACGTTATAGCAGCTTATCTTGGTTAAAAAATATTTTGAGTGCAAAAAAAAAAAGTATCAATGCAATGAGAGGACATGCTGAGAAGAGCATGAGTTACAACGGTCTTCTCCATCACTCAGTACAACAAGTTATTCTCATACAGCATTTAAGAAGGTCTTCTTCATTTCAAACAAATATATATGGCAAATACCTTGATCCCTTACTTTTACTTAAATACTCACTATTAGTAATCACATAATAACACAATACAGTTCATAGTCAGGCCTGTACTGAGCCTAATACAGAGTGTTTAACTGAGGTCCCAAAACTCATAGTAGAGGAGAAGCTCCTACACAAATAAACATGATTGCAAAACTTTTTCATTCACAGTGGCTGTTCCACATCCATGTATCCTTCATTTTCACTACCTTTCACCTCATGCTGTTTATTTTCCTGGCATTTTGAGGTCTTGTGCTAAGTTAAAACACTTGCGGCAGAGGTACTTTTATTTTCTTTCTAAAAAGAGGCGGAGCAAAAAGCAGTGATCGTTTGCTTTGGCACTTTATCTTGTCAGTTCATCCAATTGCCTCCGATACCTCTCCAATGCCAGTGCTACATGTTCACAAAAACACATATCAGTTCTGCTTCCACTTGTCCCTGAGCATGCCACTCATTTTACCCCCTCAAATCTCTGTGTGGTCCTGCTGAGCGGGATCCAGTGACAATGTGACGCAGACTCCCTCTATGATGCGATCTGCTGCCCCAGATGTATCTAATGTAGACCGTAATGTACAGGAGACTGTGGAATTGTACCCTCAAATAACTAAAAAGAAAAAAAACAGAGCACCAAACAGCACCAGAGCATCATAAAGTGGGGCTGGTCGGACTGATGTGCAGTTTCTCCCAGACTCAGCTGGAAAACAGAGGCTGGTGTCATTTCTCGGTGACTGCAGCAGCCGCCATCGGGGAGCGCATGGTCCCGCACGCTGTGGCTGCCAGCTCCTCGATCTCAGCGTTGAGTCGTCTGATTACCCACTCCATGGCTTCACGGCCCTGTTGAAGACAAAACACAGAGCATTAAGTCACAAGAGGTAAAACCGATTGACGTGACATTCACAGAAGAATGAAAATAGAAACGGTTAATGAATGGAAAAGTCCTAAAACAGATGCAGGTCTGATCTTTTGCAGTGTGACCTCAGTTTGAACGGTCAGATCAGAAATCATGGAACTTTTATTCCACTCTAGATTGACATTTCTCTACAGGGACTCACTTCAATATTACACTCATGGCCAAAAGTTTTGAGAATGACACAAATGGATTGTTTGCTGAAATGTAATTTATTTGTCACTAAATTTATCTGAAACCTATATAATGCTCCTAATTGTTCTTCAGTG
>JAPQRQ010000022.1:8017236-8043745 GCA_037367365.1 Apogon talboti | reverse complement strand
CCCCCCCCCCCCCCCCCCCCCCCCCCCCCCAACAGGGGCAGCAAATTTTGCAAAAACAAAACTTATGTCATTCCCAAAACTTTTGGCCATGAGTGTATAGTGGCCAAGATGGTGCTGGGTGGAGGCAGCAGCTCTGACTAGATTCTAGATTCTTTTATCTTAAGCTTTTCTATACGTTCTTTGTTCATTTGTGATAAATTACTGCAGCGTTCCAGTTGTATTATCAGTTATATCAATGCCACCTACTGTATACTTGTACCCTTATTTATTTATTACTACTTTTTTGACATTTCTAGTCACTTTAACAAATTTTTTTATTTTTTATCTTTTTATTTTTCTGTTGTATTTGATGCTTATGGTCTTGTGCTGCTGTATGTTTCAATTCCCCCATTGGGGGATCAATAAAGTGTATCTTATCTTATCATAAAATAGTTCAGATGGGATTTGACCTTAAACATGTGCAGCAGTAAAATGCAACATACACATGAATCCAAAAGTGCCACAAATAATAGCAGAACACTCACAGGTACCATTTTATTGCACATCAATAAGTTTTCTGTCACTGATTTTGTGTACACAATTCATGGATCCTGATTTGAGAACTTAGACTAATAAGTGTCCCGTTCAACTACTTTGTGCTGAGTTTACACTGGATGTAAGCCTGGTTCTCTCATCTCAAAGTCAGTGGGTTTGACTTTGGACTATTTTTTGGACTATTTGACTGATATAAGGTCTCTCACTAATAAGACAGATATATGTTATTCTATGACTGAATACCACACTCTTGAATTTTAACTGGAAGATTCCCATGTCCTAGTAATAGGCTCAATGAGACTACAGTGGACAACATTAAACTTGAAAGTCTATCTACTCAGTTTGTCTTTGCAGCGCTGTAGTGTGTGGCACTCTTGTAAACTATTCTATTCATTAGTGAAATCGGGTCAGGTTGAGAGAAAAGGTTTTTGTAGAAGAGAACAGTGAGTGGAATCAAGTTACAACCACAGCGGTGGTAACACTAAAGTCATGTGACCATAGAGTAGTTTCTTTACAGCTTCATGTAACTTGAAGAAACACGTGAACAAAACATTTTTAACAGATGTTTTGTTCATTAGTTTGTGTACTACAGAGCTTCATCTCTCCAGTAATCCAAATACCCATGCAAATATATTTTTGTCGAGGGAACCGGGGGATGCAAACTTAGATCATACCTGCAGCACTAATAAAACACTGCATTACTGCAACATATGAATTCCTCTCATTTTTATTCACAGATGTTCACAGGAACCTGTTGTGAGGAATCATAACAGGCTTGGAACTACTGAAAAAGTATAGAACACAGGTCTATATTGTTAAATAGTTATTTAATGATATTTGACCATTCCACATATTAATTGGAAAGTTGAGAGGAACAGAAGTGGTAATGTCTTGAGTTTATTTATTTCTTTTTTGTGCATTGCTCATTTCTTACCTTTCCAGCGTTAGTAGAGATGGTATTGGCCATTACACCCTCCAAGTAGCTGCTGAGACTGACTCCTTTCACTGAGATGATAGCCTCCTGAGTCAATATCGTCCTAAAGTGGGAAATGTCCAAAATATTGTTAACAACCTCTTATTAAAAATTAAATCAAATCAAATTAAATTAAATTAAATTAAAAATAAATCTTACTTTTCTGGATCTTCTGGGTGTGGTTTGTACGTTAACTTTTCATCCACTGACACCATGTTTGTAAAAGTAATCTGTCAAAGAAAAACAACTTGATGTTGGTATAAGAGTGTCTTAAATCACAGCTGGTGGTGAAAGTTAGCAAACAAGCCTTAAATCTCAGTGTTATGAGTGTACATTGTTGAAATGTGAGCCTTCGACAAGTAGAACAAGCAAAACTTGATTCTTCTCCGATGTTTCTCAGTGTACCAAAGCAGACACTTGTAAAGGTAAAGGGCAGACACGAACAGTGGAAAAGGAACACGTTTTGGAAACCAGTTGTACCTGTACATGTACATTTCATGCATCTTTATAATTCTACTCCTTTATATCTGATCTTATAAATGATCCTCATGCTTTTCAGAGTTTCTTTCTTAAGCTAAATAAAATCTTTAAAAACAATATCTTGGATTTTTTGGGAAAATACTTCCTCACAAAGCTGAAAACAGGGACCATTTTACTGCACAAGGGCTTTCACTTTTCAGACCTTGTGTAACTTTTACCAATAACACTTGTATACTACTACATACTAAGTACCCTTTTGAAGACAGGACATCGTAGACGTACTGAAGACATATTCATAGTGAAGTATTTTCACAATGTGTATTAGCTCTTTTACTAAGTGATCCATATATTTGTTCCACCACTGTTGTGCACAACAGTAAGGTTTTGATGACAATACTATTACACTTTTACATAATAAAAGCAGACATGTAACATTGAAAAGAATAGCAGAGATCTAGCCGTTAACTAAAACATGATCTAACTTCATTGACTTTGTACCAGCTCCTTAAGTCTCTCCTCTGTAGTGCTGTATTTCAGTGATGTAATCTCAGTCTCACATAAAGTGTGCAACAGCATGTTCTCACTCTTGTTTATGACAAACACTGACATCTTAGTCCAAGAGACAGGGGGATACTCACATTTGTTGACTGAAGTTCAAAAGTCTTCTCTTTGGGGTCCACAACTGACTGCTCCTGAACATATGTGCACGTCCGTGTGTTACCAATGAGCTGAAAATACAGAAGATAACAAATTAAAAAAAAAAAAAAAAGGGTATAACTGTGTCTCAGCAGATATTACTTTTTCCAGTGTAAATAAAAAAAGTGAAAGCTGGGGCTGCATTTAATTTGATCCAATCATTGACATTTAGCTTCTTAAAACACAACTCAGAAGAGTTTGTGTTGCACCTAAAACACATGGGTGATGTGAAGACAGTTTATAGATTGGCTTACAGTGGAGGAGTTCAAAAGATCAAACGCGTCTGTTCTTTCAAAGGCCTGCTTGGAATAACTGTCATACATTGGTTGAGACCAGTTTGTAAAGTATTTATGGTCACTGGTTTACAGTGAAAAAAAAATTAATTAAACAGTATTTACTGTTAAAAGATTGAAATTCATTGCAATAAACAATGAACAACTTATGAGCATATTTAATTATAACAAAATGAAGGCTAGCAAAAATGAAAAATAACAATAGATTTAAGATCTTAAAAATAAAAATGCAACTCATTTTATTTCAAGAGAATACAACGTTAACTCAAGTCAGAGGAAGTGTCACTGCAATACGTTCAGTTATACGCATGCATAGTCTGAGGCTCAGGGGTGATTGGAGCCAATCTGATTAAGAGTCACGTTAATAATGCTATCAGCCACTAGTCTGTGTCATAGACTGTCCTGGAATTAAAGGGGCTATTCATAGACGTCTCTGACTGCAAACGTCTCTAAAACACACAAAGGTCAGTGCCAAAGAACAGAAACTGATTGGGAAATCTTTACACAGCTTAAACCTCAGGACATAACACAATAGTTATTTGACTCTAGCTTTACCTGCCTTTATCATTACTGACTTCACAAAGTCAACGAAATTGGGAAACACTGTGTTGCAGAACTCCACAGGCCTCCTCCACAGCTCTGTATTTCACTGACCTCTCCTATTAACCTCACAGACACTGATATGGAAAGTTACATCACATGCTGTCATGGGTTACACCTCGGCTATGACAGAAATGGCACTACTGTGTTCCGTACAACACGAGCTGTGGCACACAGCCATGAACTGGCCTGGGCTCCAGTCACCAATAAGTTCTGCTGCAACCTCTGGACTGAAATAGCCTGGCAGGGTAAGGTCATGCTTTAGTAGCTTGAGGGTATAAAGCTACCTCCAGCACTGAACTGAGAGAAACTATGGCTGAAAACTTGTGGGATAATGATCTGACTGTAAAGTACTTTGAAACATTTCCACCACAATATAAGCACGTTTTTACTATCATACTGTTCCCATTATATCACTGCACTTTTTATGTAATATAGTAGTTTCAACACTTACAGATTTGACTATAGATGGAAGGCCCCACTCTGTGCTGAGGAGTCTTTTACTGTGTAAGCGTCCCTGTTTGTCAATGGCTCGGTCCAAAACATCGACTCCAAACACACTGGGGTTCATAGGGTTGGGGTACTTTTGCATGGCAGCCTTGGTCACCGTTTCCCAAGGGTGGCTGTTGAAAGAAATGAGGGTCAAAGATTAATAAATGGAAATTTGTCACATTTTATTGAATTTATTTATCTATGGATTGGATTCCTTAAATGTTGCATCTTAATAACTATGTTTGATATCAACATATACAGTACTTTATGACAGAGTAAAATGATCCTGACTTTAGACAAAAAGATTAATGGATATATTCATCTCAATTAAATACCACAATAATATATTATCTGTGGTGGAATGTAACTATCTACATACATTCTCTCAAGCATTGCACTTATGTATAGTTTTGACATTTGACATTTTTACGAAGATTTCCATTTTATGTTTTATTATATCTCAGAGACAAATAACATTGTACCTTTTTACTTAATTACATTTATTTGGAACTTTTTTTACATATAAAAATGTATGATGTGCTTATATCACATGAAGCAGTACCATATTATTTAACTACCTAGTAATAGGATGTAAAATTCTACATTGCTGAACCAAAACATTGGTAACATTTTTGAATTAAGGTGTATTCTCTCCACTACTCTGTGATATTTATATTTTAACTAAAAAATAAATTTTTTCAAGAACAAATGATAAAAATCCAAAGTATCCAAACATATATGGCGAAGATATATCATTATTTCCTTTTTGATAGCTGTATGTCAGCAGTAACCGACCATTCCAATGCTACTCTGGAAAGTAGCGGTAGATGGTTGCCGTGGAGACGCGTGAACGTCGTGACGTTGCCCAGTGACGCAGTCAGGCACGTTAGAATGTAGGGGAAAGGTTGGCGCTGGGGGCTGGTCCTGACCGGCTGCTTACGCAACTTTGCGCCCAGTCAATGACAGGTCCCGGTTCGCCTTTGTTACATCCTGCTTATTTTATCCGTAAATGTATATGACAATTTATGCAACAGTCTTTTCTCAGTATGTTATTTACGTCACAAAGACAAAACATTGCACGTTCTAAGTCGAAAACGTTGCTATTTAACGTTACTACACTAACTAGTGCTAGTATACTAGCCGGCAATAGTACGTTATATTCAGCAGCCTATTGTAGCTGGTTTTCTACCACAAACCAACTATAAACCATTGTATTCTCCTGCAGGTTTAAAAAGGATCCAGTTTTACCCACCAGAATCACTATGTGAAGCCCTGACATTCCAGACGGTCTTTGCGTAACAAAGAACCCACGAAACCGGTATAAATGAACAGGCTCCGGGACTAAACCGACTCAGATCGGTACTCACTTAAATATGTGCTCTGATGTCCAGATCTTCATGGTTTAGCTGACAGACGCTGGCTGTGTGTGAGGTCGACTGGAAGATAAGCCGGTAGAGTGACAGACACACTGACTGAAATCAGTGGACCACGTTCACAGGCAACCCGCACCGGCCCCTCCCACTGAACTGGGGCAGTCACGAGTGGATGACGCACTTCCGCCAGTCTGCCACATAACTGCAGCAGTACTCTGAAGGTGCATGAATGAAAGCCAATGTCTGGTCAAAGTATATCAATAATTCACCGTAATAAAAAATGATTTCATCTGACTATTTCACTTCGACCTTATTAACATGTAACTCACCCCATTGTTTGTGAATGTTGAGTTTTTTATACGTTGGCAATATAGTTCACAACCTTGGGTGTTGCACAATTCAGCTCATTGAAGGTTGAAGTTCTTCTGCGCAACCTTGGATCATGACGGCAAGCAGGTTGTTGACGTAACAGGGACTAGTTAGTGGTTTAATCGCACAAACCTGTACAGATTCTATCAGTTTTATCCATATATTATGTTACTAAGAGACAATATCTTTTCTTTTCATTGACCATTATTAACAGTGATGCTGAGCCATAGTTTAAAATTATATTTAAATAAAAGAAAGAAAGAAAGAAAGAAAGAAAGAAAGAAAGAAAGAAAGAAAGAAAGAAAGAAAGAAAGAAAGCAGATGCAAGATTTAAAGGAAGAAAAATAATTAAATCAGTCATATAATTAGATGTTAATATAAGATACAAGGTACAAAAATGATTTAAAACAGCCACAGACAAATGTGTTATTTAGCATTTACCGGAGGACTTCTGTCTGTCAGGATGAAGTACAAAGTTTGGTAAAGTATTTGCTAGAAGTGAGTTTTATTTGAAAACTTTGCATGGATATACTACAGCATATGTGAGAAATCTAATTAGGGTAACTAAAGTAATTTAAAATGACTAACTGATACTGTAAAACACTAACTTATGACAAAATATAATACAAAGGTCATATGTCAGTAAAAAAATCCATTAATTTAGGTCTACAGCACATTCAAGTATTATTCAAACTTAGTTTTCAAATCATTAGAAACAGTAGGACATATGACTGTGATTGAAACTGTAAAGAAAATAATATTTCATTTACACCATTTAAAAATGGGCCTGTTGTCTTGACAGTTAGAAACATCTGATTTGTGTAATCTTAACACCAGTCTGAAACTTAGACCTTTTTGCACAGTATGAAAAAATAAAACAATGGGAACATAGTTTTATTTGTCAGAGCAGATCCTCTTATGTATACAATATATGAGCATGGTCTTTCAAGTTTTTATCTCAGACGCAGTTCCATTTACTACTGAAATGTCACTGTCAATGCTGAAACACTGCTCACATGCAGCACTGGCTGGGACTTTTCATATTTTATCTACACAGTGGGAGGGAACTTTGTTATGGTCTGAGGCAGCTGTCACAGAACACACTGTCCTTTGTTGTGCTGAATTTAGATTTGGGTTCAGATGAACTAACAATGATGAAATATTACTCTCATTACTTTTTGCTTTTTATAAATTGGCAGATAGGTTTTATGTTAGATTTGCGTTTGCAGTCTTTGTAGACTGTATGTACTGTCATCTGAAACAGCACACAAACCACAATGTACATTTTATCAATGGAGCTAGTCATTGTAATGTACTCGGTTGGGAATGGCCAAGGTGATTCTTGTTATGTGAGCACATGATACACAACGGTCAAGTGAACTGGTGACTGCAGTTAGAGAAGTAAAGCAATGATTTAAAAAAAAAACCCAAACAAACAAAACAATTCCTATCTTTTTATGGTGTAAATCTATTTGTAGAACAGGACACAAATAAGAACTATTTGAATCACTGTATGAATGTATCTAAATTACCTGCCAACTGCTGCACAGTGTAGTTAAACCACGAGGCTAAGTGCATGTGCTTCACTATCCTGCAACATTCCACTAGTGTCATTGTGTGACTGAATTGTCCACCTTTGACACCGCTGCCCTTAAAAAACTTGTTTACCTTCTGATGGCCTGCCCACAGACATTTCCTTCTAAGAACACTGTCTACATCCTACACATTATACGCCATTAGAAAAATACGTTTTTAGAGATTCAAATGATGCACACTTTTTGGATACAACAGTAACTGCAGGCTGAGTAAACACTTACATTATGTCAGACCAGCCGCAAGCACAAAAATTTATTCAACTCACCTGTTAAGAATCAAAGCATTCCAAAAGCAGATAAAACACCAACATAAATGGTCCTGTTATATTGGCAAGGGTCTAATAAATGTAGTCCAGTAAAATAGTTAGTCCCCACCAAGCCTTACATCCATAAAGTCACACTGTCTGTTGTTGCAAACTTTCACAGTTTCTATCAGATGTGCATATTTCACATATTCTTGATCACATCTTCAGTTAGCCTGCATGTATTAGCCACACCGTGATACAAGAACAGCACAACCCTCCTAAGGAATAAGCCGTCCTGCCAATGGATGAATAGATAGATATAATAATGACGGGGACAGTTATGATTTCAAATGGTGACAGTGTTTACAAGGAGCACAAGAGGAGGGTCTCTAGGTAGCCATGACTTTAAAGGATGGAGAAGGAACTCATGGCTGAAGGGTTGCTCGTTGGATTCCTGGACCAGTGGAGAAATTGTTGGCTGTGTGTGGACACACTCCAGCAGAGGGTCAAAGGTGCAGATGGGAAATGGACAATGAAAGACATGTCTGTTCCACCAACAGTAAAGGAGTACAATATATGAGTACGGTACGTGGTATATATTCAAGTATAACTATTGTAAATTATAATTAATACCTTTGTAATAATAATAATGATATTAATAATAGTATATTAATATTATTATATGAATACCTTTGGAAATGTCATCATTTCTGTGTCAAATGCATTCTGATATGTTTTCCTCATGTGTTTCCCTGTCCTTTCAGGATCACTGATGCACTGATAGGACAATATTAGATCTTGTCTTGCACAGAACACAGCAGTATAGTCTCTACCACATTATGTACATCTCCATTGTGAATGCCGTCCTCTTGCCACAAGCAAAGGGGAGGTTCTTTTGAACCAGAAGGCATTCGGCGAAACCTTGGTCTTGGAGTTGGCAGAGGCAGGGTCACCCATTACAGTGGGGCGTGGACCATTTCATCCCCTACATGCCACTCATCACAGTCCTGTATGTACAGTACATCAGGAAACAGCAGCGATGAAACACAGGCGTACTGCCATTCTACAACTCAATCTTTTTATATAAAATAATAGCATTTTAGACCATGCCACTTGTTTGTACTCTTTTTTTTCATTGCACAAAGCTTCCTTTATAGAAGATATATATTTTAGCTTCAGCTTTGTCAATAATACTGAGAGTGAAGCTGGCCGTGGTGTACAACAGCCCTAAAAGTGACCTTTCATTAGAGCCTGAGATCATGACTGTTCACTGAAGCCTTTGAGAATTGCAGCCTTTTTTAAACTAAGCATATGAACATGGTTAGGAAGAGTAAAATGCTAGTTTTCTGTAGTATTATTGTCAAGTTTTGAAATGGGACTCGATAAGACTTCAAGCTGTGGTCCCATTGTATTTTCCAGTCCGCACCTCCAACCAACAGTCATTTTGAAGACAAATGTTTTTGAAAAAAATATCTAGGTGGACATGAAACCCCTTCCTTTTCAGAATAACTCATGTTACTCAGTCCCAACAGCTTTCAGGCAGATTTCGACTGTTGGGGGGAGGGGGAATTGTGACTTTGCATTATCTTTCAAAAGAAAACAAAAGCAAAGGGAGTTTTAAATTTACTTTAGGTATTTTAGGCAAAAATTACAGGAATTTTATGGGGTTTTAAGTCTAAAGGTTGGTTTGTCACCATAACCTACATTCTCCGGTATGAGAGCGGGTTACACACACTACTATCTCCTTTAGCCCACTTTATGACTGCAGTTGACAGTATTGCAGGGTCATTTCCCACGTCATGCGTGCTTATCACAGAGCACAGACTTTTAAGTATAGTTATGTGTAATCTCTCTGCCCCAGACTTTAGCAGTGGGAGGAAACACTGTGATGATCTGGCGCAACTGTCAGAGCAAACGATGTCTTCTATTGAATTTACGTTGGTTAAGTCACATTTCCAGTGATGAAATACAATATATATTAGTTCTGCTCTCATTACATTTACATTTTGAGGTGTTAATTTACTGTAAAATCTTACTATAAATAGGTCTACATTCAAAGCAACATTTAAGTCTGAAGGGAAAGAATGAGCCGACTTATTTTAATGGCAGTTCATTAGATGCACAGAACACAATTTTAGACCAAACAGTAAGGTGATGTGACTCCACTGACAGGGAACCAAAAAAAATGTACGAATTGCTCAGTATTTGAATAATTGGCAGAAACATTTAATATAATGTCAAAAATATATACCACAGAGTTATTTTTAGATATTTCAATACATATTATACATATTATAGCGATACGTAAACTTATAAAATGTATATATACACAAAAGTTGCTTGCAAAATGTTAGCTGTGACGGGGAACAATCTAAGCCTAAAACAGTGTTAGAATATAAAACAAAAGTACAAGCTCTAAAAGTAAAACCTTTTATCTGCATTACTTAAACTATGACATAAGAGTTCCATTTTAGACAATCAGATGTTTTTTTCTACTGCGTCAGATCTACACGATACACCATACGATTCTATCTTCTATTCATCTACAGTTTCTTTGATTGTTTCTGTCACTGTTTCCAATCTAACTTCCATCCGAGACTGTATATTCGTTGTTACTACTGGAGATGGTCCCTCCTCTTCCTCTTCGTCCTCATCCTCTGCGTCCATGTCCGCAGTGGCGTCTTGGTACTGCTGGTACTCGGACACCAGGTCATTTAGGTTGCTCTCCGCCTCAGTGAACTCCATTTCATCCATACCCTCCCCAGTATACCAGTGGAGAAAAGCCTTCCGTCTGAACATCAAGGAGAACTGCTCGCCAACTCGACGGAATACCTCTTGAATCGCGGTGTTATTGCCGATGAACGTAGAGGCCATTTTCAGCCCTCGGGGTGGGATGTCGCACACTGCCACCTTGACATTATGGGGGATCCAGTCCACAAAGTAGTTACTGTTCTTCTGTTGGATTGCAAGCATCTGTTCGTCCACTTCTTTGGTGGACATCCTGCCACGGAAAACACCAGCCACTGTCAGGTAGCGCCCGCGTCGCGGGTCGCATGCTGTCATCATGTTGCGTGCGTCAAACATCTGCTGGGTGAGCTCAGGCACTGTTAGGGCTCGGTACTGTTGGCTCCCACGCGGGGTGAGCGGGGCAAAGCCTGGCATGAAGAAATGGAGGCGAGGAAAAGGCACCATATTGACCGCCAGCTTACGCAGGTCTGCATTCAGCTGTCCGGGGAACCTCAGGGAGGTCGTGACCCCGCTCATGGTCATAGACACTAAATGGTTGAGGTCTCCGTACGTTGGCGTGGTCAGTTTGAGCGTGCGGAAGCAGATGTCATAAAGGGCTTCGTTGTCGATGCAGTAGGTCTCGTCTGTGTTCTCCAGGAGCTGGTGGACTGACAGGGTGGCGTTATACGGCTCTACCACTGTGTCGGAGACTTTCGGCGAGGGCATGATGCTAAAGCTGTTCATGATACGGTCAGGGTACTCCTCTCGGATCTTATTGATGATCAGGGTTCCCATGCCAGAGCCGGTGCCACCCCCCAAAGAATGGACCAGCTGGAAGCCCTGGAGGCAGTCGCAGCTTTCACTCTCATTCCTCACCCTGTCAATCACCTGCTCCACCAGCTCTGCTCCCTCAGTGTAGTGGCCTTTTGCCCAGTTGTTCCCAGCTCCGGAGTTCCCTGTCACATAACAGGACAGTAAAGGACTGCAGGTTAATCTAAAGCCCAGTTCAGACCAAAGAGTCATGACCAGATGGACAAGACAATGGCATTATCTGGCTCAACTCAAATAACCTGCAAATCAGCTTGACAGATCATCAGTGGCCAGTTTTAGATCATAGTGGAGTATATGTTGATCTCAGTATTTACAGGCTGTAGTTCAACTATCACCAGGAAGCGCTTCATTATGTTTCCCTGGTGAATTCCTGTTTCAATGATGTGTGTTTTTTCTCCTTATTAAAAGTGTTTATATTTGAGTTGGACCATTTCATCTATAATAAAAATGCAACTACAGTAAGAATCTAAGATGTGGCAAATCATATCAAGCTGCAAAAGCTTGAAAATCAAGTTTTTAAGTTTTTTAAGTTTTCTATTTGCATTGGTATAAACAGGCAGGTTTTCAGAGCAAGGTTTTCAGTGTTTTATGAGTGGTTGCAAGTTTTCAACTCATCTTGTCAGAATTCTTTGGTGTGAACAGGGCATAGTGCAGAATATGTCAATAGAATAAATGAAAGACACACATATTGCAAAAATGTAAATTAAAAGACAGATTCATATATAACTACTTGTGATTTTATAGCACATTAAAAAAGGAAGAAAAATCTAATAATTATTATGAGAAAACATATACTTTGCTAAACTGTCTAAACTAAGATTATTTTTGATTTTGGCAATAGTATAGTAGTAATGATAATCATATAGTAGTAATAGTAGTGGTATAGTAGTAATAGTAGTAGTAGTAATAGTAGTAGTAAGAGTAATAGTAATAGTAACAGTAGTAGTAGTAGTAGTAGTAGTAGTAGTAGTCGTAGTAGTAGTGATAGTGATAGTAATAGTAATAGTAATAAAAATTGTAATAGTAATAAAAATTGTAGTAGTGCTACATACAACTGTATTGACATTCATTCAGACAACATAATTACAGTGTGAAATGTTAAGACAGTATAGTTATCCACCAAAAGAAACTACAACTGCAACAATAAAAGACATATGAAAAAATGTAAATGTTGCACAAGTCTCATAACATAAAAATGCATCAATAAAAATAGAAATTATTTGAAAATTCACAAGATTAGATTGTTGCTGTGTGCCAAATTGCATACTTTCTACTTTAGCTAGCCTTATAAGATACATACCAATGCACACAGTATGCATAAAATTAGGAACCACGACTTTGTCATTGTGTTGTGGACTTTGACCTCACTCATTCATCTGCACAGAGGACTGTAGATACAAAAAGCCAGAGAAGCACACTGGCATGCAAGATGCAACTGGACGCAGTAGAAACATCCTGGTATTTTTAGGATACTGTATTTGCCATACTATATATTTGGACATGCTAAACCTTTGTCTGATGTAGCACATGGAATACAGGGATGACATAAGTAAGACTTTAGCTGCTTGTTTGCCAAGTAGTGACAGATGAATGGAGACAAGAACAGTTAAAGTGACTGTTTTTGCATTAGTTGTCGTCTGTAAACATTTAACCACATACACAGGAAACACTCTCAGTATATTTCCAGATCCAAACATTTTGCTGGACTCACCATGAATGAAGTTGTCTGGTCTAAAAAGGGCCCCGATGCGACTCCCTCTTATACTGTCCATGGTGCCAGGCTCCAGATCAACAAGCAGGGCCCTAGGTACATATTTACCACCTGGAAACAAAATGTACTTAATATACACGATATCTATATTTTAATACTGTTCGATTAAGAGCAGGCAATTTGACATTCTTTTTGTGATCAGAACTTGAAAAATAAATCTTAAGATAAAATTACATATGATATCAAATTAATTTTTAATGAACTAAACAAGTGAATAAATAATCTGTGAAGTCAACTCATGTGATCCATTACCATGTGCTTCATTGAAGTAGACGTTGAGTCTCTCCAGTTGCAGGTTGCAGTCTCCCTCATAGAGGCCTGTTGCATTGATCCCATGTTCTGCACTGATCACTTCCCAAAACTAGAGAAAACAAAGCCGCAGAAGGACGAGTGTCATTCTTTAATCGCTATTCCTCATCCTGATACATAGAATTTAAAGCTAATACTTGTAACTTGTCAATTGTAGCACAGTTTTTTTCTTACTTTGTCATTTAAAATAGCGAAGGAATCTAAAAGAATGAATAGAAACTGTTAAATGTATCTAATGTTAATGTTAACTGGATTTTTTAACTGTTCATAAAATGTTTGAAATGAGTGCTTATGTCAGTCTGGGTCTCCTATGTCACTTGGTTATGTGTTACTTAAACAGGATTATCTTGAAGTTCCTCTGTCTTGTTTTGTGTAGCCATGATAAAAAAAGTCCCACCCATGCCAGTCTGGCTTTAGCCCTTATCTTTTGCTTGAATGCCCAAGAGGGAACACCCTATGTCAGTCAAAACTGTTGGATGCTAATAAGCATATGCTGTATATAAACATTCATTGATATTTCAAGAAAATTAATCAATAAAAAGAAGATTTTTAAGTTTAATTTAAAATATTTGTAATAATGGGGTAGCCAGATACAAAACATTATTCAAGTTTATTAAACATTCTAGTAGATTATGAATATTTTTCTAGATAGACATATCAGACATGTATAGTAGAGTCTACACATCATTAAGTCAGGACTGATGCAAATTACATAATATTATTTCATTACCTTTGAGCCGATCTGGTTGCCACATTGTCCAATTTGCAGATGTACAATTTCACGCATGATGGCCGGGTTACAGTACACAGAGCAGGTGGGGGCCTCTGATATACCACTGTTCACTAATCGCTCCTTTATACGGAATATGAAGTGATGTCATCAGTGATGTCAGGAAGTCACCCAGGGGCCCAAATTGTGCTGTGCAACCACAGAGCAGAAATACAAATTTAGTTGTGTTAAAAGCACCACTAGCATTTTCCAATTTTTTGGTGTTTAATATTGTTTGTAAAGAACATGGGATAATGAAATATAATGAAATAAATTAACCAGTTTAAGGGAAAAGCAATAACAACATCTTAAAAATTTTTAATGAAAACACTTGTAAGTCATAAAAAAATGAATGCATTGGTACTGAATACAACAGTAATGACATGTACGCAGATCCTGAAAGTGAAAATGTAAAAGTAGAAATAGTCAATTATTTATTTTATATTATTAATTACTATGTACAAGCCCTTGGATCAAAATGTTAATTATTTAAAAGTACAGGGGTCTTCTCACCAAAATCTACTTGTATGGGAAAATGTGTTCAAAAGTACCCATTATTCAAAACAATTCTATTCAAAACATTATATTATTTTGTGTTTGTTATAAATATGTGTTGATTACTTGCAACTAATGCGTGCTAGATCATTTTAATGTTGTAGTTCATCAGCCTATGGGCCTGATATTAGATACTTTACTAGATAGATTAGTAGTACTGCATCATCTGGCAAGAGAACACAAGTTTATTTCAATGCTAAATTTCATCCACATGAATAATTTAACATGCTTTACATAAACAAAAACCACATAAAGCGTATTATAGTGTTCTCAAAAAGCAAAAGCATCCTCAAATAAATCTAGAGAGAGGAGACGTTTAATGTTTCCTTCTGAAATGTAATGGAGTATAAAGTGGTATAAAAGGCAAATATTCAAGAAAATTAATCAATAAGAATGAAGATTTTTAAGTTTAATTTAAAATATCTTGTAATAATGGGGTAGCGAGATACAAAACATTGTTCAAGTTTATTAAACATTCTAATACATTATGAATATTTTTCTAGATAGACATATCAGACATGTATAATAGAATCTACACATCATTAAGTCAGGACTGATGCAAATTACATAATTTGTAAGTATGTCAAAATTGTACTTGTACAGCAGTTGAGAAAAGGAGGAATAAAAAGTGCCAACAGCACCATAGACAAAACACAACAGGAAGTGTATTAATGTGAATGGAGGCAGTGTGTTTTGCTGGACAGTGCCAGATAACACACGTTTCATTAACATGACTAATAGGATATCACATCCTCACATAAACACACATTTTACATGTCGTCATATCTAACAGGAACAATAGGCGAGAAAAAAAAGTTATTTTTCTTTAAATTGTACATGTTCTACTGTTTTCTGCAGCATTTCAACAAGACAGCAAATATGAGAGCATGTATATTTCTTGCCTAAAGTACAGCATTAGCAAGAAAATGAACTCTATTTCTATTGTTGTTGGGAGTTCAGTGTAGGTACTGCTGTGGAATATTGTGGAAGGTAGAAGTAGACAGTAGAATGTTTCCTACATATGAGGGATGCTACCATCTACAGGCCCAACATGATATAATCAGGGCAGTTATTAATACTGTATAATAAATACAGTGCATCAGTACAGTACATTAAAAATTACACATTTCTTAAATTTGCACATTAAAACCCAGAGGTTTACATAGATTTCTCTTTAGGTTCAAGTTCAATAGGACTATCTTACACACTTTTCGGTTTTCATTTTTCTCTATATATCACCTCTATTAATCAAGAGACATTTTTGCCTAAATCTGCTGCCATAGAAATAGTGATTTGTTCTCTATGTCATGTTATTTGTTGATATCAAAGTCAGCTGCATTATCTTGTTTAGAGAGAAGTTAATGTAAATGACACTGATATTGAAATGAATCCATCCTCTTTTCGCAAATGACTATTCAAATCAAAATCAAATCAAATTTTATTTATACCGCACCAAATCATAAAAAAAAAATCATTCCTCGTTTCTTGTTTCTTGTTGCACACATTATTACAAGGCTACAACTATTTAGTCAGTGTTACTACACTATACCATACAAAGGCATTCAATACTACAGGTAGGTATTATGATGATATGATACTAATCTGCTCGGCTCACATAGACAGACATTTGTCCTCTGGCGATCAGGATGACAATGCCCTCATCTGTAGAGCACAAGGACTCACTGAAAGGTTTGATAATGTATGAAAATGTACGATGGTATCAAATGCTGTGACCTTCACAGTCACTGCGTCTCAACACAACCTAACATCTAATGGGAGATTTTGGACTGACAGGGTTCTCCACCTTCATCACTAAAGCATCAAATGAGAGTGTGTCTATTGAAAGGTGGTGTTCATTCCTCTAGTAGAATTAATCCAAAACCTTACAAAGATACTGTTTTGGGTTTTTTTTCCCCATTCATTTGTCAGCAGTCTGTGCTCCTTCAGTTGTGTGTTGGGGTTAATTAGACAGCCACAGCAGCATTTAGTTGTCGTTGATGACCTTTACCTGTTTTGCCCTGAGGTTCCTTCGCTTGCCTTTTGACGTATTTGTGGAGCGAGGTGTTTGTGTGTACATGCCTGGTTTGCTCCTTGTGTGAGTCTGTGGGTGTATGGCTTGGACAGTCCTTAAGAGTTTGACTGACAAAAATGTATATTCTAAATGTTTCTTAAACTGTGTCACTCATTTCATGGAAATCCTCCAGTCACACAGACATGTCCATAAACCAGACATGGAAAAGGATTGTTTAAAGTTTTATCGTTATTGAATCAGACCGGAGGTACTCATTTCATGGGATATTATGCATGAAACGTCTTGAGGAACTCCTAGGGTCTGGCACTGTAAACATGTACAGAATATTATAACATGTGGTGCTGGTTCTGCTGCTCTGGGCTATATTCGCCTACTTGTACGTAGACTTTGAGTTTATACAATAAATATCAATAATAAAGACAGTTCAGTTTTATAAACACCCTAAAGCCTAATTAATTCGATTGAGATATTAGTAGACGATGAAGTTTCTGGAACATTATACAGAATAATGCAATGTTTCCCAAATTACTTTTCCATTGACCCACTTTCCAAAAGTGATAAACCATCACAACTGGTTTCCTAACAGAGTGAATACATACAGTATATAATAATCAGCATTCCTATCCATGTTTACTACCATTGCTGTATTAATACTATTTTATAATATTATTGGAAATTTCTTTGAAGACATAGTCACTAATAAATCATAAATATTTTATGCACAGTAGTTGAAATATATATAGACATTTAATAAGAATAAATAAATGCACTTCATGTGTATAGGCTCACAGGACTAAACGGTTCAGAAAATGGGTGGTTGTATTTCTTAGAAATCTTAAATTTTTTTATTATAGTGTGAACGAAAGAACACATGTGAACCAAAGAGGACAAATCACAAAGTCCACAACCAAGTATTATTAAGTCCTGATCTGGTCTTTCAGTTGTATTCTGCTTGTTACACAGATTTATGACAAAAGACCAGTTGGCACATAGTGTTCCTGTAAAAACCTTCTACGATGGACTCAAACAATACGTAAGTCTATGAACTTTAATCACACCATGGTCTCCAGTGTGTCACCTCAGACCACTCCATATACACATGACAGAACTCCATGATCACAAAACAACCGACTGGAATCTGGACTTCTCCAGAGTTAAAACCAGCAGAAGGAAGCTCTGCTCTGGAACATCCACATTTATAACTCAGTTACTTCATTCTGGGGTAAACTCTGCATACATCATGCATCAGAGTGGTGGCCAGAGCTCCAAACTATGGTTATCCAGCTCACATTCATTAATCTGTCAATTTTACAGGCACATGGTTGCATTTTTTCCCCATCTACATTCAACTACTTAATGTACAGTGGATTTAAGTGCATATTATTATAATTTACCTAATACTAATAAATATTCTCACTTGTCATTTTCTTTTACACATATAGGCTATTTAGCTAACATTTTTACCATCTTTGAGACATATCAGATCATAATAAACTGATTTGACCTGAAAGAATCTTTTCATTTGTATGTCTTTCATTTTTATTTTACCTTTGCAGCAACCTACACTTCTATTTCCTTTTCATGAAACCACTTTCTAACACTGAGTTACTCTTTACTCTAGGTGTTGTCATTCACTCTTTTTTCTCATCCACCTCCCCTTCACAGAGAGGATTTAATAGTTAGAGTCACTCATTTGTGAAAGTTGTGTTGTTGTTGTTGTTTTTGCTCTTGTGTGCTGATTGTTTCTGGTCGGCCTGAGAGCTGTTCAGTCTTACTGATCAGTGTGTTTTGGGTACAGATAGTTGATAATCATTTTGCTTCAAAGAGGGCGCCTCTCTCCTTCTGTACCTCTGCTTCATGACGCTCCGGGCAATCATGTGATCCGATCTGCTTCAGTCCAGAAGCGTCAAGACGCAACAAGAAGGAAAGAGGAAAACCTGCGGGCTTCTCTTCAAAGTAAAAGCACAGCCTTTCACATGCCTCAGTACAGGAGATACATGTGTGAAGGGCTGTGTGTCACTGTGTTTGATGAGTGTTTCTTCATCGTGGTATAAATGTGTTGCGTTTCAATGATGAAATGAGGTGAAAATAATTAACTTTTTTACATTATTTTGAATTTTAGGAAATTACTTAGAATACATTCAGATAATTAGTATTTATCTCTGTTCATAATTACAGTTTTATTTGTTTGCTAAAATTTTCATGTTCAGTGTTAAGATATAATATTAAATGATTGTTATTTTATCAACTTTTCATCACAGGGCCTTAACTTATTTGTTGTATTCTTTATATGTATTTGCATCAGAATTTTAACACTGGAAAAAAAAGAGGACAGAAAAGCAGATTAAACTAGAACAAAAACATTAGCATTGCAATGATATGGAAAAGAAAATGAAAAATGATTGAGGAGTGCAAAGTTCTTGTTTCACAGTTTTTATATTAACAATTAAAAATGATCACAAACAGTGATCTGTTGTCCACAGCAGGACACATCAAAAACAAAACTGTTTTAATGAATACACAATTAGATGCAGTGCTAAAGATGTTCCAACCCATGTGAATACCAACAGATACTACTTACTTTTCTGTGCCAACTACTACCACTATTGTGTCCTGTATTTATGTTGTACTGTATATATTGTATATTGAAAATATAACTGACACTTGTGTCTATGCTAAGTATACGGTACATTGCACATTATATGTTGTATTTATTA
This sequence comes from Apogon talboti, assembly GCA_037367365.1. Lineage (NCBI taxonomy): Eukaryota > Metazoa > Chordata > Actinopteri > Kurtiformes > Apogonidae > Apogon > Apogon talboti. The sequence goes on along the minus strand of JAPQRQ010000022.1, from coordinate 8,024,384 downwards.
CTCTTTTCACACTGTCATCCTTGTGTATGTAAACCTACTATTATTGTTATTGTTGCAGCAAACAGACCAATGCAAATGTTGGCCAAGTGAAAACCTACTTGTTACTAAACCAAGAACTGCAGGATGAGTTATTTACCTTCATAATTGCTTTCCAAGCAATGGCAAACTCTAAAATTAAGATGTCAAGTAACTTTTTATTGGGCAGATCCTTATGTAGTGGTGTGTAGCACAAAGCATGTCACATAAAAACACTTCAATGTTGAATTGATTACATGGGTTTTTTTAACATGAGCTTTTAGGGAAGCAGGAAACATGGAAATAAACAGGAGACAAACTTCAGAAACCAACCATACCAGGAATTTGCATAGTTACAGACTTCATATTTTTCCTCTCTCTTTACTTTCTTTTTATTGCTTTTTATCAAGTGCAGTCCTCCACATCTCCCATTAGAAGATGCAATAGATAGAGTGCAGGTATAAATGCCTTCCAGAGCAGTCTGTGAAATTTGGTGTCCTGGTAATGTCCATATACAGTGTATCTTCACAAAAACGTCAAATAAAGACAACAAAAAAGGGACATATATTGTTTGCATTTAAGTGGTAAGTATTAGAAAAGGAAAAAAACTTAATAATGGCATTTATCATAAACATATACAACCTAGACAGTGTACATCATAAAGGAGTAACATGTACCATTCATGTGAGGTTATTAAATACAGGTGGAGGAGAAGATGTCCATTTAATAAGGTTTCTAAAAAACTGTACAAATGTTATTTTTCTCTTCCCAGCCTTATTGAAATTAACATGCAGAACTACAATAAGCAAGCAATACATTTAAAGTACAATACGGTGAAATTGTTAACTCAAAAACTTGTTCATATTAAACATTCAAAGAAAAATATGTGAAGTTAAAGCAAAAATCAAGTTATAAAGATCGCTGTTTAAAGCACTTTAGATATATTTAATGAATATATAAATTAAACATATCAGAATACAGTATTTTCAGTCAGTGTACCTTTCAATAATATCAAAGAGGACAATGGAAGGCTGAATTAGTGTTAATTCATTTATTCCACTTAGGGAGGACATCTGATTTTTACATCAGAATAAAATAGAACAGAACTTGTCATTGTTACAACATAATAACTCTGTAGCAGCACTTCAACAGTCGCAATAAAAAATAAGAATCCAATAAAATGTAATACAACTCGAAGAAAAAAACAGTCATTTTGTATGTATGTATATAACATTCACCATAACTATGACGTTGCTGACTAATTCGGATGTATTTTTGAAACTGTCTATATCAGAGTATGACATGTGTCCGTCAGTTCAGTGTGGATGCCGTCGCTGTTCCGTCCAGAGCCAGAAGCTTCCACAGAGCTTTATTATGAAAGGGTGAACCGGAAGTGTGTCTCCTCACGCCGGAAAACTTCACGGCCGTTCTTCGTTCCCAGGGTTCCGTGAGAGCCGTTTGCCCCACCCCACCTCTACAGCGCTATCTATCTCAATGTACAATTCTCAGAGAAAAAAGGGGACAAAAATAATTCAGAGTAATACTGCGAAGATACGACTCCCGTTTCCCCGGCCGGTTCATCGGAGCAGACGGGGCCTCTCGGCGGTTCAAATAAGTGTCTCGCCGTTGGACCAGTGATTGAAAACACCGCGGTATGTTCATGTATCATGCACATGTAACCATAATCTACCATACGGATTCAAAGGGAATACAAAAATCTGAGAGACTTGACAGCGGGCTGTACCTGCGCCAAACGGGAAAATAACGGCGTATTTCCACCGATATCACCTGGATATTGCGTTATATTCAAGGACATCCAACTGCCAAAAGCCGCCGAAGCTTTCCGATGTGAGGAGAAATACAAATTAACGTTACAGAGAGAAAAAGGACGGAGAAGGGGCCTTTTTGGGTCTGGTCAAACCCTCCGAAAAAGCAGCACCAGCATCTATTGACGGGGAGAGGAAATAATTCTGACATCGTCTGAAAACAGGATATTATTGATAAGATTGCTACATCTACGACGACAGCCCCCCACCAGGAAAAAAAAAAAAATCCGTGTATAATGTGACGGATTTGAGAGACGGTTGTGATAGAGAAGAAGCCCCGGTGTAGCCTGATGATTCACATGCCGTCATTTTAAGAGGAAATATTTATTTTTTATTTGTATTTTTTTTCACCCGCCCTCTGATGTGATTTGGTTAGGTGGAGAACGGATTGCAAACAAGCCCCCCCCTCCCAAAAAAAAGTAATAATAAAAAAAAAAAAACATCAAATACATAGTTAAAGGGAAAAGGACGAGGAAAAATAGGGCTGTGAGTGGAAATGAATTGAATGGCAGTGTGAGGAATCTGCCGAAGATGGGCTCCGGAGGAGACGTTTGCTGAGAAAAATAGAATTTAAAGGCTACGGTAAATAAATATATAGGATTTTTTTTTTTTTTTTAAAGCCGGCGTTTACATGTAAAACGCCTTTCGGTAACAAACGGGACGTTCATTTATTGGAAGGCTGGAGATTTTCCATCCACTCTCATATCAGTGTTGATGACTTCATTGCGGATTTACAGTGAAAAACACAGGAATCAAGCGTCTGAGAGGGCGGCATCGGTGCTCTGCTCCCTTTTTGATTGATCTCTGGTTGATAAATTGCCAGTAAATATCCACATCCATCCACATTGTGCCAAGCCCGGTGGAGCCCCCCCTCCCCTTTTTAATATATATTTATATATATCACCGGTTTGCATCTGTTTTATTTTGCATCTGGCGACATAAATGTCACCCATTTTGAGCCAGGTGTTTCTCTGTTGGGCCAGTCTAGGCATTTAGGATTGATTGATTTTCCTTCTGATCAACCAACCCACCCTCCTTCCCTTCCTCCCCCCCTCCAACCAAACCCACCCACCCACCAACCAACCCTGCCTCCCTTGAACCTATCTGCTGGGTTTTTGGGAAGATGGGCTGTCTTGGCAATAGTAAGACTGAAGACCAACGAAATGAGGAGAAGGCACAGAGGGAAGCCAACAAAAAGATAGAGAAGCAGCTCCAAAAAGACAAACAGATATACCGGGCAACTCACCGGCTACTACTATTAGGTAGGTCTTCACAAATTAACATTTCTCTTTTCATTTCATGTCTTGTGTTAATTTTCATGTACATTCCATTAAACTGCGTGTGTGTGTATTTTCACTGGGTCATAACACATCGTGCGGTTTCTGCCAATATGAACAGATACTATTCCATAATAAACCTCTTTTTTTTTTTTTTTTTTTTTACAACTTCCTCCATCTTTTTAACAGTAAAACATAAACAAATACTGCAGTTGCATGATCTCAATGCACCGTCAGTTTGCACTGTCTTGACACAGGACAGGTTTAAAGCGGGCCACAGTCCAGTATTTATGGATTCTCCATGATTACAGAACATGTGAGAGACGGTGGATGGACACCTCCATTTGTGTGAAGCAGCTCAGGCAGGCACCACACAGAGGCGTTTTTGCGTGGCTGTTAAGGGCCAGTACACCATAAAAAACAAAAATCTGGTGTGTTTCCATGTGTGCTTCCTTCACCTTGAGTTATTTAGGCCTGTAGACTTCACAATTGATGTCTTTTTTTTTTGCTTTACTTTACATATAAAATGGCACTTAAATGCACAATCCCCCTCCATACAGGTTATTGAAAACTCCACAGACAAACATAGGATTATTAATATGGTAAAGCTATTTGTGGATTTGTCTTCTGGGCCTCCATGTCATGATACAGTATGAACCTCGGGTCAGGGCCAGTATCCTGCTAAGCCTCTCAGAGCACACAGACCAAATTAGGATTACTATTAGGATTACTATTAGGATTACTAGCTTCCCTTGAATGACTGTCCGGTTCATTCTTATCTGAAATTGATCCTAGATTTGTACACTTACACTTAGGCTCTAAATAGCAGGTCAGCAGCCTACAGCTAACTCCTAGTGTTTAGGGTTAAACGTCGTAGCCTAGCTGCTTTTTGTTTCCACAGTGGTAGGATTATTGACATATGGACAGCTCTGCTTTTAGTTTACTTATATGTTTTAATGTCTTCACCTTTCTGATCTAAGGAGAACAATGCTGAGACTGTATTTTTTTTTTTGCTGTTGTCCGTAACACATCTCAAAGCAGCAGATAGACACACAGTACACAGCGATTTCAGCTTCAGCTTCCTTTGGGGTCTCACTGACTTGTTCGAGTTTAGCTCGTAGCTCGTTCACCAACTTGTTTAATCAGACCTGAAGGTCCATTGTAAATGTGAGCTCTGGCTACCTGACCATTTAATTCATCAGCATTTGTGAATTTCATAGTTACCAAAGTCTGTTTACTTCAGCAACAAACCTGGACCGTACATCTTGTTTTTAAATGAAATGTCTGCAAATATAAACTTTTAAATTTAGAATTTTGGTATTTTTCTACATTCTGTTTTCTTCCCACTTCAGTGTTCTGTTATTTGCATTAATGTCCTTCAAGGGAAGGATGTTGCATTCACTTTAAACACTATGATACCGGCACCACTATAGTCTCATAATGAATCCAAATGTTGAGATGTCGCTTTTAACCACACAATGATGTCATTTAATTGTGGGGATTCATATAGAATATATGGCTATCATTTCATTGAATAGCAGTGAAAATGCAGCTAACTCACATTTTTTTCATACTCAGATATTTGGCGATATATGTGCACACACAATCATCGTAGCTGGTGTTATACACTTGTTGTTACCGTCAGAGTGATACATAACAAAATGCACAGCAAAGCCAGACCCAAAACTGCCTGTAACAGCGAAATCAACCTAACTTTTTGTAAGCTTAGTATTAATGTTAATGCTAGACTGTTTTAACTGTTGTGCTAGTGTTGTTTGTGGTTACCTGCTAACTAACTAGTCAGTAGCCAGTAGCTTTTGCAGTGGAACGAGCAACTCCTCCAATGACACACCAGCTAGCAAACTTGGAAACATTTATAATGCTTTCCTTTTGAAAAAATGTTAATATTATTTCATCAGACAGATGTTACATAGAATCAGCAAATAAGTTATCAGCCAGTGTTATGGATATGTCTGTGTTTATTACAGCGACAGAACCTGGCTGGTGCTTACTTTCGTTCCACTCACTTTCGGGTTTTATTTCATCGTTAGCGGCTAATTCTTAAACCACGCAACCATTTTCTTATGCAGTCAGTATTGAGAGCATCGCTGAGCAAAAACCACATAATACTTCCATATGTTAATGCAGACAGCACAGCGCATGCGTGCAGAAGTAATAGCTGATTACCATGGTAACAGAAACGCTCTGCCCGTCGTAGGCCTGTGCGAAAGCAAGAATACTGCAACAGTGAAATATAATGCCATTATACAGTCATGTTGTGATGTCTTTTCTAACCTCTGTCCAGTTTAATTCAATGAAAAACAAGAGTAAAATAAAAAAGTTTGATGATGATTGTTCGTCATTTGATGAGAGCGAACCCCCCACTGCCATCTTTAACCACCCTCTGACTTCTTTCTTTGCTTTAAGGTGCCGGTGAATCTGGGAAAAGCACGATAGTCAAACAGATGCGAATACTGCATGTTAATGGCTTCAACGCAGAGTAAGTATACCACTGTCGCTAATAAATCCCACATTTTCAACGGTTGATTTATCAAACCTTATCTACGAAATATAGGAACTGTTTTGCATTTGGCAACCTAAGTATATATGATATACTGTGACTGTGTTTTTGGAAGGACTGCTGGGGCTTTTAGAACATGCACATGAGACAAAATAATAGTGAAGGTATGCAGGCAGAAGACTTAACTCAAACTGAAAACTTTAGAGTCCACAACACAGGCTTCAACACGTGATATAAAAACATTTAGGCCTTATTTACAATACAGTGTCCAAAGCCATTATTAAGGTGTAGCTTTAGCTTTCTAATATACATTTAACATAAACATATTTACCTCCACATACATACAATCAAAAATCAATACACCATGTTTCTCATAAAAATATTACATATTATTTGTTTTTAATTTGGCTTTTTTTTACCTTTACCTGGACAATTGTGGAGCCACTTTTTTTTTTAACCTAACAAAGCAGAAAATCAGTGCATTTCTGAGCATGAATTCTTTTGTGTGTTTTTGTCATGTTATTACAAATAAACAACTGACCTCCAATGAAAAACAAAGCTGGAAGAAAGTAACTCTTTCCCTCCAATTTTTAAAATTCATCATTTAACACCTCAGATGAGTGAATTTCTTGGATATTTGGCTCAGGCTGATTTTCTGCCGGATAGACGGCAATTTATTTTTCCTTTTCCTTTTGTCGTTGTGGGGGGGGTATGATTGTTTTACATAACTTTCTAATATGGCCTAATGAAATCAAATGTTTTGAATGGATTTGTGTTTTGGAGTAAATGACTCTGAGTTTCTCAATACAAGAAGAATGCTTTATCTGTTCGAGGTTTTCGTGGAAGCACTGTCGGGGTGTTTTAAGCCACCCTGTCTTGAGAATTTCCTAAAAGTCTCTCCCCAGTTGATGCAATGGAAACAGCAGTCACATATTTCTTTTCTTAATCATCCACTTCCTAGAAAGAGGGTTTTGGGTAGGAGCATCATCATGCGCTGATTTGGGGGTCATGTTGAACAGATGCTCCTCACAGACCCAGACGCTGTGGTGTAATGACAGATCCGACAGTCGGTTGTGACTGCCTTCATGTTTGCCTGCTCCGGGGTGTGTTGCACTTGGACCGACTAGAGGATTTCACCTTGCTGGGTTTCCCTCTGGGTGCAAAATCTGTGCCAGTCGGTGCAAGGTGCTGGGAAAGGAGGATGAGGACAGAAAGGGATGATGGGAGTGACACAGAAATGTAGAGAAGAGATGAGAGGAAGGCAGAAAGTATAGGGTTTGTAGCTGACACCAGGACAGATGGGCTGTTCTTTTCTCTGTTTTGAGGTTTAAGTGTGAGAAATGTCATGTCCTCTGTTTGGTTTGAGCACCATGGGTGAGTTTAAAGACCCCAACAGCCACCGGCGACCACAACTATTTACTGATCTATAATTTTTAATACCTGTTGATCCACTAATCCTATTAATACATGTAAATAATTGGTGTAAAATACAGTTTGTCATCTTTTCAT
>JAPQRQ010000022.1:7998838-8013664 GCA_037367365.1 Apogon talboti | reverse complement strand
AAATACAGAGGATAATATTATAATAAATGGCGATAAGGTTAACTAGAGAAAAAATTCATTTGGGAACTGACACATAAAGACCGCACTGGGTCTTTATGCTTAAGGAGTAGAATCCACTCTGACAAATTCAGACCTCTGTTCAGATTCAAATTCAACTTTATTGTATTCACATATTCAGACAACAAAATGTAGCTTGGCAGCCAGTCCAAAAGTGCAAATAGTAAAAGGTAGCATAAAATAGTGCATGGAATGATCAAGTAAACAGTGGTATGTAAGAACACTTGATAATGTATATGTAAATGATAAGGTGTGTTATCGTTCTTATGTACACAGGTGCAGGTTTATAGATTGATTGATATCATTAATATATTATCAGACATGTGATCCTGTTGAAAAGTCCATGGGATAACATTTGTATCATTTATCAGTTAACCCTTCTAGAGCTGCACAGTAATTGAATTACAACTGCAGGCAATTTTAGCATGGAAACAAAATTGCTTTCACATTGCCGTTTTGGCAGTGGACTAAATTTTGCACGATTGACCTTTGACCTGCTATCATCATCTACATGTGTTGAGCCTCCCTAGACTTGACACTAGAGATGTAATGATTAGAGATTTTGGTGCTGCGATTATCGCCAGAGAAATAATCGCGGTTTACCGGTTTCTATGATTATTTTTTGAAAAAGTGACAGCCCTAGTACATATGTTTATAATTACACTGTATTAGGCAGTAAGTCCTGCACCCGGGATTTGCACGGTTAATTTTCGAAAAGCACGGCCAAAAAAACGGTGCACGGCTTACTCAAAGCCCCGCTAATTATCAATATATTGTTCTCTTACCTTGTCACGGCCTAATTCTGGCTAAATCCATCTATTTTTCGCAAAAATTAAGCGTCATCAGGACGTGTTGGCACATCCGGCACTTTTTACACGTTGGACACCCGTAGTCATTCATGTTGGCACTGATAATCGAAGTAATCCCACACTGGTGATTTTACCCACTGTCTAGGTGGATATAGACTGCATTGTCGAAAAGCTGACAGAGACAGACGGCTCTGTTCTCTGCCATTTTCACTCGTGGAATGTCGAATGCAGTGCTTGTGTAACGTTGGTTTTGTTCCGTGCAGGAAGCGCACGTTGGCCTGTCTTTGGTTCCGCTCTTAATCTACTGTACTTTATGAGACGTTTTTTGGCAGCTCTGATGATTAATTAACCGTGACGTTTAAAATGGCGGTTAGTCGTAACACCACGACACCGTTACAATCCCACTTGACACTGATTTACAGACGAGCGTGGGTCTAATGTCGGCCCACTTTTAACTTCATACATTTTCCGATTCTTTTTCTTCGTCATTTGTTTATCGGTGATGATAGCCTTGTGTAACTTCCTGTAATTGCCCTGAAAGTCCCAATCATCCAAAAGACGTTTTTGCACTGTAAATGATGGCCCGCGGTTCAGCTTCATTCGGTCCATGGTCTGGTCCAGGTGAGGTTTCACATCTGCACGTTCAGAAGGGTCCAGATGTTCAGGCCAAACCAGGCAGATGTGAAAGCAAACCCTGGATTCACTGACACTGACCTGCATCACGATTGCAATTGGAATATCGTCCTCAAAGATTTCAGCATGACTTCACCAAATTGTGTCAGCCCTCCTGGTGGTCCTAAAATCTTGGAAGACAGAGGAAAAAATACAAACAACCCACAGACATTCAATGTAAAAACTACATAGACAATCCTAAAAAAAACCCCAAAAAACACAATGCATCATCGCAAATGTAAGTAACAAATAATAACTCAAACACACATCAAAAATAATGCAAAAAATATATGAAGCAGATATCTATATTTATATTATAAATATAGATACTGTATATATAAATGTTACTTGGAAATCTTAATTTTTATTCCATGCTTTTGTTGAATTTAGAGGCTTGTCTCAGGTTATCTCTGAATATTTCTGTCCTAACAGACTTATGAGTTCAGTTAATAAAAACCTGTGGTAGTTATCATAGATCCCTTTGGTGTCAAAATTTCCATCTTTTAGTTTTATAATACTGTAACTAACCTTCACTCTTGCATCTGATAGTAACGGATAAAGCAGAGTGATATACTGTGTGGTCATGATACAATTTATATCCATATAATTACAAGTAATTGGCCTTTTTCTTGGTCATTTTCATGTTAGTTGATTTTATTTATTTATTTATTTATTTATTTTCAGTCCTAACATATCGGTCCAAAAAACCATTTGTTAGTCAGATATGCGTCGGGATTTGACTGCGGATTTTTGTCGTTCTCTCTATATACAGGAATAGCACCTGCTAAGAACAAAAATTAAAAATCACATTAAATGAAGGCAAAGAGTAGACATGACAATTATGTTTAACAACAGAAGTGGGTGTTTATGGATGTGTAAAGGCTGTATTTACAGTTTTTGTGTAAGTCGGAAACAGTGCAAATAGTGCAACAGCGCAAAAAGTATTGAACAGATGCTCATGGAGTAGACGGTTATGTACAGTGTGTATATTGTGTGCAAGATCATATTGTCAGTGATTCTGTATCTGTGCTTTATGTTTGACACATAAAACATGAGCTGCTGCACTACATGCTCTGCCAATTGAGTCAAAACTTTGAATGCTGTAAAAATACAATGCTTTTAAGTGAAACACATATTTAGAGGCAAGAAATGAATGAATGAATGAATTAGTGTGTGTACCTGTGTGGTCGTCATCTCCACTGTAACAGATATGAAGATATTGAGTTTAAAACCGCTGCTAACAGTCGTATTGTCCTCAGTCAGGATAAAAGTACAGTTACAGCAGCAACTGGAGATGCGGTAGAGGTGAAAGTTTTTTATGCCATTGTTTGATTTGGGGTATTTCAGTCTTGCAGTATCGTATCTGACGTTGAATTGATAAACTTTTCTTTTGTCAGTACATTTGGAAGAATGTATTTATCTTATGTCTGAAAGAGCTGTGCGATGATTAGAGCTTTATCCTACGTAAACTGGTATCAGCGATTGCATAAACAAAGCTGAAATGCTGAAATTTGCATTTATCTTAACATTAAATGGGCAAAATACGAAGCGTATCACTGTATTTGCTAATACTTTGGATCTGGTGTAATTTGTCTCTCTTCTGCTAGACTGTATTTTTGGCAACAAAAAAGTTACTGTCTGTGCAGCCCTCCCTAAAACAAGCCCCTTCTGTTTGTTTTTTTTTTATGTTTAATAAATCTCTTTGTTGAGATTAAGATGGGGTCTGCTGTTCTCGTTTGGTATCAGCAAGTACAAAAAATTCAGGAGATGCACTTTGTCAGCAAAAGAAAATGTGTGCATCTGGAGTGGCCATAATAGCGATGTGTGGATTTAAGCAGATCCTGGACCGGTTTCCTACTTCAGACTGATACTAATGATCTGAACTCTTCTTTGCTTTACACAGGGAGAAAAAACAGAAAATTCATGATATTAAAAACAACATTAAAGAAGCTATAGAGGTAAGAAAGTCATATTTTAATTCATTTTGATTAGATTTAGTTCATTTGCATATGGACTTAACAGTTTTGACATTAGTAATAAAATAACTCAAACTATTTTCTACATCAGAACAGTCTGTTATCCTGCTGTATGTTTGTATGTGTGTACAATGGCCAGTTTAAAATGAGTTGAAAATGTAAATGGTACTGTCATTGTCGAGTATTAAATGTTCTTTATCGCTCACTCAGTCACTCTTTTCATTTAAATGTCAGCTAAAACACGTCTTACACTACGTCTCAGCTTTGTTATTTTTTTCTTTTTTTTTAATGAAGTATTCAATTGTTCTGTTCTGTCCCCGCCAGACGATTGTGGCTGCCATGAGCACACTCACACCTCCATGCCAGTTAGCCAGTCCAGCAAACCAGCCCCGAATCGATTATGTCCTGAACCAAGTAACCCAGAAGGATTTTGAGTTTCCTTCGGTAAGTTTCACACACGTCTTGTTTCACTGCAGTCTGTTGCCTCTTTCACTTTTCACGTCAGTTTCGTCTTCCTCTGTAGCCTTCATTTTATGCACTTAGCCCCTTTCAGTCTAACGTTAAACATTTGCCACACGCAACAGTTACAAGGGATGATATAAGAGCTGTAGATGATTATTTTAATGACTGATGAATTTGCCTGTTATTTTTTCCTCATTTTAAATGTCGTTTTTGTTCATTTCTTGTAATTATTCAGTGAATGTTTAAGTCTCCTTATTAGTCTGTACATGCAGACACACGTAATTATCTGCATAATCTATTTCCACTGCACTTATTTGCATTTATCATTTATCGATGCATCAAATTCTTCACCTCTCCTATGTATGTAAACCTCACTACAATATTTAAGTTATTTTTATTTTTATTTTTTTTTACCTTTTTTTTACAACGGAAAAAAAATTAATGTTCAGCACTTTTGCTTTGAATCTGTTGATTAATCTTTGTAGATCTGTATGGTATAAATGTATTGTAATTTGTCAATATGGCCCTTTTAAAAAAGGATGGAACAGTTGAATGGCAGTGCCCATGGATAGTCTGTGTGCTCTTACAGGTTATGAAAAGCTCCTTAAACTGTTCTGTTTTTCAACATGAACCCTGCGTTCCATCAGATGTGTCCACTATCTTTGTACCATAATCTGAAAACTTAAGTTATGGTAACAGCCGTGTTTTGTGCAGTCACAGTGACCTTTGACCTTTGGATATCAATATCTAATCAGATCATCTTTGAGTCCAAATTAGCATTTGGACCACAGTTGAGCAAATTCCCTCAAGGTGTTCCTGAGATATTGCTTTGGTAAGATTGGGTGAACATTGGCCAACAGTGACCGTGACCTTTGACCTTTGGCCACTAGACTCTTTTCAGGTCATCCTTAAGTCCAGTTGAAGGGTCTTGCTCAATTTTAAGACACTCTGTAAAGAAATTCGGAGATACTGCATCATAGTATAATGTGGTATAAATCTTAGTGTGTTTTGTCGTACTATTTTTCTTCAGATAATGTTTTCGTTATATTCTTATAAGTCATGCTCTTAAAGATGGAGCTTAGCTTGTGTTTGTCTGTATGTAGGTGAGCAGTGGGTGTGTATCGTCCCTCACAGAGCCGCCTTTACAACTGTGCCTGGTGCTTCAGTAATTAGCAGGTGTGTTTCCGCTTGGGAGGCTGTCAATTGAATAAGCCTCTCACCTGAGAGATCCACACCGATTAGCACTGATTGTCTGTAATAACCTTAAATGTGTCTCGCGGGATCCGTCCTCCTGAAACACACAGGCTCAGGAGGATAAATCTGAGCCCTAGTCTGGTCCCGGAGTCACTGCAGGTCCCAGTGCTGGTCTAGCTGTTTACTTATTCATTTATGAAAGCCAACACTTTTGTGTTCAGCATAGTTTTTGTGCTGACTGAATAAAAGCTACCGTATTTTAGACTGTTTTCAGACATGAACTCTAGGTGATGTCTGAATGTGTTTGGCAGTTGACTGGATGTTGGTTTATATGACCAAAAGTCGCTATACTGATATTTGTCATTTCATATCCAGATAAAGATACACACCACAATATAGCACATTCTCTGTAAATTAAATGAATAAATAGTTTCTACAAAATGATCACAGAAATCCTTTTCTTATATACTTAAATTACAGATTTGATAAATTAAAGTTACATTTGTTTTTCTCCGTTTTATTTTATTTCCATTAAGCATAAAACAAAATGCAAAATATATCATTATATAAAATACAAAAAGATAAACAGAAAACAATTTTCAACTAATGGTCAAAAAAATATAAACATTTAGATCTTATATATGAATATGGTCAATATATCAACACCAGACCAAACACAAATATAATAAGAAATAAAACAAAGAAATAGTGCCTGTGTTTGTTTTCCATGTGGAACAACATGAACCATCGTCTAAATGATAAAAAATATCGACCAAAACAACAAAGTGTTGGAAAAGGGGCTCGCAAACTGTTTGGTAGTGGTGCTCTTCGGATGGACCGTATAGGTAATAGGAAACAATAGATAATTTTCTTTAAAAATAACAACAGGGCATAGTATGAAATTATGGATGTTTTTCTAATGTCACATGATATTTAGTGTCATATTACAAATAATCTGAGTGGTTCAAATAAAAGCTTTGTTTTGTTATTAGTATCTCAGGTTGGCCGATCCCTTATCGTACTTTCCTTTTCCAGTAACTTTGCCTCTGTTGTGGTTTTTATAGTGGTTCCCTCTGATTTGGTTTTACGCCTGCTGTTTCAGAGCATAATGTATCATGGATACCCTCACGCTAGATGTGTATGGCTGGGACACACTCCTGTCCCCTGCATGTGGACGGTGACCTGGGTAGCATACAGGGTTACATCCAAAGCACTGAGGCGTTCAGAATTATTATATTATATATATTATTATATGATATTGATTGTGAATCTGTTTTTCCCGAATGTTTTTTAATCATATTTTTTGTAAGTTCCAGAAAACAATTGGTTAAAATCCTAAATTGTCCATAACATATTATAACATATAAAAAAACAAACAAACATTTGACCATATCACCCAGCTCTACAGTCAAGTATTAAAGTAGATTTAGTTTTGTATCTGACAGACGGTGCGTTTTTTCTCCCAGTCTGATTGTCACTGTGTTTAAAACCAGTCGCTCCTCCAGTGTTGAATTGTATGTATCAGCTGAGTTTCCAGTGAAGAGTGTGTGTATTTATGTGTAAGCAGAAGGTAGTCTCCTGGTATTGTCTCCTGTTACGTCATGGCAAATTTGTTATACGGGCCTATCTCAGGCTGACCTGCCTCTTGGAGACTTCCACTGAAGACCTGCAGGGTCTCGATGGAGGTAAAGCAGAGTCCTGAAAATGCCCTGAATCTTAGTTAAGGGTTTTTCTCAAATATTAACATGTGAGGTCTTAATTGCCATTTTTGCCGAGCTTCTTTGCATCAAAGTCCAATGCTTTACCTCCTGGAAACCACCCACCACACAGGACCACATTTACAGCTTTGGAGATTCTTACTGGACAAAGTAGTGATATTCTACATTTGTAAGGTGTGACAGGTGAAGCCACTGGGGTTTTCTGTTTTGCAAAATTGAGGCAGAAAATGTGGCAAAAGACCGGTTTGCTGTACAAATTTAATGAAGAAATAAGGTTGGTTTAAATTAATGATAAAAATGAGTAACATGAAGAAGGAACATCTGATGTAAAAAAAATAAAATAAAATCTAGAAACAATTCATATTCCAAAAATAGAGAACAAGTCATTTTGAAGTGTTGATATACTGAATTTGTATTGAAAATCCCAGGTATTCTAATAATTGTATCCAAGGCTGTGTGTGTTTTTATATTCACCTGCAATACCTGAATAAGTAAAACATATCCGAATAATCAGATGTAGTATTCTTTGGTAATAGTGACAAAGGTATTAAAAACATGTTAAGGTCTAGGCAGATACATGTGGTGATGGTGTTGTTGGAGTTAAATACTGATGTAGGCGTTATGGTGTTTACCTAAACCAACCTTAAATTAATACAGCAAGTTTGGTTGAGTTTCAAATTCCTCACCTTACTGAAGCAAATGGGTGGTTATTCAGGAACAGAATAGAGTAGAGGACAATCTGATAGGCTCATTCTGTCCTCTAACTCCTCCACTGCCGCCTCCTCCTCCTCCTCCTCCTCCTCCTCCTCCTCCTCCTCCTCCTCCTCCTCAGCCCTCTCCCTCTCACCTGGCATTAGGGCCTCTGGAAACCAGTTGGACTGGTTAACGCAGCCTTTATCGAGGAGGAAACGAAAGAGACAGTGCACACAGCCTGGCTTGAATCTCACTGCCCCCCTCTTGATTTCCTTTCGGAGATCTGTTGTTTTTTGTAAACCAGCAATCTTATCTTAACTTGTGCTTTTTCCTCCTAAAATGTACATGTAGCTGCTTGTATGCAACATACATTTATACTAGAGGCCTGACATCTTTACTTGTGTTGCTGTCATGTCCATCTGTCTTCAACTTTATTTCTAGTTTAGGTGTAGTAAAGCGCTGTGACTTTATTAATTTAGTTCTATTAAAAGTGTTCTAATTGAGCTAGAAATTACACATTTGCTTAGAGCCCACATTTAAGAGAAGAAACTGAAAAACTGACAGTGAATTCAACAAAGAATGGACTCATTTAGAAAGTCACCGAAAACATACATACATAATCTGAAAACATTTCTGTTAAAAACATTGAAATGATCATAAAGAGCTATTACATACAGTATATCTAAAAAAGGAGTAAATTAAGCCATTTAAAAATAGCTTTTGACAGACAAAATCCCACTTTTCCATTGACTAGACATGGAGTTTTATTAAGATTTATTGAATAATGTTTTTACTCTTTCCTTACATGATCTTAAATAAGTCTATTCTTTGGTCATCCTATCAGCTACAATTGTCCTTAACCCAAAAGAAAACCCATGAAATTAGCTTGAAATAGCTAAACACCATAATAGATAAACGTGCTGTCTAAGGCTACGTTTAGACGGTAACGAGCTGAACCGAAAACGCAAAAGTGGCGTTGCGTTCTTACTTTTAACTCCGCGTTTAGACTTGCGTTTTGGGGGAAAATCTGCATACAGACGGACACGCAAAAGAGTGTCAAATTTCCTATTTATCGATGCAGTATGCACGCCAGGTGGCATCACCACCACCAAGACCTAGCGCCTGCGTAGAACCTTTCTACTTCTCTTCCTGTCCTCTCCTCATGTTCTCTGCTCTGTAATACTCTCTATAAAGATTCGTGACAATCGCTGAAACGACTCTTGGATGTAAATTAGAGCGGCTAGGGCAACTTGAAGGTCCATTGCAGGGAAATAATCTGACATGTTGTTGTTTTCCTGTACTGGCGCGCGCCTGTGAGGTAAACCCGTGTACAATACTATATAGTATAAACAATATATGGAGTATACATTGTTATTTATGTAATGACAGAAAGAAATAAAGTAGGAAAAGGAGAGGATGAAAATGCAGTTTTGCGTTTTCAGCCCTTTTGATGGTGACGCAAGAGTGGAGCGTTTTTAAGATTTCCACTTTGGAAGGTGGTTTCACTTTTTTGCGTTTTCAACCCCCAAAAACGCCGTTACCGTCTAAACGAAAGGCACATCTGACAAAATATTTGGTCGTTTTCACCCGAGAGCGTTGTCGTGTAAACTGGCCCCTAATTTAATAAGGTTACAAAGAAACCCAGATTGGACAGGCTGATGGTGACCCCATTGACCCCCTCCTGAAAAATCATTACCTTCCTTCTGTCGCTTTTATTGGAAAATGTGCAGTCAATAAAGTAATTTAATAATGTTGCTTTGGTTTTTGAGATGTGTCCTGGTAATTGATTTATTCTTACATATTTAAGTCAGATTTACTCTGTGTACACTATAGACTTGTTCTGACTCTATTCACATCTCATTATCATATCTTCTCTCTGTAAAACCACATCCCAGACATTTATCTAAAAAAAATACAATTAAAAAAATCACAGTTCATTTACACATCTGGTTGTCATATGTGACTATTCTTATTGTGCGACTTTGCCAGAAAAATATGTTTTATTTTTTGTTATGTAGTTAGTTACTACCAGTAGGTGCTCTTAAATATACAGTAATATACAGTTGTTTTTTAATTATTGAGTCACTTCTTATTTAATCTATTATTAGAAAAGGTCAAGATAGGACTGGGCCAGAGTTTTTGCTTCTTAAAGTCATGAAAAATACCTAAATTGCTAAATCAGTAATAGCCCCTTTTCCACTGTAGGAACTATTCCAGGAAACTTTACTTTAATAGGAACTTTGAAAAACCTTGGTGTATTTCCCACTAAAATTATCCAGCGAAAATCTTTCCGTTGAAGCCAAACTTTCCCTGAAAAAGCTTCCTGGTAAAGGATAGGACTTTTTAGATTCCCCAGAAATTCTTGGGGGCGGGGCTGTGTGCTGAAGGACCCTGATTGGTGGAACATACTTGAAGCGTTCCACACACGTTCACCTCCTACAGCCAGTGTGCGGCTGCAAACTACAAGCATCACTTTGTTTGTGTTTTGATCATTTGGAAAATGGAGTAAAAGAAGAGAAGCTATGAGAAGTAGACAAAAGACAAGGCCCATTTGTTGAGTACGAACTTTTGAGCGTACACGTTTCAAGCCGCTCCGACGAGTGCAATGCAATCATCTCTCTGTGCATCTGAAAAGACTAAAGAGCGTTTCCGAGACATTCAATGGAATACATTTTCAGGAATTTTGAGGTGCGGTGGAAACACAAAGCACGCAAATTACAAGGAATTCTTTTACTCAGGTAAATAAGTTCCTAGTAATAAAAGTTCCTTGCAGTCTGATGGAAAAGGGGATAATAGTGCTTCCCCTGGAGACTTAAATTTTCAACAAAAATTTGAAATGCCAGCTGTTTGTTGCAATATATGCTTTGTGAACAGTGTTTTTACTTGGTTGACCTCAGAAGATAATGAAATTGGATGAAAAAACTAAAATTAGGTACAAAGATACTAGGGTTGCATAGGGAGTCAATAAAACATAAAGTGGTAAAAAAAACATAAAGTCACAGGAAAAGGCCTTCCACCTAATGCTGTACACCATCGGCACTTTGTTTTGCCAGCATGGACTAGGGTTTGACCCTATTTATTGAGGTATAGAATGATATTGCAGTAAAAATCATTATCACCACACTTTAGTTAAATAGATAGATACTTTATTGATCCTTAGTAGGAAATTACCGATTACGACAGCAGTAACAATAAAAAAAAACAAAAAAAACACACACACACTGGCAGACAACAAACACCCCTCAGGCAACCAACATTAGAGACCCAAGTCAAGACCTAATAATAGTAAAAAATAAATAAATATATAAAAAATACACAGTATGTACAGTAAAAATAAAATGGGAATAAAAATAGGATAAAAAAAAAACAAGTATGCACGGTATACAACAAATTATTGACTAGTAATGTTAAAAAGTTTCTTTCTGTCTTTAGAGTTTAATTGGATTGCGGGCCAAAACACTTTGTTTTCATCTTGCCGTCATTTTGCATACCCTGAAACTGAGCACTAAATGAAAGGCTATGGCTGTGTTTTCATCTGGATGCGTCTTATTTTTAAGGTTATTTTTGCCTTGTTGTGGCTTTTACATCAGTTTTTAATTTTTTATCTTTAACAAATAATATAAGGTCGCATCTTCAACTTTGACTCAGGATAAAAAAATCAGCCTTCAAACTTGAATAAAATGATTCAACATTCATCACGGTTGATATTGAAGGACAGGAAAGTTTTTGCTCTTAGGGATGTGGACCAAGTCTTAATTCATTCTTCTTCATTCATAGTCAACATCAAAATGTCTTAAAATGGGTTACATTGAACTGTAATCAGCATTAACTCTTGTCTTATATGGATATGTATTATTACTAGATTCTTTTAATATAAGTTGATTTGCAAATACGTGTTTTGATTTTTAATATTGATTAATTTAATAACATGGTCTTTCAGCAGAGAAAATGTCAAAAACAGTGAATCATCCCTTCATTTGAGAATATTTTGTAGAACTTAGACAGTTACAGTTTTAGCCATTAAAATGTTCATAAAGGCTCATTTGTGCTTGACTGAATTGTATGTGACCAAGTGAAGATCAGAGTGAGGAGATAGGCCTGGTGTAGCGACAGCCAAGCCTTGTGTCAGTACAAAGCTCTCCGTTTCTTCGTGAACTCGGTGAACTGTTGTGCTTCCTGCCTCTGTCAGAGCCCGCTCATCTGCTGCTCCTCTCCAAATCGGCCTCAAACTCCAAACTAAGCAAGGGAGTATCGCCCCCTCTCACCATCTGTCCTTAAAGGCTTTCACCCACCAAGACCGAGAGACGCTCTGTTGTTTGTTTTTTCAGACATTACCATCCGTTAATAAGTGAAGAAGTTCTGTGGTTGTACGCAGATTTTTTTTTTTTTTTTGTGCCTGTTAAGACGTTCGACACTCCTTTCCAAGAAATTCAGACACACTTCTCCAGTTTGATTTGTGATATCATATCTATGTTGGTAATCTTTTCTTGTTCTCTTTCCAGGAATATTATGACCATGCAAAGAGCCTCTGGCAGGACGAGGGTGTTCGGGCCTGCTGGGAAAGGTCCAATGAATATCAACTCATCGACTGTGCACAATAGTGAGTTTCTTTTCTCCTCTTTTTTACCCTTCACCTACCCTTGTACGTTACATATCGCCCCACCAGTTATTAGAACCGAGAACGTCTCTTTGATGAGAGACGAAACGTTGTCAAAAGAGCTAAACCAGTCCAGTTGAACCGAGAAGAACTACTAAGTATTACATATTGCATTCATATATTTCTAAAGATGCTTACAAGAGCAGGGCGTGCTTGTTTATTTATTTATTTATTTATTTATTTTCTCAGTGCGACTCTTCTGTTCACATGCATTCACAGCAGACTCTGGAGCCTGTGTATTGTGAGCTGTATGGGTGTTTTGATATGTGGTTTGTGGGTCAGGTCAAGGGAACACGCACATCTGTGAGAAAAATCAAAGTTTCTCTTGTCCTATTCTGTATTCACTCATTTGTTAGCTTATTACTGTGATGTACAATAATAATAAATAATAAAAATATTTGGCTTCTTTTCTAGACACATTGGTCCTTGCGTCATAATAGCATCAAGAATTGAAACCGTGTCACTTTAAATCTGTGACAATAAGTCCAAACGTTTCCAATATATTTTCCTAAATTTTGACATCAGTGCAGCTTAATATGTTATTTAACATGTCATAGGCAAATTTAAGTGAATTTCCTGTGGGAACTGTATGTTTGGCATAAACCGTGTCAAAATCAGTGACATTTTGATGAAGCCGTGTCACCGAGCTCATTTTAAAATATTTTTGGCCAAAAATTTTATTTTATGCAATCACCATCCTTACCATGTTTCAGTACTTACAAATACCTGCTGAAATATGTAACGTAGGTTATACGTACTGTATATGTACAAAGTTAGAGCCCATTGACCATGAAACATGTAACCGTGTCACTGCTTGACCTGACCCTTGTGTGAATGTGAGGTGACAATGAACGCTGGGTTTCCTTAGGCTGGTGCACACTAGTTAGACATTAAGTAGAGAATCAGCTGTTTGACCAGATCTAAGGGTGGAAGAGTAAATAGTAAAATGTCATTTTAGTTATTCTTAATCTTATAGTATTACATCATCGTTGTCAAAAAAGGATTGACATTAAAGTCTGTCTCTCACTGGATATAAAGCAGCAACTTGTGTTATTTTATTTGTTCATCTTATACTTCTTATGGACGCTTTCTAGATGTTTATATATCATTGGTTGATTTTCACCAGACTTAAGATGTAGCAGTGGCCATTTAGAGCTTGTCTCACAATGTGTAGTCTGGTGTCTTCTTACACCATTAAGAAATTTGGTTTGTATGTTGAGGGTACATCCCATTCCTGCTGACTTTTAAAGTTCAGGATACACAGATATACCGGCTGGAGTCGGTATTAACTAGTATTTGCTGACATTGACCGATGGCGCTGGCAGATACTGATCTGTGATGTTCAGGGTTCCAGTGGGGTCTTAAAAAGTCTAAAAAGTCTTGAATTTACGAATCTGCATTTAATACCATAAAAAAGTTTTTAAAAGGTATTAAATTTGATATGGTAGGTCTTAAGTTCTGTTGCCATAAACTTGTTTGCTGTGTTGTGTTTAAATGTGTCTGTTAAATGTCCAAGGTGCAAAGATAGTAACGTTAGTCGACTCAGTTCCACCTCCTCCAACCCGACAATTTATACTGAAATTAGGAACCAATTATCGCTAACCTTGCTGCCCCCACTGATAAATGACTCGGAACGGTGGGAATCAAGGTGTTGGAGTAACTAAATACATTTTCCTAAATTCTAGGAGTCACGAATTTTTGCCAGTATGGCCATGAAATAGGCTGTGAAATGGGCATTAAATTCAGTTTTAGGAACCCTGGGTGTTACATTAAAGGTTTTCTCATAAATTTTTATGTTTGAATCAGATTTAATTCAATGACAATGTGATGAAGGGCAGAAGGACTTTAAAATAGTAGCTATTAATATATTTTCTGTAAACAACATGGATATCAACAAACAAACAAAATAAAGAAATAACATAGGTATTAGCATTGACAATTGGACATAATGTCATGTTAGTGATTTGCATTGGTATAGGAACTGTCCCAATTGCAAACACACAAATACTGAACCTAAAAAAAAGTTAAATTGTCTTTTAATTCAGACTTAAGGTTTTCAGACTTAAGGTTTTTTAGTCACATAAAGGTATTTAGAGAAGTTTGTTAAACTGAGGTTTTGCTAGCCAGCCTGCTCAGTATTTAGAAACTTGGTTTATGTGTACCCAAAATGCCAATTTAACTACCAAAGACATGAGTATGATGATTATTACTGTGGTTAATGATACTGGTGTCTTGACATGGTTATGAAGCTTTTAATTGTCTTGCGCTGCATCGTAGTTTGAAGGCAGTAGAATGACACATGCAGAATATGTAAGCACTCATTTTAGCTTACTGTTGTGTGTTTTACCTGTAAAGAGTATATATCCCCTAGCGGTTTCCAATCATGAGTTTGGTCTTAAATTTAGTCTGAAATGGTCTTTAAAATGACTTAAATTTAACTTATTTACAGTGAACCCTCACACTTCGCGGTTAATGGGGGCTGTGACCCCCCCGCGAATGGTGAAAACCGCAATGTGGAGTACCCCCTCGAATGTTTGCTTCGTCCTTCTTTATGTAGCGAACAGTAGATTCATTGACGCCATATTGGC
>JAPQRQ010000022.1:7984566-7996717 GCA_037367365.1 Apogon talboti | reverse complement strand
TCTCCTCTCCTCTCCTCTCCTCTCCTCTCCTCTCCTCTCCTCTCCTCTCCTCTCCTCTCCTCTCCTCTCCCCCTCCCCTCTCTCCCACACCCAGCAGCCCCAGTGTTATGGATCAGATGCTGAGCTGGGTGGCCAGACCGGAAGTGCTCCCCTCCCCCCTCTATGTGCTTATGTAAACGGAGAAGCAGAGAAAGAGAGAGGGGAGAGCTATTTTTAACTCAGGCAGGCTGCAGAAGGAACAAGAATGAGCGAGTGTGTTAGGAGAGAGACAACTTCAGCATTATTGATGAAGGTTGTTAGCATTAAATGAAAATGTCAAACCCTGGATACACCCCATTATATCATCCAATTCATCTGATAAAAATAAAAAAGGGAAGAAGAAGTTGACGGGACGGTGATGCTTTGTTGTCTCTGTGTGATGAGGAGGAAGTCACTGACGCTTCCCTGACTGAGTTTTTGCTCTGTCATGCTCCCCTGATGTTTGTGTTTGCTTGTTTTTAACTTGTTTTCTTTTTCTTCAACACTTCCTGACACCTTACGGTCACACACTCCTCCTATGCGAGGATGCCGTTATCCTCTATTACATGTTGGATGTCATGTTCAGCTTGCGGTGCGTCGGCAGCTTTCGACTGGAAGCAGTTCACGTACAAGGTCCAAACGGCGCGACCGGTGAAAGCTTTGATTTGTCTCAGAAGACGAGGCCTGTTTGTCAGTTGTAAACTTCATCCTGAAATTCGTGGGCCCTCTCCCCCTCGTCCCTTCTGAAGTTCATAAGGTTCAGAAACTTTTCACTGATGAAATGCAGTATAGAAGCATACAGTTTATAGTTTACAATTAGATTTAGTTTTTGGTTTATCATGTGTTCACTCTGAAGTGAAGTAAATGTCCTTTCTGATTAATAAAAAAAAAGTACTGCATTTGTTAGATTCTGATATGATAAATGAATAGATGTTTTCAAAATATCTAGTTTACAGAAATATAGTGGCCTAAATCCAACAGTTTTAAAATAAAGAAGGCATTATTCCCAAAATACTGTTCTGATGCAAATACAGATATTTAAAATAACAGTCTAATCAATAACCACTGCTTAATGAATTATTATTATTATCAGTATTATTATTATACTTTAACATAATTTTTTAGCTAACTGCTAACATGCTAACTGATAGCATCATAACCACTTTCAGGCTAAACTCAGTTCATATGATTGACTTGTTTAGTGTCCATATTTACTTATCATCAGAAGCATGCACAGGTCAGCACACTGTGAGCTTCTAGTGATTAATACAACAACAGGGTAGCATACTGAACTAGACTTGGTGCTACTGAAACAGAACTGATTGGAGTGTGCTGCTTGTTATCAGAATATCATCTTATTTGCTGTTTGGCCAGAAACGATAGAAGAGGCCAGTGTCTGCTGATGCCACTGTTTCACTGATGAATTGGCACATCGCTTTATAAAAGGTTTCCTCCACACATTAACAAAGGATCCCAGAGCTAATTTCCCCATTCTGAAACCTAGTTAACTGTGCTGCTGCTTGTCTTGGCCTTTCCTCATTAAATAATGGTTAAATACAATAAATTAAAAAAACAACAGCTTTATGGCATTTTTAAGCAAGCACTCAGAATTGTCAAGTAACCGTCCTTCATGCAATGCAAAGTCAATAAAGAGGGATGAATTTTTGTCCCCCCTTGAAGTAGAGAGTACATCCCATAAGCAGTACTTTGTAAAATGTTATTTAAGAATGCACTAACATCCATTGGTTGATGTCCTCTTAAACTGTATCTGTACTGGTCATGCTTACAACATTAATTGTGATTTGTGTATTACTTATAAGCAAGAGAGGCGCAAATTCAATAAAAAAATAAAATAAATGCACTACACTAGACCTTTTTATTATGTGAATTACGGTCGGGGGCAAAACGTATGGGGAGTAGCCATTGTAAGTGACATACCTGCGTTGATTCCGAATGATTGAGTGCAAGTAAATAAACAGCAGTCAGTTAGCTATATTGAGTGGAAAGCACGTGTTTGCACCTGTTGTTTGTGCAGCCATAAGCTTTGCATTCCACCATTGTCCTAGGGACGCGACCCAGCACTGGTCGACAATGTGTCATCTTAGACTGGTGTCTGCTGCACCTGGTCAGTGACCTGTCCATCGCAGCCCAGGTAATCGGACAACGCAATTAGTCTGTGTCACTACCGGTGCTGGAACAGCCCGTGAAGGAGGCAACAGGTCGCTGACTAGACCTGACTGATGGAGCAGTGACTTAGTACTCGTGTGTACTTGACAAGGGGCAATGATTTAGGTTGCGTTAGTTGTGATCTTTTGAAATAGCTGGCAATGAAAATTCACTACAGGTACCCCTTTAAGACCCAGCAATGCATTTGTGTCCTCTGTAGGGGACAAGAGCTTTACTTAAAAAAGGCTGTCCACTGTAAAGGACATCATATAAAAAACTGAAAAATGTATCTGAGTAAAGTATTGCATTATGCTGTTTCCAATCAAGACAATTACTTAATCTAAAAAAAGCCAAAACTTGCACTTTCCTGCCATCAATATATTGGCAGTGGCTGATTGTTATTGCAGGCCGATCCTCCAGCTCTGGTACGTTATTTGCACTCGCCATCATGTGACCTGTCCTACTGTGATCAATTCTAGCTGAGCCTAGCGTGGCAGGTTCCTATCTCATTAACATCAGCTTCAGGTGTCTGGGAGACCGCACTTATTTGATTCTACATTATATTCAATAATCTTTGCAAATACGTTTTGACATATTCTCCAAACTGTAACAAACACCACAGCGGTTTGAGACAAAGATGTGCACCCTTTGTGTAGTCTCTCCTTACGTGTCTAATGATACCTTCACACTAGACGTTTGTGGATGTACTGTATGCAGCATAAACAAAGAAAATAAATGCAAACACATGACCTGAAGGAATTTATTGAAAACACAAGATATCGCGATTATGCATTTGGAGACGATAAAGAAAGACTGTTCTCATGAAATAGGTCGTTTTTTACCTTTAATCTGCCTCACGTATTTCAAAATGCTGTAAATGGTGAATGTAGGTTTTATGAGTATAAGGAGATGTTGTTGGGTCATCTCCTTATAGTATTTCCTACCTTGTTGCCTTATTACAAAATACTCTGATCTACACCCAAGAATAAGAAAAGTGTTATTTGGCTAATCTGCACTCGCCATCATGTGACCTGTCCTACTGTGATCAATTCTAGCTGAGCCTAGCGTGGCAGGTTCCTATCTCATTAACATCAGCTTCAGGTGTCTGGGAGACCGCACTTATTTGATTCTACATTATATTCAATAATCTTTGCAAATACGTTTTGACATATTCTCCAAACTGTAACAAACACCACAGCGGTTTGAGACAAAGATGTGCACCCTTTGTGTAGTCTCTCCTTACGTGTCTAATGATACCTTCACACTAGACGTTTGTGGATGTACTGTATGCAGCATAAACAAAGAAAATAAATGCAAACACATGACCTGAAGGAATTTATTGAAAACACAAGATATCGCGATTATGCATTTGGAGACGATAAAGAAAGACTGTTCTCATGAAATAGGTCGTTTTTTACCTTTAATCTGCCTCACGTATTTCAAAATGCTGTAAATGGTGAATGTAGGTTTTATGAGTATAAGGAGATGTTGTTGGGTCATCTCCTTATAGTATTTCCTACCTTGTTGCCTTATTACAAAATACTCTGATCTACACCCAAGAATAAGAAAAGTGTTATTTGGCTAATCAAGCAAATATGTTAACTCCTTAAAGAACATACAAATTAATGAGGTTTTATCTGTAAAAGCAAAAAGGGACAATGTAA
This sequence comes from Apogon talboti, assembly GCA_037367365.1. NCBI lineage: Eukaryota > Metazoa > Chordata > Actinopteri > Kurtiformes > Apogonidae > Apogon > Apogon talboti. The sequence continues at coordinate 7,992,869 of JAPQRQ010000022.1, read as the reverse complement.
TGTTCCATGCAGGAGGTCTGGTTGAAGTCCAGCGATAGATTCATTCACACATATATTTGTGTTTTATTCAAATTCCTTTTCTGTGCCTTTCAGATGTTTCTTTCAAGCATACTTAACATTTTATGGAAACACAGTTCTACAGTAAACTGTTAAAAATCTGAGCGAGTGTTTTTAAGAATCAGTACAGTATCGCATCACAATATTCAAGAGTATCAGTATTTTCTCAGCCCCATATTCCAGTGGTTCTGACATCATGTCATTTGTCACTAGTTTTAGTCTGGTCAGTTTTTTTTTTTTTCCCTTTACCAGATGTTAAGAGAAAATCTCATCAAAGCAAACAAACAATAGAAACAGGTTATGAATAACTATCTTTGTAAGGTGTGTACTTGTAGTTGTGTTGTCAGTGTGTATGAGCCCAGCGTTACTGCCGTCTTTATTATCTGTGGATCCTTTTTAAATCTCGTCCCAGTGATAATGCGCCGTCATGTGCCGGAGTCCCTCTGATTTACTTGTCGGGCATCCTCGCTGAACTCCCCCTCCCCTTCCTCCTCCTCCTCCTCCTCTTCACTGTGTGATGTGTGCTGGTGTTTCTGCGGGGACAGAAAATGGCTGTGATTGAATGTCTGACTCATTGCATTGAGGGAGGGAGAAAGGGGGAAAACAGTGGGATGGGAAAGGGAGAAGTGTTTTTTTATTTTGGGTGAGGGGGGGTTCTATAGGGTCAGTACGGTGTTTGTTCCGAGTGTCTTTCGTGTTGTTTCAGAAATGTGCAGGTGTGTGCAGGCAGCAGACGCTGCTCTGGCTGTGCTGATGTGCAGCATGACTCAGGTATATTTGAAGGTGTTTAAGCTAGCTCATTTCAAGATGTCTTTGGGAAACTTCTGCTGCTGCAATCTCACTGTATTGTGATCGTGTGAATACCGTGTGTGTTCAGCGATTGTGCCGCTCCCAGTGTTCAGGCCTGTTCAGCCACTGTGAACGGCCAATGCTCCCATTTCCAGTCTTTCTTTCTTTCTTTCTGTCTGTCTGTCTGTCTTTCAGTTGTCATTTGTCAGTTAAAATTTATTTTAGAGTTATAATTTTAGCTCTCTCTTGATCTGTTTTAGTGTTAAATTAATTATTCTAAACTCGTATCCTCCTTTTATATATTTGTTTAATGTTGTATATGGTTTTTGGTACTTTTTTCTTGTTTTTACCTACCTTTTTACTTTCACAGTCTCATGTAGTCTTAGATTCTTCATTTGGTTTTCACTCTGTCGTTGCTTTCTCTCCTCTTGTTTTCCTTATTTGTCCTTCTGTTTTTCGTCTTATCTTTCCCTCTTCTGTTGTTGTGATAATTCTAACCCTCTTTAATTTCTCCTTTTGTTCTCTGTTCCGTCTTTCTTTCTTGCTGTTGTTCTTCCTCCTCTCTCTCTCGCTCTCTCTCTCTCTCTCTCTCTCTCTAACCCACTCCATTCTCTGCATTTCTCTCTCTGTCTGTGTCTCTTTGTTTCTCTCTCCCTTCTCTTGCCATTCTCTCTCCCTCCGTCTCTGTCTTTTCTGTCGTTCTCTCGCTCTCTTTCTTCCTTTCTTTCTTTCTTTCTTTCTTTCTTTCTTTCTTTCTTTCTTTCTTTCTTTCTTTCTTTCTTTCCCTGTCTGTCTCTCCCTCTTTCTGGCCCCTCTCCAGTCGCACAAGATTTGGAGCCGATTGTCTATTTATAGCGCCTGTGGTTCTGTCACCATGACAACCAAGCTGGAGGCCAGGGCGCCAGGGAGCTATTTTTGGAGCAGCGCTGTAATGTCAGACACAGCCTTCTCTCTCTTTTCTTTCCTCGTCTTTCTCTCTCCCTCGCTCTCTGAATGTGTGTGTGTATTTGATTAAGGATCGGCTGGTGAGGCTTTCGGTTTGGACGGCTCGCAGTGTGAAGCGTTAACGTACAAAAGAAGCAGTAAGCCCCTCGAATTGCTCTGCTCGGCGGACCATACACCGTCTCTCCCCCCCTTTAAGGAAGCGAGACCATTTTCTGACTCGGCTCTGTGTTTGGGAGGCTTGTGAAGCTTCAGTTTTCTCTCACATGGAGACTGATTTTTTTCTAACTTTTGAAAATAAAGACATTTAAAGGCAGTTTTTCCTCAGTTTTTCATGGGGTTTGACTATGGTTTTAAATTACAGGTTGTGTAATTTAGCTTGAATATTTCATGACTACAACACAACTTGATGCTGAAATTGGTTTGTTAAAGCTGCTGTTTTGTTTAATTTCTTCAGTGTTTTAAAGGCTTCATAAATGGACATTTTTTGTGGTCCCGCAGTTAATATCCATAGATGTTGTTAATACATTTTCATAATAGTTACATAAATAATAAACTGTTTAGTTATCTATCACATAGTGTCCACATATATAACATGATATTCTCTATTTTCCTACCTGTTGCTGTGTTTTATTTATGCAACATGAATGGTCTTTGTATACTGGAGTTGTTAAGCCACTTTTCACAATACTTTAACAGAAACATTGATTTGGGTATAATAAACCCTCTTGTAGGAGAGTATTTCAGCATTCTTTAAGAAGCAATGCCATAAATAAATTAAATTAACTTACTTGCTTTTGAAATTTGTTAGATATAGATGACTTTTAGTACATGTTGAACTTTTTGAGCGCTATCGGCGGGCTTGGGTGTGTGTGTCACAATACCTATCAGCTCGAGTTGCGTCAGGCAGAGCTTTTCAGATGTTGTGTCTCTGTGTGTTTGTGTGTGTGTTACAGTAGATTAAGCTGTAAACCCCGGTAGTTATTTGCAAGTTAAAAAGCAAATTCTGCCTTTGCTATTAGACTTCAGTTCTTGTTTAATCATAAGTGTTGTGCGTTTTAAATAAAGCAAGGCGATACAAACTATGGCAAACTCTTTTTAAATGTGCATATATAGTTTGTGATTTTAGGACATTATTTTTTGATTAGTGTTAGCCGACTGAGGGTTTGTTGTTATTATAATGTTTGTCATTTGTATTTGACCGAAGCTAATTCTTCAGCGCATTCTTCAGTTCGTCTGTAAGTGTGCCGCTCAGACGATCCAACACGGCCGTGCAGCTCAGAGTGGTTTAATACTGTGTGGAGCTGAAGATGTCAACTAGCTCATAATCTGTGTAATCCTTTGTCCTAATGCTGCCACTTTAACAAGATGAATGCATTATAGCCCAGTTATCAGCTTTGTTTGGCCAGAATGATGCTGTTGACGCTGAGGCTTTCCAGTATGTGCAGATCTCACTTAGATTGTGCAGTAAAGGAGAGGGTTTTTTTTTTGTTTGTTTTGTTTTTGTTTTTAAATCAGAACCAGATCGTCCAGTGTTTTAGTCCTTTAGTTTTTAAAGTACAGCATAGAGACACGTTGTTGCTTTTGACGGTGTTGGAAAATAATTTCCAACACAGAAAGGAGATAAAAATGATTTTTGTTGCTTTCTTGTTAACTTCTTTTCAGAGATATATTTTCAAGGTATGTAAAAACACATTAATTTATGGTCCTTTATTCCTAAAATGTAACAGATTTTCACTGCACTATCAAATATGGCATTTTGTAATAATAAACAGCCAAGTATAAGATGCAGTGATTTTCCCCTCATTTTGTAACAAATGATTACACATAGCAGTGGTTATTATTGCCCTTTTAGCAGCTTTAGCAGCTGCATTTTGAATGAAAGCTTCTTGATGGTCATCTTTGCGGAGTTTTGTCAAAAGCAAACTGCAGTAGTGAACATTGTCAAAAATATAACATATACAGAGACATCCATTTTTATTAGATATGATGTATACACTAAATTATTATAATTTTTTGCATAAAACAATTCAATTTCCAAATTCCAGCCCAATGTCATGATTACAAAATATGTCACATTGTTATAGAATGTGGGTCTAATTATATAATGAAGTGAAATGTAATATGTGTTGTTGAACAACTGTGTTACATAATGCAGCATTTTACATAATACATAGTATAATAATGAGTAATGTCTAGCCAAAGAAAATTTGTATACATGGGTGTATCATACTAATTGAAATGGATTATTTTTGACTCAGTTTAAATAGATTTAAAATTAAATATAATTAAAATAAATGTGTGAAAAATAGGATTCTCCATGTAAAATGTCTCCGACAGTTGTTGAAGTTGCACCGAAGCAAAAAGAGCACACAACTTAACAAAGTGTTTAAAAAGCACTTTATCTAGTCATATAAATACTGTGATATTTTCAGTGCTCAGACAAGTGTCCTGTGTGTTTCCAGAGTTTAGGTCAGTCCGTCTGCTCCCCAGAATAACAGGTTATACATAACACCACGGACCTCTCTGTTACTGGGGCAGCCACTATTATTTTGTTCAACTTACTAGCCATGGTTATTATTGGAACTTCTCCTATTAATAGCGAGAACTGCTAAAAATTGTGCAGTGTGTTTGTCCTGGGCGTGTCGATGCCTCAGACCAGAGCGGTACTGTAGATAAACATGAGTTTGGCCTCGGCAGATGTCGGTGGCAGCCATGTTAACTCTGTCATCATGAAAGTTAGAGCTTCTGCTGTAGACACATCCAAGTAGGGCTGTCATGAGAGTGAACTGTAGTACATGGCTAATTGTCACACAGGTGATTGCATTAATGATTTAACTGTCTTTTTTTATGTTAATTTTTATTTTGCAAGGATAGTATCAGCCTGACCACAGTTTATTTAAATACATATAGTACTCCTAAAGCAGAAGAGGCATTTACTAGCACTGAATACAGGAGCACATCAATAAAAAATACATTTCTGTTTGCTCTTTAGGATTTGTGAACAAATCTTCAACAGGTTCAATGACATAAATAATGCCTGATACATACTGGAATCTTGTTTTGTTCTGTATGTATGAGGAAATGCAGCTTCTACCTGTCCTCAGCAAGGTAGTTGAATAAAATAATGTAATGTAGCCAAATGCAATAATGGCACATAAAAATAGGAAGATTCATGTTTTTAATCTTCTTTACAAGTCAGGCAGTCAGGAGAATGGCAGATATCGTCAGCTAGCTAACTAAGTGTAGCTAATGTTAACAAGGGGGCTAACAATAGGTAATATTAGCTAACTAACTAAATGTAGCTGAGGTTAATTAAGTAGCTGATAGCAGATAATATTAAGTAGCTAGCTAAACTGCTGAGCTAACTGCAACTTTCCCGTTCTGTCAAATACTGAGACAGATGTACACAAATATTTAAGTTGATTTTAAAGCGCAGGTTTTTTTTCAGAAAACATATGCGGTTGCAGCTCAAGAAGCCAAATGTTTCTATAATTTACTTATAAAGAAATTGTAGCATACCTTGTATTTCATTAGCACCATATAGACTTTGTGTACAAAACGAAAAGGAAAATGTCTATGTATTTACTAAGAATTAATTACAATTTTGTATTTGACAGCTAGGTTCGTGAAATAAAAGCGAACACTGTTATTAAAATCTATAACACATTAAGTTATTTAATTTAGAAATATGAGTGACTTTGGCTTTCCAGGTACAAATCCGGTACGAATAGAAGGGAAGCATCTCGTGTTGACAAGGTGACAAGTATGGAGATTATCGCGATTACGCAAAATAATTGCGATTATGTGCGATGTGTAATTGTGACAGGTCCACATTCAAGTTGTTTGTGCTGTTTTGGATGTTCTGAGAGGATGAAGTGAGATGTTTTCAGGGTCCGAGCGGTAACAGCTGAACAGAAGCTGATAGTACCAGAGTAGAGCTTTTTAATTCACTCCTGTGCATTTTCATATGAATATCTGTGACGGTGTGCGCTTTTTCTTGTTTGTCCTGTTCTTGTTTTCTTCTTCTTCTTCCTGTCCTGTCTCGGTGTCTTTTCCATTGTAGCATCCACAGGCCCAGCCCCCTGTTCCTCTCAGCGTGCTACCTGCAGCCCTCCTGTCACATTTCACCCCTTCCTGCCACATTCCTAGTTATCTCACAGGGGGTTAGATACCTTTGTCATGAGAGGCAGCTACTAGCGTTGTTGCTTTCTAGTTGCATAAATGGTGGGCAGACTGTTTGTCAAAACAGCCATGAGGGTGAAACAGTCATATTGCGATTAGGGTGGACTATTTTAAGATAGTGAAATTATGCTTAGTTATCAAAGGAAATACACAGGTTTGTTTGCAGTCTGTGTTTTAATCCAGTTAAAATGTATAAATGTAAACTGATATGAAAAAAATATAAACACTAAGTGACTTTAATTTTGTATGTTTTTTTTAATTTATGTATCTCTGTTCAGTATCACTAAATTATCCCACACACTGGAACTTTAAATAACAGCCTTTTTGCAGGATGTAACTGCACCAGTTTACACTGAGATTGAGATTTGGTTACTTGTCCAGCTGGGAATCAAACTTTAACCAGGCAATAACTGTAGATCTACACTGATAAAACAAAAATATTTACACTCATAATCAGTGTTGTGGCTTGAACTAGTTACATGTAATGACATTACATAATATGATACTACTAAATAATGTAAATCCAATCTGTTATAACTGCTTGAAAGAGTCGGTAATGAAATTCTAGTCACTAATCAGAATGTTGGTGGCTGTAAAGTGGTTGCATCTGTTCATATGCTGTTTGTTAATAATGTTATCAGTCAGTAAGAATTTAACCTGACATTAACCTTGGTTTGTTTTTTGATTATTATAACAATTTGACTTTACTACCATAAGAGTCATTAATTTGAATCTATATATTGGGATTTGTTTTGAAATCTTAAATCATGATATACTAAAGAAATATTAGTTCTGTATTATACTTTTTTAGAAGTAGTAAGTGTTGAGCACTTGTGAGGTTTCCACTGCTTCGCTAACATTTAGGTTTTCAAGACTTTTCCGATTAAAGCAATTGTCAGAAAACAAATTAATAAATGTAATATGATGCATTACTTTGTTACTATTTTTTTTTCCAAAACTGATATTTAAAATACTTATTAAAATAACATTTACCATATTAACAAATATACAGTAAAATTGCAATATGCACTACTACACAAATCCTTCAGTTTATATATTCACCTCATTTGTTTTTTTCTATTCAAAACAGTTTTAGAGCATAAAAAATAAAGGTATTTACCACAATTTGAAGTTGTCTGTTAAACTTATCAATATTAACCATACCTCATAAATAAATATATAAATATTGAAAAGTCCTGTGCATGTGCTGCCTGCACCGACACTGATGAGATTGTGAAATTTGGTTGTATTTGGGTCTTCGCGGTAAAATTGTGGATGTTTTAGTACATACCCATTCGCCCTACTTATTAAGTTTATAATAGGTAACTTGTATTCCATAAACCTCTTAACATTGCTTATAACGCTCTTTGTAACTTCTGAATATTTCTGCTGGTTGTCACACATGATTTGTGTGTTTTTTGTCTTTGTTTTTTTTTTTTTTTTTTTTGGCCAGATGTCAGAGTGTAAGACTATTAATTAAATACAGTTCTATCCTAATAGCACCAGTCTGATCTTGATGGTCCAATTTGATTTTAATGCACTATTTATTTTCTTTTTTCTTTTTCAAAGATCGCTTAAAAGATGTTTTTGTTAATTTTGCAGATGGAAAGCTGATTCTTCTATATGTGCACACATACACAACAACTTAAATGAAATGTTAAATGGACAACATACTTTTCCACTGTTGTTTCAGGTTTGATACCAGATGTAACCGTTGCAGAAGTCCTGCCTCGGTACACGTTCCCTCCTCTACTTATGTGCTGGTTACTCACACTTAATAATGCAGTCATAATGGGAAAATCTGCGGTGCTTGTGGCCATTCGATGGAAGACACAATTGCGATAGTTGCCAGTGGAACTTAAAGATAATCACCCAGTTCCTCCCCATTTAGCAGAACAGTTCATCCCACTCGTCTTTCCACTTTGAGAGCAGAACAACTCCCGTTTTTGTTCATAAATAATGTTTCTTCTATATATCTGAAGGTCCTGTCAGTAAGGACAGCTGGGATGTTTAACCATGTTTAAAAGCACTGTCTTTGTCTTGTGTGTCCACCTCGAGTCTTCACATTTGTTCCATGGTCACAGCGTTGGTGGAAGAAGTATTCAGACTCTGAAAAGTACCAACACAAGAATATAAAATTATCTAATGACAAAAGAAAATTGTACGGGATAAATTCTGCATAAATAGGAGTAGGAATATGTAGGAATGACTGTCAGTAGAATATCATTGAAGCACTGATGCGGGGTGTCTGCGGGGTCTTAAATAGTCTTAAAATGTCTAAAATCCAATAATTTGAATTTAAGGCCTTAAAATGTCTAAAATTCTCTTAA
>JAPQRQ010000022.1:7956407-7975386 GCA_037367365.1 Apogon talboti | reverse complement strand
CCCCCCGCCGCCCGCACAGCCAGGTGCAATTTGCATCGTAACCACTAGATGTCAGTAAATCTCACACACTGAACCTAAGCTTGTTTGCCACTTCTGTGTGTTTTAAACTATACAAACTCATATTGTTGTGCAGGGAGGCTGGATCTGATCTGTTGAGACTCTCACACACACATTTTAATGCCAGGTGTGACCAGACAACCTCAGAGACGTCCACTTGTGATCGGATCAGGAAGAAAACACATGTTCCAGCCAGGTGTGAAGGGGGTCTAACACACGGATACACAAACACACGCTCCAGCCCTCATCAGTCAGCCCCCTCCCCTTTTCCACTCGTCCCACCTCCCCTTTCGTCTTGTTCTCTCACCTCTCCCGGTCCCACTTTCCCCCTTCCTGGCTTTAAGTATGTCTGTCTTTATTTTACTGCTGGACTATTATTCTTGTACAGACTGTAAAATGTATTATTTTGTACAACTTTATTGAAGAAAAAAAAATAACTTGTAGAAGATCCCTGTGCCTTGATCACGACTGTACGTGTAAAAATGAGCTAATATGTAAGTTATGTTTCACTGCGCTGTACAGCTGGACGGGTCTGTCCCACCTCGTCCGTGCTAGCTCACCCCCCACTGGGGGCTGGGGGAGGGGCATCGGATTGGGGCGGAGGCCTTTCGTCTGTTGCTTAGTTTCCATTTTCCCACATTTGTTTGTTCGTTGATTCATTTGTTTTGCTTTGACTCTCCTCTGGTTTATATAATACGTTTTGAAAAAAATGAAGAAAAAAAAAATCAGACACACCATCTTAATGCTGTGTAGTGAAAGATACTGAACCCTAACACAATTTAATATATATAAAATATATTTCAGATTTTATATTTTATATATATGTACTGTACACTTATATCTATCTCCCTTGTGAGCTTTCCCCAGGTTTCCTTTGCTTTCTGTCAGTAACATCTGCATACAGTATCAGAAGGTGGCGATTCTGGGTGCAACGGGATGGGTGTACGTAATTTCTCTCTCTCTCTCTCTCTCTCTCTCTCTCTCTCTCTCTCTCTCTCTTTTTTTTTTTTAATTTTAGCTTTAACTCTTTGAAGGAGAGGGAAATATCAAATTGCAAAACATTGCTTGTTTCTACATAAACCAAATTCTTTTTGCTTAAACAAGAGGAAATGGTTGTATTAGTGTTTGGTTCATTTCTAGAGTCAGTTTTCTAGTTTCTCATCTCAGGTTCATCACACACACACACACACACACACACACACACACACACGCAACCGGTTATAAGTTACAACATAATGCAGTAGAATATAAAAGCCCTGCAATCAGTGTTACATCGATGAATGTGTAATGTTCATCAAGACGTGGTCCTGATCTTTTGGTGACTCCTAATGTAATTAGCATAGGGCTGGGCAATGAAACAGTATTGATAATTAATAAAAAACGTCATTATCATGAATTAGCAGTTTTGAATTAGGACTGAGATTACACTTATTTTATATCTTTAATGTTTGCAAGAGCCAGCATACAGCATGCATAATTTTAAAAAAATTAAATAAATAAATAAATAAAAAAATTTAAAAATAAATCAAAGGGGCAAAATAACCACTAAATTACAAAATCAGAGACTATGAATGTGTTGCTACATCTTTTGTCATTTTCACCCCTTTATAACATTACGACTGTGTTTTACATCCGTTTTGCCTCATTTTGTCATTTTCATATTCTCTTACAGTCTTCACCATCTTTTCATTGTTTCAGCTTTTTTGTTGCATTTGTTTTTTTGTGTCATACCGTATGTCTTTTGGCCTTGTTTCGGCTTTTTGATATTGTTTTCGTCTTGTCATCCTTTTCATTTTGTTGCATCTTTTACAAGCTTGTGTAATTCATATCAGAATAAGTTAAAAGAAACCCACACTAAATCACAAAGTCAAAAACTAAGACTACACCTGCATTCTTGTTTCTTTTACGTCATTTTTGTCTTGTTTTGTCTTTGATCTTTTTTTTCTCATTTTGTCTTGTTGGTTTTTTTTGTTTTTTTTTTTACCTTGTCACTTTGTTGCAAAAATCTGCCGCTCTGCTTTCTCATTTATTGTGATATTGGTACCGACTGCTATGAAACAACAGTCAATATTTCTCTCTTTATTGCCCAGCCCTAATGTAGTGTAAATGTTCTAAACACATGTTTCCACAGCTTGACAAAACCTAAACATGATCTTCTACAAAGCAGGATTTATTGCAGGGCTGTTGTATTAAATCACATTACTGTTTAGCTCTGTGAACCTAATTTACTATAGATGGAGTGTGAGTTTATTCTGACACCGGTCAACACTTTTTCCAAAGTTACATACTAGACAACTCGGTTTTTTACAGTTTATGTTTATTTAAAAGTATTTCAATGAAACACACAGATGTAATGGAGGAGAAGTAGTTTCTGTCACTATTTTACACCTGGATGATGAGCTACAATTCTAACATAAAAGCCAAAAAGTACATTTTTCCCAGCAGGTAGATCGGGGGTCGACCATTTTGTCCATTATGTCCTCAGTTTTTGACTGATACTGTATGAAAATGAAAAACGCTGATACACATATGTAGAAGTCTTAATATGTAGAATAATTACAACACAGAAATGCATGTAAGCAGGATTTCTGGAAAAATAAAAACACTCAGTTTAGTATTAATTTAACAATTTACAGTACTGTGCAAAAGTCTTTGGCCACCTTTAGCTTTGTGGTTTTACAGAGTTGAAATGAGAATACATGTTTATTTCTCATTTTCTTCTTCAGGTACATCAAGAAAATACAGAATATATGTGCACAGCCTTAAAAGACACAAAAAACTGAACAAAATGGGTTCAAAAGGTTAAAGTGTCTATTTAGCGTGACCCCTGACCCCATGACAGGAAACAGCACAGACACTTAGAAACATGTGACATGTTGAATGAAACCAGGTATAAAATATCAGAAAATGAATGCAATAAATCTCATATTGTCTGAACAAAAGGGTTAAAGACATGTTAAGTTGCAAAGGGAGGTCACACTAAATCCTACCACTTTGTTTTATAGAAGCTGCTTCTGTTTTTCCTGCTGTACATACAGTACTTCACATATATTCAATTGTCTTAATACAGAGACTGAGAAATGCATATGTGTGGTCATTAGAACTTTACTAAACCAAGAAACCTAATGTTGGACTAAGACTTTTGCAGAGTACTGTATATCGTATCCAGTCGAACTGGAGCGATTATGAAAAATACAACTTATATACTTTTATTTTTTCCAGTGTTGACACATGCCGTCACTTACAGAGGTGGCTGCATCTCAGGCAAAGTGGCACATTTTATGATTAATCAAATGAAAATGTTTTTATATGCGTTTAAAAAATGATAGTGACAACTTTAAAAAACCTTGGATCTGATCATCGGTCGACCCCCTAATTACATCCAAAGGAAAACGGAGATTAAAACTGCTTCAGATGAGTCTGCTCAGGCCTCACATTTCTAACCAAGGAAAACAAATCAATCACCCTGAGCTTCTCTTAAAACACAAGCCCAGGGGAGCGAAAAAAAAAAAAAAAAAGCTAACATTAACAATTTGCATCACAGTCAGAAATCCTCCATGTTGTTCTCTCTGTGTGGCTGCATCTGTGTATGTATTTATGTACATTACACTAAACATCTATAAGTATTAGAAAATTTCAATCCAAATTCAGATACTGTTTATAGTATTATAAATTTCCAGATATTGGATGTAAATTGGCTCTGGTTAGGGAGATTTATCGCACAATAAAATCCCCAAACCAATAAACAAGATCTCAGTCAGTTTTCCCAAACAAATTTACTAGTTTATGTTAGCTACTAGCTGCTACCTCTGTATCTCATTATCTGTCGACTAATATACTATAATGGTAAATTATATAGTAATAGTAATCTGCCTGAGTTAATGTGTTATTCGTCCAAATTTAAGGTTATCTAAGTAGCTGATGGGTTGTTCTTGATATCACATATTCCTTTTTACCATTTCAAGACAAATTAACAGCTACATTAATAATTTACTATTTATATTTTATGCTAGTAATTAAAATTCCACCTTAATAATTTGGTTCATACAGTTGATACAGATGTGATCTTTGATATGGTCCTGCTATGAAGTGTCAGAGATGGCTTTGGACTGTACACATCAATTCTTCCATATGGTCTCAAAGGTGAAATTGCTTTATTTTGGTTATTAATACAATCAGACCCAAGAAAAGGAGATATAATGGAAGAATCAGTTAATCAATAAATAAAACTACAGCTGAGACCGTAGGGATTTGATACTGTAAAGAAATAGTTTTTTCTGCTTGGTTGAAGATATAGGACACAGAAGTCTTACTGCTGTCAGGTCCATGCATGTCTTACAGTACGTATTGTTGAAGGGTTGCAGAAGAAGTAACCTGATGTGTTGCATCTGTCCAAAAACATCCAAAGTATTTCATGCATCTATGACTGGATGATAGGCCTCTGGGTAAAGAAAGCAAACACTTTGAAAAAAATTATACTCCTTCGAGGAATAGTTGGATAAAATTTACTTTTCCTGCAGTTTAAACACACTTAATGCACAGACGTACACACACGCAGGGTCACATGTCACGCATCACGTTCATGGAGAGCCTACTGATGCCTCATCTGTTTCCTTATTGCACAGGTGTCAAACATGCGGCCCGGGGGCCAAATCCGGCCCACCAAAGGTTCCAATCCGGCCAGCGGGATAAAAGTGCAAAAATTACACTGAAGATATTAACAGTCAAGGTTGTCAGAATCATTTTAGTTCAGGTTTAGTTCAAGTAAAAAAAAAACCAACATAATAATCTTTTAAATAATGACAACTACAGATTTTCTTCTTGAAAAAAAGTAAGTGAAAAAAATAACATTACACCATGAAAATATTTACATTTACAAACTAACCTTTCACAATAAAATGCAAATAAATACATAAATAAAAACAAATATGAACAACCTAAAATATGCAATTTTAACAATATTCTGCCTGCTACTAAATGTTTGTGTAACATTGTGTGTAATGTACATGTGTAAATAATAAGGTGAGGCATAATATTGTTAAAATTGCACTAATTTTTTTTCATGGTTCAGGTTATTCACATCTTTTTTGTAAAATGTAAATTTTTGTGTAATTTAATGGGTTTTTTTTGTACTAAAACAGAGAAAAACTTGGGAGTTGTCATTATTTATAGGTTCTTATGTCATTATTTTACTGGCCTGGCCCGCTTGAGCTTCAGTTGGGCTAAATGTGGAACCTGAACTAAAATGAGTTTAACCCCCCTGTCTTATTGGAACAACAGGATTATGAGGTGAAACTGGCTGATTTCCTCCTTCAGTAACACGACCCACTGCCACTTCCAGGGTGTACAGACTCTAAAGGGAAGAGTAGCACTATTGTTTCATTTCACAGTGGTTTAATGTTTCCTTTGTCTATGTGAAGAAGGTGAGAAGTCTCAAATGAAAGTTCAAGCTTCTCTGAACGTTCAGGTGCGACTCCACCTGTTCACAGAAGATGCGGCGGTTTCCCAATCCACTGCAGCTGACAAGAGCTGTGATGCAAGTGGATTAATCTGCAATATTGCACCACCAACTGTGTCTACAGACCTGAAACTTTAAGGAGCAAGTGAGTCAACGGGAAGTCAGGACTCGATGATAAAAAGGTAATTAGGTACATTTTCAAGAACTTAAACAAGAACTGAATTTCAGTACAAATTTGAAGCACATGTACTAGAGTATTTTAAAAATCACCATTCTTTATACTTCCACTATATTTCAGAGACAAATACTGTCCTTTTACCCGACTACATTTGTCCAACACCCTTACTTACTTTTCTTCTCTTTGGTTAGGTTGTAAAATACTCTCAAAAAGATACAAAAATAATTGTTTTTCTGAGCTCATGAAAAGTTTAGATGCATAATTCTCACAAGACAGCTGATTTAGAAACATCAGGATCTTATTGAATAAGAATTAGTCCAAATAAGCTCAGACTTGAACATGTGCAGCAGTAAAATCTAAAAACATTACTGAATAATAAAAGACTGAGACCAATTTACTGGACAGTGAAAATTGTAACTTTACACACTGTAAGTACATTTTGCTAATAATACACACTTTTACTAAAGTAATTTGTGTGGTACTCTGTGAAGTATTTTCAGTGTGGGTATTAGTACTTTTATGTAATGATCTAATGCCACTGCTGTAGTGTAAAGAAGTTTTTTCTCTCTGTTTATCAGTGACATTTCTTAAGATAAACAGACCAATCCAGTAATCCAAGATATAGACCAGGGAATTTAAAAAAAAAAGAAATTAATGAAAATAAGTCAAAGAATTTAACATATTACAGAAATGTAACATGAAGAGACCTAATAAATCCTTAAAATAATAAAGAAAAAACATAATAATTACATTAACCATCAGAGGAGGTAATCATTATAATAGGTAAATAATTTAATTCTTTTTTTCATATCCAAATGTATTTGGATTATACCACACCATACAAAAACAGCTCAAAACACTTCAAATAAAAGTGAATTAAAACAGCAAAAATTTATAAATAAGCAGAAAGCAAGATAGAACAAAATGACAGCAAAATGTAAAAACAGTAATAATGTAAAAACACAGATGAAATAAGTTATGCCTATGGAAAGAAACAAGAATTCAGAGATAAATGTATGGGTAAATGTGCAAAAATGTGTTTAGTCAAGCATATGCTCAATTTCTGCCTTTAGTATAAATAATTCCAACTTTGGTATATACAAAATAAAGCAATATGCTGAGGAAAAAAAACACATTATTTTGAGAAAAAAGTCACAGTATTACAAGAATAAAGATGGAATTTTATCTGCACAAAACTTCTTGTGCAGAACTGTTGTGTTTGGTTCAGCTGGTAATAGTGACACCTTTATTAACTCTCAAAGACCTGTCAATTAACCCCCACTGACCATCAGCACCTGTTTATCTAAAATGTTTAATATTTCTGAACTACTGATCCTATCAATATACAGAAATAATTCAGGTAAAATGAAGATTCTCAGCTTTTCATTGTCAGATATGACCCATTTGGATGTTCAGAGGCTCCTTAGTGAACATGGAAACACTGTCAACTTCTGTAACACTGATTCACCAGTAAAACCCATGAAGTTTCAGAAATGACAGTGGCTGTACATGCTTGATTGTTACTGAAAAATATACTTTTTCTTCAGTTTTCTGTTTTGATATAACAACCCATGAATTTACTCTGAACTTTTATGAACATCTAGATCATCAGTAAATTACAGAAATGAAAAAAAATCACTGAAAAATACAGAGGATAAAATGATAAATGTTAATAAATCACTTGAAAGTCACCGCAAAAATAGTTTTAAGTCTTTAAGGGTTAATATTATGTCCGTTTCTTGTGAACAATCCGACTATAACTTTTTTGCAGTATAATTACCTCACGACTGTATTTTCGTTATATTATGATTTTTCTTGAAATATTACGACTTTATTCTATATGAAGGTAAATTTGTTAATTATTTGTTAAATAAGTTAATAAATAAACACATTTACCTTCATAATTCTATGTCTTAATATGGCCCTATTGCTTCTTTTCCCCCGCTCCACTAGAGGGCGTCAGACTATAAAAACACCCAGTGACACACACACGTGGGTTCACCGGGGCCACTTCCTGCTCAGAGCCCCGCCCCCACGTTTCCATGCATTGGCGCGCTTCGCGGCTGTGGCTCTCCGCTCCTCCCCGGGTGGTGGTGGTGGTGGTGGACTGACTCTGTAGCGGGCTGTCGGTTTATAACACGGCACAGCATGAGTGGAGCGGGTAGTGCACGGTCCGGTCCGGCCGCAGGCCCGGTCCAACAGGGACTCAAAGAGGCTCTCATCGAGACGCTGACGGCCATCCTGTCCCCGGTCCAAGAAGTGCGCGCCGCCGCGGAGGAGCAGATCAAAGTACTGGAAGTGACAGAGGGTGAGTGGTAGCCAACGGGCTTCTGGGGGCTGACGGTGGGCTTAGCTGAGTGTGCCCGGTGCTGTCGGTTGTGGCCGGGCCTCTGTGTGTGGACCATGCGGACTGTGTGTTGCTTTAACCGGTTTCAGTACCGGAGCTAAGGCTGAGGAGAAGCTAACACGCAGCGTTAGCAGCAGAAATGTCTCGGCTTCTTGTAGCTAACTAACGTTAGGCCATACTTTTAACAAGTTAGTTAACTTAGCTCAGAGCCCGTGGAAATGGTGTTGTTGTCATCATACTTGGGACGGAAATGACCGGACAGCCCACCGCTAAGTTTTCCGTTCAGGAGTATGATCATTAACGTTGAACAGGGGTGAGTTTGGTTGGAGCACATGGGGGATGTGTGGACCCCCGGCCTCAGCAGCAACAGGGTGGAGGGTCCGGTTCGGCTTCATCTTAAAACACCGACTAGTTCTTCTATATCGCCGTGTTTGGGTTTGTCTCCGTTAAATTAAGAAATGCGCCGTTTTACTGAGTCCCGGAGGGTCGGGTGACAGCCGTTAGCCGACCCTCGGCTGTTTACTCCCATACTTACTTATTAACGCTCACAGTATGGCTCACCTGTTTACGATCCCAACAGCCTTAACTTAGAGTCCTACATCTTTACAAAATGGTCTGTCGGTTGCTATGGTTACCGACCCAATTTCCCGGACTGACAGATTTTCCCGCGAAGATGTTTCCCACGGGCTTGTCCCGCGGATCCCGCCTAAGCTGCTGCCAGCTTCCTGCATCAGCACCATCCGGACACAATGAGGAGTACTATCCATAAATACTAGTGCATTAAAACACACTGTAGAGGCCTACTGTGGGTGTCATAGTCTTAGGAATATAAGGGTACAATTATCTGACTGTATGTTTCTGCTGTGGGTTAATAGAATATTGAACTAACACTTGTGTAATGTGGTTTCCAAAGCAGGGAATTAAGATGTGTTTTGTTAAAAACTATCAGTGTAGTAGAAGAGTAACTGTATATGGTGTTACAGCATGCTTTGGCAACTTAACAGTGCAACTGAAAGCAGGTCAGCCAGTACTGACAAATAGGACTGAAAAAACCTGAGCCCAAACAGAGAGTGGATGAGAAAGTGGTCACACAACAAGCAGCAAAATTTGCATCAAACCCTCTCCTGCCATTAAAAACAAACCACTGCCTTCAGGGAGAAGACTCAGATGCTTAAGGTGCAAAATGAAACTGCTGTAATTAGTTTCAGTTCACAGGTTAACGGCAACCCCACTGTTGTCAATTCATCTGTTGTACCTGCTGCATATTCAGATGTTTATGTAAAATTAGCAACTATTCATTTTTCTCTATAGGACTTAATCTGTGTCAAAGGCAATAGCTGAGAGGCAAAAACATCTGCCTTGATAGGAGCAAAATTTACTCAAAATATAAAGTGTGCTGGTAGTCCAAATCTGTGTAGCTCTGATCTGATAAAACTGGCAAAGATAGTTTGAAACTTGCCGGCTCATACTGACAATTTTTCCCAATAAGTATCTGTTTTTTATTAGAGACCTGTGGACGTTCAAACTTCTGACCCTCCCGCAGAAACTCAACCTCTGGTTTGCGTTTTTTTTTTTTTTTTTTCATAAAATGGTCGTATCTCTTCCTGATTTTCGATTGTGTGCTTTTGCTGGTGAATGGCCGACTGTGTTCGCTGTCTGACCCTTTCCGCTGGCCCCTCTCTAAGGCAGACGCTCTATAGGATCGTCAGCACTAACATTGTCTTCTGGCGCCTGATGTCACTCTTCGTAAAACCCAGTGAGAGAGACAGGGCTGTTGAAGTTAAACCTGATGCTGAACTCTGTGTTTGTCTGTCACACTCTGCATTTCTGTCAGGACAGGGACCTAATTCAGCCAATCATGTAACTTACAGTGATGCTTGAGCTGAAAACACTAGCCGTGGACACCGCTCTACTATGGCGCTTTCCAGTTGATAACACAGCTTCTTGTTTTGTTGTAGTATCTATATTGTTTTTCATTGAAAATACTTTTGTCTGTTTTTTGTGTAAATTAGACAAATGTGTCTTTGAACTGCATGTGCAGAAATACATCATTAAAAAGTAGTACTCACCACTGAGTACCGGGATGAACAGGTACTCAAGGGTTATAATAATAACAAAATAAAACATCCTCAACAGGAAGCTCTTTATTGTAAAATGTTTTGACAGCAGTCACTGAATGACATAAAAAAAATACAAATTCATCATTCAAGCCAATATTTTGTTGATGTAATAGAATAAATGTATAGACTATTCATTTGTTTTTCAACCCTTAATAACAGTATGAAAAATGCTAATCAGAAAAGAAAGTTGTGATATTAAATGTACCATGTCTTGTATTTTA
This sequence comes from Apogon talboti, assembly GCA_037367365.1. Classification (NCBI taxonomy): domain Eukaryota; kingdom Metazoa; phylum Chordata; class Actinopteri; order Kurtiformes; family Apogonidae; genus Apogon; species Apogon talboti. The sequence goes on along the minus strand of JAPQRQ010000022.1, from coordinate 7,965,005 downwards.
TTACAGGCAATATGAACACAACATATTTCATGTTTTTTTTGTGGTGGACTTCATTTCATTTATAAATATACATCTATTACTCACATTCAGGGAAGGGAACATTTTTAAAATGTTTAGAAACAATGTTCATCAAAGAAAGATATAAGAACATTTGGATATTTCAGTCTCTACGGTGCATAAGAGAATCATGTATTTCAGTATATTCAGATGAATGTCCGTGTGTCAAGGGCAAGGCTTCAAGTCTTGGGTAAACATGGTGATCTCTGATCCGTCAGACAACACTGCATCTAGAAGTGTCTACAGCTGATAGAACCACATGGGTCAGGAGTTACAGACACAAAATCCAGTTCAAACTATACCAAGCTTAAAGGATGAGTATGTTAAATGTGTCCAGAAGCGTATAGACCGTCCTTTTGAACGCTGCGTAAAGTAGAGGTTGACAGATTATCGTCTTCAATATTCGTCATTTTGACAGTTATCGTTTTCGGCTTTTTTAAGTGTCAAACTTAAAACAGGGTTATTTGGCTCTGATACAGCTGGCTGTCTCAGCTCCGGTCTGCCCACACTTCTCTGTGCAATGTGTATTGTCCCTCCCACAGCACCATCTGATTGGTTACATGGCATACGCTAATCAACAGTGGAAGATCTGTGTGTGTGTGAAAACTGGGTAGATTTTTTTAAAGGTGTTTAGGCTCAGCTGATTGAAATGATGGAGGAAAACTGAGAGTAATGGAGCCCTAACTGCAAAAACCACATTTACCCTTAGATTTGATGGTTCGTCATCATTCTACAGTATGTAAGAGACTGGCTGGAGAGTCTGTGTGGCCTAGAGGTGGATGGTAAAATGTATGAAAGGGTAAGATCAAGAATACCTAGTCACAGTGTCTGATTTCATCTGCTTTTATTCAGCAGGAGAAAACTGTCCAGTCCAGAGGAAATAAGACACCGTCTGTACTACACCACAAACGGATATCAGTTCATCGAGTACTTTATATTTATATTTTATTATGATTTGCTGAATGGTCTGATTTTTGTTGTACTTTGTCATCTGTTCATATTGTAGAGTTTGGCGTCCACCTTGCGGAACTCACAGTAGACCCTCAGGGGGCCCTCGCCATTCGTCAGGTGAGTCGATGTCTTCGCAAGAGGCTGAATTTACAGACAGACATTAACCCTTAAAATGAGTATGTTAGTAGTTTTACTTTTTTCTAAACTAGACAGCTAATATGCACTTGTAAGTTTGTGGTTTGAAAAATTAAATAAAAGGCAAATTACGGAACAATGCCAGAATTAAATTAAATATGTGTCATTTGCTTTTAGTCGCCAAAGGAATGGGTTCTAAAACTTTTTTTGTTTCTGAGGGTGATGGATATGAATGATGTTTTTCATGGCCTATTGGCCAGTGAGCTGCTTTGAAGGCAATGTGTCCATCATCATCTTCGTCAGCAATTTCTTCAAACATCTCCGATGAAACTACTGGTCGGATTCATTTCAAATTTTACATGTATCTTCCTTGAGACAATGTCTACAAATTTTGTTCAGTTTTGAGAAATTTAGATTTTTGCATTTTTTGAAATATTAAAAATTTGCCTTTACTTATAATGGGCTTATAATGGTTAGAGATACCAATATAGTTACTATTAAGCATTAGTAGGAAGTTAATGTATATATGGACTTTCATTTAATTCAGTTCTCCTCCAGTGAAAGTACCACCCACTTCGATTGGGAGATTGATCTTCTGCATCAAGACCGCAGGACTCTAACATAGAGACAGAATCTGATGTACATTCAACTTGTTATTGATTCTTATTAGAACATGCTGGTGAGATACAGGGCCATTGGTTCTAATTTTTTTTCTTATATCTGGAGGCTAGCTCCATTGATCAGAATTTAGGCAGACGCGTGGATTAGATGGGTCTGGTCAAAGTTGAAGGTGCTTTAGATTGATTGGCTTTTATTTTTCACATAATAATTATACTTATTGTGAAATCAAAATGTTAACAACTCCCTTTGGCTCCTCTGCAGATATTTTGTTTGGGTTATATCACTGACCTCTTACTCACATGTGCCCTTCTTGTCTGTGTTTACAGCTGGCGTCAGTCATCCTAAAGCAGTATGTGGAGACTCACTGGTGTTCCCAGTCGGAGAAGTTCAGGCCTCCTGAAACCACAGATCAGGTGAGAGCCAAAACAAACACTTCTATACCTCTGTTTAGTCAGAAACTTGCACATCATTTTAATTTGACCACAGAGGACTTCACCGACCTGTATCGTCTCACACCCGCGATCCTTCTGTAGGCTAAAGCGGCCATCAGAGGGCTCCTGCCTGGCGGTCTGCGGGAGTCCATCAGTAAAGTCCGCTCCAGCGTGGCGTACGCCATCTCAGCCATCGCCCACTGGGACTGGCCCGAGGCCTGGCCACAGCTCTTCACCCTGCTGATGGAGATGCTGGTCAGCGGAGACGTCAACGCTGTGCACGGGGCCATGAGGGTCCTCACAGGTACAATTAACATTCATGAACCAAAAAACAGCCAAGTCTGAGCCACATATAGAGAATGAAGCTACTGTTACTGTGTAGTTACCATGGTTCCTCATTTTTTATGAACTGACCTCAGCTTAAAATACATGAATATTAAATAAAACGATAACTTCATGTGGTGCTTCAACACAATGCTCCTTGGGCTCCAGATTCACTTTAATTTCTGGTGATTTTATCGTTTTATAAAGTAACAACTTGGCTGTGCACTGTAGCATGTTTTTAAAGTATTTATTTATTTGACATGTATTAGATGTATTTTTCTGTATTGAGTTGCATAATTCTTTTTCGTACAGTCACTGAACCTACTATATTTAGAAAAACTATGGTTATCTGGGAAAAGACTGGAGCTCATGTGTCGTTTCATGTTTTCAGAGTTCACCCGGGAGGTGACAGACACACAGATGCCACTGGTGGCTCCAGTCATTTTACCTGAAATGTATAAGATCTTCACCATGGCGGAGGTACTGCTACAACACTTACCTCAGACTTAATGTTACAGATTATTGCAAACAAATGAAATCCAACGGGTCGATGAGCGGTGAAACATCTGAGTGGAGTGTAGAGAAGCATTTTTGTTTTCATGCTACAACTAAACAGAATGAATCCTCATAAAATATGCATTGAATAAACTAGATCTCATCCTGATCCATGACTGAAGTTTACTTTCACTGATAATTGTAATGTTGTAATCTGTCGTAGGTTTACAGTATTCGGACCCGCTCCAGAGCAGTGGAGATTTTTACCACCTGTGCCAACCTCATCTGTGCGATTGAGGAGCTGGAAAAGGTGAGTAAACCACCAAATGGTAAAATGAACTGCATTTAGAGAGGTATTCTGTCCATGTTTGAGATAAAATATACTTTATTGATTCCCCAAAGGGGAAATTCAAATGTACAGCAGCACATGACAGTATGTATAAAATACAATACAAAAAATCAAAAAGTTGTTAAAGGGACTAAAAATGACAAAAAATAGTAATGATAAAGTAACAGTTGAGCAGTAGGTGACATTAATAAGTGTGCAAGTGAGTGACATCGACAGATGCAAAAGTCAGTTCAGAGCAGGATGTACTTTAGGCCAAGCTGCTGTTGTACAGTCTGATGGTGGTTGGAACAAAGGAGCGTCTGACCCGTTCAGTCCTGCACCTGGGTGGGATAATCCGCCCGGCTGAATGAGCTGCCTATCAGCCACAGCTCATCGTGTCGAGGGCGAGAAGAATTGTCCAGGACTGCACAAGTTTTGTCTTTCACCCTCCTCTCAGCGCCCGTATCCAGACTGTCCAGGTCCAGTCCCACCACAGAATGGGCTTTCCTTACTACTTTAATTGGTGTATCCATCCAGCTCTGGTCAGAACAAACATGTCCAGTTCTGATGAGCTCAGAGGCGAATCCATTTAGAACCAGTCCTCAATTCCCATTTCTACAAAGACATTAAAAAACTGACGGCTGAATATTTGTTTAATTGGGTTCAGGTGTGAGTAAAGAGGTGACACAGGTATTAATTGTTAATTTGCAGTGTGTAATGACACCCTACATGTCTGGTGTATGTATGTTTTTTTATTGCACAGGGTGCAGCCAAAGCGCTGATCTTCCCTGTGGTGCAGCAGTTCACAGAGGCATTTGTGCAGGCTCTGCAGATGCCTGATGGACCCTCCTCGGACAGCGGTCTCAAGATGGAGGTCCTCAAGGTGAGTTCAGACCCAATATTGTCACAGTCATGGTGTGGAGCTGTTTGTATTGGGTTGACAGTTGTCAAAGTGTAATACATAACAGTAATGTAGGCAGATTAATTCATTCTCCTAATTAAAATAGATGACTTGTTTTGGAATTTCTCAGCGTTGACCTCAACAGGTCAATGTTGATCCAAAATGCTGCAAAAAGGAGTTTTTAGTTAGACAACTAAAAGTTGTCACACACAGCCTGAGCCTCCAGAAACCAGAAAAAAACTTGTAGTTTGGTTGTAACTTGCCTACTCTTTATAGGTGAGAAAAGCTGTGATTCAGATCTTTTGGCCAGATTGCTCAGCTGAGACTCATGGAATTTATATATATATACTGACTCAGCAGATTTAATGTGGGTTTATGTCTTGACTTGACTTGATCCTGATTTTAGTTTACATCTGCTGCGGGTGTCCCAGGTTCCGAGGTGGGCGGTAGGTGGCAAGAGTGTCTAACATGCGCTCTCCAAGCAACTCTGTTCAGCCTATCTATGTTGGCCAGGCTGCATACTTTCATGTCGACCTTGATACATTCAGACAGAGTCTTCCTTGGTCTCCCACATCCTCTGGAGCCGGGAATCGCCACGCTCATGACTGTGTTAATACATGAAGTGGCGCTTTCGACGTGCCTGTACCATCTTAGTCGCCTGGTGCATAGAACCGTTGTCAACTCCTGATTCCCCAGCTTTGCATGTAGCGTAGCAGAGGAGACATCACCATGAGGTTTGACACCACAGATCTAGCGGATCATGGATCTGTCACTTCAGCGCCCAAGTTTGGCTTCTGCACAGTAAAGCAGAGCGGACACAGATGCTGAACACCTTTCCTCAGGTCATGTCAGGATTGGCAGGAGTTTCTTGAACTTCCCCCAAGCAATACTACATCTGGTAGATGTGCTGATCAAAATAAATACATAAATAAATAGATTAGTGATTACAGCAGTTTTTTAAGCACATTGTAAATGGTACTGAAAAGACAAAACTGTCGTCACCACAATTGAATGTGTATTTCTTTGTCTTCCAGGCTGTAACGGCGTTGGTGAAGAACTTCCCTAAACCCATGGTGTCGTCCATGCAGCAGATCTTACCGATCGTGTGGAACACCCTGACTGAAAGTGCAGCTTTATATCCATGACTGTTCTACAGTAACCCTTCAGCTCTGGACTAGTTAATGCCTCATTATTGCTGACTGTTTGTGCTAAAACTATTGTTTCCGTTCGAGATGAAATGAAACTGAACAACAGTTTTGACTTCCTTTCAGGCATTTTGCAAATATTTGATATACATTTATGAGCTTTGAGTTTGTGGTCTTTTGGTGACAGAACGTCCTCTTAATTGACACGAATCCCTGCCTCGGCTCATTCAGATGGACATCATCTGCTTACTCCGTAACACCAACTCCAGTGTCACATGTTCACATAACCAAGACAAATGTTGCAGATGCACTGTCTATATACAGTGTCATAGTGTGTAGTTTGTTTCATTTTGTGTCATTTTTAAAAGAAGAATGTAAATATTCTACTAGTAACAGGTTCATTCCTTGTCTAGTATAACTCGGTAAAAAAGAAAAAACGTACATGGCAAAAATAATCATCTTATCAAGACGACATGAAAACTTGACTGAATGCTTTCATAGTGATTCTTCCTTAACCAGATGGTCACTTATGTGAGAACAGAAGTCAACTACACAGAGGAGGTGGACGACCCGGTGGATTCTGATGGTGAGCACATCTTTTTATTTATTCTGTTGTCCATCTGCTTAATATAATGTGAGCCTGAAACCTCAAAAGCAACCACACACTGAATTTCCTGTAAAGACACGTCACACTTTATCCCAACCTCTATTTATATGTGTTGTTTTTTTTGTTTTGTTATGGGTTTTTTTCCAGGTGAGGTTCTGGGCTTTGAGAACCTGGTGTTCAGTATCTTCGAGTTCGTCCACACGCTCCTGGAGAACAACAAGTTCAAGAGCACAGTGAAGAAGGCTCTGCCGGAGCTCATCTACTACATCATCCTGTACATGCAGATCACTGAGGACCAGGTGAAGTGACCTCCGCTCAGCTAATGAAACGCGTGCTGTGTGCTTGAAAGGGTTAACTGATCTTCTCTATGAATCATTGGCGTTGTTTGCACAGATTAAAGTGTGGACAGCGAACCCCCAGCAGTTTGTGGAGGATGAGGATGATGACACCTTCTCCTACTCTGTTAGGATTTCTGCTCAGGATCTCCTGCTGGTGAGAAAATCTACAACTGTTCCTGTAAAGTTACAACAGTACAGCCCACTTTGCATTCTGCTGATTTATGCATCAGGATTAGGGGTGTAAGAAAATATCGGTTCTGCAATATATCGCAGTATTTCATTTCGTGATACTGTGTCGATGTTAAAAAGTACTGTATCAATATTGGTAGATATTTATTCAAATGCAGATATGGCTCATTTTAGTTTTTTGTTTTTCTTTTTGTTTAGATTTTATTTATTTTTATTTAACACCGTTTTATTAAATAATGGTTATTTGAAGAATCCTAAAAGCACTTTTTACTGTCTGAGAGAGGCAGATGTTAGTTCCTTTGTTGGGATTGCACCAAATAATGTTAGGATGTTAGTTATGAACTACTAGACTATGAACATTTGAGCATTATCTTAAATAAACGTCTGTAAAACACAATTTAAGTTTTTACAGAGGAAAATGTTGTGATATAGCATTAGATCCTGTTCTGATCAAATAAAAACTTGTTTAGTATTTGTGCCGATTTCTGGTGTAATTCAATTTTTCCAGCAAATCTTTTAAAAAATGAAACAAAAAACCCAAAAATCACCTTGTTAACAGTATTGTGATATATCGTGATATATCGTATTGTGATCCTAGTGTTGTGATTTGTATCGTATCGCCCGATTCTTGCCAATACACACTCCTAATCAGGATAGAATAAAAATCATCAGGTTCTTAGAAATGTGAAGTGATACACAACATATTCCCTCGTGTCATTACTTATTTAACACAAATGAAGCCAAAAGGAAAAAGCAGTGTCTAAAAAAATGCAAGTTCTCCTCATTGACATCCCAGCATACACTTTATAACATAATGAAATTAATTGTTAACATGATCAAAGAGAACATAGAGCAAATAAATACTTATTATATAATATATAATATTTTTGATACATAACCTGGGAAATCTGTGACTCACCCACTGGGACCCAGACTCACCCCACAGTTGGGCGGACACTTGCAGACATCTGCATCTCAATACAACTCAAACCTATTTTAATTCCAACATTACTACTGCAGCAGTAGCAACTCAAAGTTCTGCAAAGTGAACAAACCGAACACTTTTAGTGCTGAGACTCTGAAGAGTCACTCTACACCGACTGAAATAAACCCACTAGCCTACAGCCTACACAGTAATGCTAACAGCCCACAATGCAGGGTAGTTGAAGCCTGGACACAACAGGCTCCTCTCAGTTCCCTCTTTTTCCTCCTCCTTGACTCTTTGTTACTCAGTGCACCATTTTGAAGGATGTCTCAGTTCCCTAACATGGACAACGAGGACTGAGGAGGCTGGTTCAAGGAGATATGACTGAGGACAAACATATACAGTACATATATATATATATATATCCTTGGTCATGAAGTGTAAGATGGGCATAACACACTTCTGGGTCATACAAACCACAACAGGACATTAAAAATCTGAAGTTAACTTATTTGTTAAATTACCAAATGGCCGATCAAACTGGCGTCCCTACATTACCTACAGATCCACTATGTCACATTGTGAATTGAATGACAATTTAATCATCATTTCAGATTATGATATACCTCAGCACATTGGAACAAAATAACATAGCTGCTCTACACATCATATTTCACAAATGTCTAATCATGACAGCTCTGGAGTGAGAGTATCTCATTTTGTTAGATGCCTGTTGCCTCAGGTCCTCACCTTGACTCCTCTGTTTCTGTAATGGGAGGGCTGTGGAGTCGATGACAGGACCCTAGGAACTACAACTTGAGAACTGTGAAGAGAGACATGAGTTAAAAGTACTGAGGTGAACAGGACCCTCCCATTCTAACAGAAATAGGTTGTTTGTGACAAGATGTACCACTTCTTGTTTAACTTAAATATCTGTGCCAAACTAACTCTCTTTTGGTGGATTTCTTTAATACTTACTGCCATAAAACAAACTGAATATGTGAGTATTAAAATAAAAAGTTATGTCTGCCCAGTAAATAACTCGATATACCACATTTACCAGGTCAGGTCAGAGGCTATCTATCTATCTATCTATCTATCTATCTATCTATCTATCTATCTATCTATCTATCTATCTATCTATCTATCTA